>JALBCR010000359.1:0-605359 GCA_030710515.1 Abscondita cerata | reverse complement strand
AAAAGTTTGTAAAAGCCAATCTATATTTTATTAACGAAATTATTTAGTTGTACATAAATGAATATTTTCCGTTTAATTGAAGAATAAAAAATTGTTTAAGAAGTAAGTTATTTGTACCAATGTTTGAAAAAATGCACAATGAACACTTTAAAAACATTTTAAAAATAACATTAAAATTGAAAAAGAGACAAGAGATGAGATGAGGAAAGAGCGTGTCTTGACTGGATATCGGGTATTTAAATTTCAACCGTCGACAATCAAGTATTAAGCATTCTGAACAGTAAACATCGAATATTGCAATAACAAATATGGAAAGCAATTTAAATATTAAACTACACTAATTAAAATTAATATAAGAATGATCGATCAAAACTTATACAAAAAGTTAAACATAGTGCACTTGTCATCGTGAATAAAAGAAAGAAAGGAAGTCAACCGAGATAGTAAAATATTGATGACATCATCATACACCACTGATAAAGGGCGGTTTAAATAAAAACTTTGTTATGCATTCACGCCACATTCGCAAATGTTTAGATTTTAAGTTTATGAATGTTGTAAATGTTTGTTCCATACAAAATCATGTCTTTATGTAAAATAAGTTAGTTGATTTAAGCATTTTTATGATTGTGGGAATTTTCTTATTTTAAATGTACGTTTTTAAAATAAAACACGAACTATGTGTTTTTAGGCCATAGGTTCCTTAGATCAAAATGTTCAGTTTATGTCAACTTAAATATATCCAATTTTGACTCTAAAGGTTGAAGACATTCTATATAGTCTCGTCAAATTACTTAGTACTATTCCAAGAGGTAAACTGAATTTGTGGGAACAAAACAAAAAGTAAATTGTCGCTATTTTTTTAGTTTTCTGCTTATAGCTCGGAAACAGTGCGTCGGATGAAAAATTACATTATATTCTATATTAAAGAACGTAAAATTTTTCGTAAAATAAACATTGTGTTCTACAATTTGTTTTCACCAGTATCTGATTCACCAAACCTTTCAGGTAGTGCTATTGTAAATGATGGTGGTTTTGTCTACATCGAGTGGTTTGGCAGTCCAAGGAAATATTTTTAAACATTATCTTCAAATATGTTGACTAAGTTAAGCAATACTACAACCCTATCTATACAACCATCGTGCTTGATAGTTACCCTGATGAAGCTTCACAGAAGAGTACTCAATCAACTGAGCTGCTTTGACATAAAAGCAAGTAATCTTTGGTGTTCACTGAAACGATGACTGCAACTATGCTGAATGAGCCATATTTCTTCAACGATCACAACAATCAACGGCTTATCTCCATACCGCGTGAGAAATTAGTACACCAGAGGTTTGAAATCAAGTCATGTTAAACTCTTGAGAATGTTAACACCTTCATTGACAGCACCACATTGGAAATTTGAGGTTGTAATAATAGACCAAAAAATCCTTTTAACTGGGATTGAAAGAATACGGGTTTTGGCTTGCTCTTCAACACAAAAAATCCAACTTTAGTTAAAATCTTCAAAAAGTTTTTTTATAAATGCATGAAGAAGTGTACATAAAAGAACATTGCCCTTAGAGAATAAAGGTGTATCCAATAGGACGATTGTCATCGAGAAGAAAAACTTGGTGAGAATAAATAAAAGAGACTTTGACTAACGACTTAAATAATGCGATTATGAACGCTGCCTCATTTTTAGTTGAGCAGTAAAATTTAAAAAATGTCCGTTCTTTAGCATTTGATTTTGCCTACTAATTAAATTAGAAGGTTTATATTTTACTGATTGTTAGGTAGATTTTTTTCTAGTATAGAATGTGAATTTTCGTCCGACCCACTGTTTTCAAACTACAAGCAAAAACTTAAAAACTAATCTCATCTTTTTAGGATGGTGAAAACTTAGGTTACACTTATTCAAGACCATGTACAGAAATTAAAACGATTTTCTGCTTGCTGGTAGATAATTTGTAACGTTAAACATGCAATTTTGTCCGTAATACAAAAAGTATATTAACTAACAACCCAGTCGGATAAGTTACATTCTACGGTGCAAATATGCTTGGACGTGAAACTTAAATTACTCGTGCCATTTTTGATGTTCAAAAATCGATTTAGGGATTTTATTTTTTATTCGATTACCAATTGCTGGATTTCCATTATTTTTTTTTTTGGGTGAAGCCATTTGCCTTTACAAAAAGCCTCGCTGCGTACGCGATTCTATTCCAGTGTGATTGGGGATTTTTGAGATTGGTTTTTTTAAAATAGATAATATCTAGTAGGGAACAATACCTAATTCGAAACCTAAAATCCTTGGTAGAATTTATGCAGGAAAAGAATTATATAGAAGACTTTAAAATTCTGATACACACCTTGATTTTTCAGGGAGGTTTTTAAGTGTTCCTTTCATGATTTCCCCTTTTGTGTTCCTTTCGTTTGCTGTGATGTCTGCCGCTATTTAACAAATGGCCGAGTTCTTGCTTACCACTTGGATCGTTAATCGTCGATGCCGTTGGAGGATCGACTGAGACGCTTTTACTCTAGGGGATCATACCGATTGTGTTATCACCAGGATCATTCTGGGGTTGTCATCGCAAAGGTTTGAACTTCGTGTTATTTTATTGACCTGGGAGTGTCGCATCTCTGAAAACAGACTTTAAACGCAAGCATTTGTATGTTGGTAATACCAACGTGTTTGTAGCACACGGTGATTTTGTATTTGAGACTCTTTTAACTCGTCATTCATAAACATTGTGCTGTACGTTATTAGACTAGTGTGTCATATGCCTTCAGCTAACTTTCTTTGAACGAGTCGTGTATTTTTATTCCGGAACAACACGTTAGTCCACTATTTGTAGCCTTCTATTGAGTCGGTAATCGGATTGCTGGTGGATCCATTCGCGACACATTGCCGCTACTTAGCTACAAGCAAATTAAAAAAAACTACGTTTTGAATTACCAGCAAATCTCATACATAACTTCTTTGTCTGATCATTTATGTCGCTCTTACACGAGCAATTGTTGATTATTTATAGGTTAACTTAAACGCATTGGTGTGCATCTACATATGAACTAACTTGAATTAATCAAGATTACTTGAATACTTTTGTGTGATCTTATTACTGTGATAATTGTTTACATGTTGCTTACCTTAACATGTTTTTTTTATTTGAATGAATATAATGTGTTACTTATAAGTTGCGTTTTCTGTCGTATACACCTGAGTTGTCTTAATTAAAGTTTTGCACAGTGTAGAATTGCTACTAGCGAGTGGTTTATCGTTAGTTAGTTTTTTTGGCTATCAGAACTTGGCGCCCTTAATATTTACTATCTCTGAGTCAGTTTATTATTGGTCTTTTTAAACCCACCTCTACTCTCGACTGACGGGTAAAATTCTAACTTCTCACCGTAACAAATTTCTGAAAAAAAATTTTATTTGACTGGTTTGGAATTAAACAAATAAAAAGGTCAACAACAAACAAAACTTTTGACAAACCAAACATGTTAGAGTAAACAAGAAAACTTTTTTAGAAAAGAAGAAAACTGAAGATACAGACTTACGCGGTGATTTTAATTTTTATATAAGAAATTCTGCAAAAGTACCCATTAATGGTGACGTTCTCACATAACTCGAGAAGAAACCACCACTAAGATTTGGGACTGTAGGTTAGCTTGAAAGTAGAGAATCATTAATATTCAAAGCTAATGCAAGATATACAAAAGAAGAAAGTGAGTAGAGATGATTGGCTTGTTTAAAGTAAAATGAGAAAGAGATACAATTAAACGTAAAAATATATATAAACGACAATATGGTATTATGTTTAGGTATAGAACAAATATAAAGATTGGATACTCAAAGGATGATGCGAACATGTGAAAAATTGCAATCTAAAATTTCTCAAATTTATTTGTCTTTTAAAATCACTATTAACATTAACAACTACCACAAAGTAATGGACCCAAAAATATGGCCCATTACGTATCTAGTTTTTTAGACAGCAATTAATAACTCAAACAGCAATATCAACCAAAAACAAAAAAAATGTAATCAACCCAGTATTACATAATCCACAAACAATAATTGTCGGTGACACAAACAAAGGTAAGAATTTAGATATTGTAAGTACTACGTCTTTTAAACCAGATCTATTTTTTTTAAATGTTTGCGCTGCTTCAAGTAGTAAATTCAGCAAACTTAAAATTGAACAATTATCGGGCAACAAGTTCAATTTCTTTGCTTTACCCGAAACTTTCAAGCGGGAGGAATTTGTAACCTTATTCAAAACAATTAACTTTTCTTTAAAAAGTAATAATAATAATAAATAATAAATTGACTTTTATTTCCCAAAATAAAAACATAACATTTCTATGATATACTGGCGAAGTTCAGATTGCATAATTCTTAGCAAACTGCTTTTTCACTTAACCCAATTTATATACACAAGAACTTAAATAAAACGTTTAATGCGTGTATAAAAAAATTATATATACCGTGTGTCCTAGGGAGAACGCAACATAGGATTTTTATTAAGGCAAAATATAGAATGGATCTACTTGTGCTATGATATTTTTCACCGTCGCGATACGACGTGCGTTGTAAGTATCAGTTGAAGTAAGAAAGAGAGAGCGGTTTGTGTGTGTGACGATTGTCATGTCTACCACAACTGTAATATTCCTTTTGACATTTCTCAACCTAAAATTTATTATTTTGTTTTTGCGAAAATTCTAATTGTTTAGTCGCTTTGATGTGATCGCTTTCCAAGTAAGTACAACTAATTCTTTTTACATAATTACGCATAATTATTTTCGTAAATTAATTTTTAGGTTATAAACAAAAAGTACATTATAAAGAATATTAAGCTGATTTAAGATGCAGTTATATCAATATGATTAAAAGTGCCTATGAAAGTATAATTATGTAAACGGATTCAGGTTTCATTTTATACAGCATGTTAAGAACTTTACGATATAAGACCGATACTTGTGTAAAACACGATGAAGGAAGAACCAGGAGACGACAGTTTCATAGGCAAGGAATATTATTATTTTAGTACCTACTTAAAAAGTGATTTAACTTGGAACATTATTTGCAGGAGTCGTACAAACTAAATGTAGGTAAACAAAAATGTTGTGATTATTTGAGAATGCCAAATAGTTAACAGCTTTGAATGTTTGAACCTCGGTTTGAACTCACAAAAGAATAAGGTTTGTATTTTAAATTATTTTCTTTGTTTCATATTCTAAATTTCAAATCATAAATTTAAATCTCTGCAAATGCACACATGAGATCTATGCACACAATCGCCAAACCTTCGTAAAATGAAATTAAATTATGTTTATTAATAAATTTGATTTACCAGATTAGCACTATGAGCTGGACACCCATCGTGCTGATACCAAACAACAGTATCCTCTTCAGCAACTTCGTGCAATGCTGGTAGCACATGCTCAATTAATAGGTCACGGTACTTAACAGCAGTAAGTGTACCCTCAATAAAAAAGGACCTATTACGGTATTGAAAATATCCCAGCCCAAACATTTACTGATTGGGGATATTGGGTGTGAGCTGGTATAAACAGATGAAGGTTTTCTGTGCTCCAAAACGGTAATTTTGAATGTTTGGTGTTCCATTTAATGTAAAAGTGCATTCATCAGTAAAACACAGATTTTTAATAAAGTTATCGTCATTATTAGATTTTTCCATTAATTTTTCACAAAATTCTTGTCTTTTTTCAGCATTCGTTCTGAAAAGCTCTTGATGTTGAGAATAATGGTAGGACTTATACTTGTGTTTCTTTAGTATTCTATGTACACGACTTTTACTTAGACCGCAGTCAACACTTAGTTGTCGAACACTTATGATCGGATTATGCTGAACTGCTGCTAGTACATCAATCTCGTCGTTGTTGTTGTTAGGCCTGTCCAGCTGCACCAGCTTTGGACGCTTGTGAACACTGCCAGTATTTTCAAAGGTTTGAAATACTCGCATGACTGTACTAGCACTTGGAATCGGTCGATCTTGAAAAAGTGCAGCAAATAATGCTGAACAGTTTCTATAGCTTTCACCACTGCATACCCATTTAACCATTTGAACTTTTTCAGCAGTTGTATACACACTCATTATTGCAGAAAGTTATAAAAGTAGCGCTAATAATTCAAATTTAAGTTGGTTGCTGCAACTTCAGAGCAATCAAAATGACACATACCGACGTCGCATTGGTTGAAAATTTCAAAGCACTAGTAGATCCATTCTATATTTTGCCTTAATAAAATCCTATGTTGCGTTCTCCGTGGGACACACGGTATACAAAAACAAAAAAAAATGTTTCTACAAGTAAGCTGCAACATCAATATAATTAAACAAGGAAAAAAATATTAATAAGACGGGACTCCTGCAATTATAATTTTAAGTTTGCGCTTGGAAAGGTAATGCTTAAAATAATCTTCTTTTTTTTTTTTTTTTTTTTTTTTTTTTTTTTTTTTTTTTTTTTTTTTTTTTTTTTTTAAAAATAATTTTTTTTTTTTTTATTTATTTTTTTTTAATATTAATTTAAATTTTTTTAATTACCTCTTTCAAAAAAAAAAAAAAAAAAAAAAAAAAAAAAAAAAAAAAAAAATAAAAAAAAAAAAAAAAAAAAAAAAAAAAAAAAAAAAAAAAAAAAAAAAAAAAAAAAAAAAAAAAAAAAAAAAAAAAAAAAAAAGCAAACATCGGTTCGAAAAGTCATCTTGTCATACAAATAGGGTGGTGATTTTTGTAGCAAGGATTTTATGGTACAGGCATATTTAGCCATTAAGTTTTTCCAAAGTATGCGAGATCTTATTGAATTTTTAATACCAAAATTAAACGTGAACATGAATTTTGTAGGCATTGAATTCTGAATACATCGCGAGGATCAAGACAATCACTATGAACAGAATCACAGTAGGTAATCAATTTTAGATAAAAAGAACTTTGTAGTTGTGAGACTCAATCACATTCGAGGAGGCGTTGGAATATGGTCCAAGAAATGATTTAAATTGTTAGTGCCATTGATATCTAAATGACTTTTATGTTAAAAAAGATTTTAGTAAATATGTGCAATTAAGTGAAAACGCATGCATAATTATACAAATAATAATACTTTGTTGGTAAAGAAATCGCCGCTAAAAGGAATGGTTGTTTTTTTTTAATAAAATATTAGGAGATAAAATTTTTTTTTTTTGTTATAAATTTTCATTTTTTTTGAAATTTTGAGTGATGTATCTAGTACATTTAATTGACTGCCTCACACGAATAGCAGGCAAATCGGTTTTGACAATATTTTTACTAATATACATAACTTAAGAGTGCTTGGTGATAGATAATACTTTATCCGATCACCGAACGGTCCTGCTTCAAAATAATCTATTTAAGTTAAGATGCAACGATACAGAAAATGTATTTATGTCAAGAAACGATTGTATACTAACTACAGGGTTTCTATAAATAATTGTCTCATCAGGCGAGTGTTGGAAAATTTAAAAAATGCAAATTTGCTGCTTAAACTGATAGTGAATTAATTTATGCTAATGTCAGTTATTTAATCAATCCGTTGTAATTGTGTTCTTCGTAGTTTATCGTTAATTTTGTTCATTTAATTACCAACTTGATGAGACAATCATTTATAGAAACCCTGTATAATATTAATTTTTTTTAAGTATGCTGGTACAGGTGAAATGGGAAGAAGTTTCTACCTAAGTAAATTTCAACGATAAATTTAATTATTTTTATAATACCTTTACCTAATACCTTTAACCTGTGTTTTAAAAAAGGTATATTCAAAAAATAAACAAAAAGGTTGGGGAAATAATGACGTCGGAAGATCTAGTTTGGACCTGAAAGATTTATTCCACTTGAAAAAAAAAGATATACCTACTAATTTTGAACAAGTATACACAAAAGCAAAAATAGATCATTGTTAGTTAAACGAAGATAGTGCGGCTGAGCAGTTGCTCGAAAGTGCAAATAATAAAAATATAATGTCCTGGAGAATCATTTCTGAATTAATTAGTGGAAGAACGGAAAATAAAGTCAATAATATTAATTAGAAGAAAATAAGATAAAAAATACGGGATCTAAAAGAAATCGCAGATAAGTTTAATTTATTCTTCAACAAATCTCTTTTTAAATGTAATTGCTCAGCTAAATAAGACAGAAAATAATCTCTCCAGTTTAAAAACTGTCAACGAGTCATTTGCATTTTATTTATTTACAGAGAATGAGATTGTTAAATATATAATAAATGGTAAATTAAAGAACAAAGTGTCAACAGGATTGGATGGTATACCAAGTAGGATAATTAAGCAATGTGCAACAGCTATAATTATTGTCCCACTAACATATCTTATGAATTTATTATTCACAGAAGGCTCTCTGAAAGTAAACAAAACAGTTCCTGTCCTCAGAAAGCATGACAGGTGTAGAGTACAAATTTACCGCCCAAGTTGCTCTTGCACCGGTGATTGCAAAGGTTTTTGAATACTGCATGTTGGAAAGAATATCTCAATTTTAAAACAAGTTTAAACTTTTAACAGATTGTCAGCATGGCTATCTAAGTAAGAAATTCGAATGTGTCGATTTTGAACTCCTTCTTAGGGAAAGATAGATAGATAGATGTACGACATACTTGCATGGAAGATCTCAATATGTAGAAATAGTCTACAATCGTGGAATAGCTAAGAAAACAATTTCTTCTAAAAAGAGTAATGTTAAAGTGGAAATACCGCAAGGTTGAATCTTATTTCTTCTGTATATAAATGATCTACCTGTTTATTTAAAAGACTGATTACTCATCGGAGATTGTTAGTCAGAAAAATATCTTATTAACGGGAGATAAATGTAACCAGCTCTTTATTTATTCGTATGGTACAATTTTAATATTGTATTGTGATGTAAGGGTTATGTATGGTACCCCAGAAGATCAGTATGAACCTGTATAGTGTGGTGACGAAACCGTGTGCAATAGTGGATTGGTTTGTCTTGGCAAAGTCACATCGTTTATTGTTTTATAATAACTCACCAATGATTCTTGGTTTGAAACTATTTAACTCACTACCAAAAGAGGTAAAATTAGTATGAAATATTAAAATATTTTAAAAATATGTAAAAAACAAAATACTGGAGATAAGCCTTTATTCATTATCAGAATGTGCATTTTAATATAGATGAATTCATGGCAATTAATGTAAATGTACTTGTCTATATTGAAGGTATTATATTTTTGACTAGGTCTTATAGCATTCTGCTTTGGCAATAATCCAATTTAAAAAAAAATTATTATTATTATTAAATAAAAAAAGAAGCAATATACAAACACCCCCCCCGCTTTATGCGAAAAATGCGAATTTACTGCTACAGTCACTAAATGGTAAAAATTTGTAAAATAGTCTTAGATTCTTTAGTGATTAAAAAAAAATGGGAACACGTAAGTAACGCTCTTGTCGTGACAAGCAGAGATCAAAGATGAGTGAATAAAACTTGACAGTATTTACAGGTAAACAGAAATGAAATGAGAAAACCAAAGCGGATATAATTGAAATAAAATATTTGAATGTAGTATCGAATTGAAAGTAGATATGGTAAACTTCATTAAGTTGGTAAAAAAAAAAAAAAAGAAGTGTGCTGAATGGAAAAAAAAATATTGGTGAACGGTTGGCATAGCTAAGTCAAAGAAAAATTTTAGAAAATTAAACAAAGATGACAAAGATGTCTGAAAACGTAAAACAGTGGAACCAAAATAAAAAAAAGAGTTAAAAAGACAAAAGATAAATGGAGAAATAGCATGGTTCATAGAGGATAAGTTGGTAAATTAAAAGTCATAGAGAAAATGTTAAATCAAATGGCTAATAGAAGAATAAGAAGTAGTATTGCGAGTATTGTGAGATCTGTGAGTTACCTACATTAACAGGAGTCTTTGCACTCTGGATATCAGAAATGCTCTCAATAGTAAATGATGAAGAAACATTATCAGAGCTCTTGAATGGTCATGTGTTTTTCATTATATTAAAAGAACACCTTAGTTTTAATAGAAGAATGAGTCCGGTTTTGGCTGATTAATAGTACAAGGATTGATTTCAAAACCTTTCTTGAAGGACATACCTTGTGGTTCAAATATAGCACCCGGTAATGTCTTAAGGAGTTAGCTGTTGCAAATTTTCAAATACATGAAAGGGCAAAAGTAACTTTTTCCGGTTGAAGTAACAGTGAAAAAGGTTGAAAGTGATGGTCATTATGATAAGAAGTTGTTTTGGTAAATATTAACCAACAGAAAACCACCAAAAACTGCACCAAAATTTAACTTGGACACGTGTTTCAACAGCTAAGCTGTTATCATCAGCGATACCGATACTAAAAATAAAACAACAGTTTTGAATATCAACAATCAAATTTCAGTGTTCAAAATTCATACGATTTTATGAAAAAATTAAAAACATTGACTGAGAACGAAGTTTTAGTTTCATTCGATGTCTGTTCATTGTTTCCAAGCGTTCCGATAAATATCACTTTAGATTATTTGAAAGATATGTTACACCAAAACCATTTAGACAATTCAGAAGTAGATAATTTTATTAAATTAACAAGATTATGTATGAGTCAAACCTACTTTCAAATTAACAATAACATTTATCAACAAAATTATGGTACAACAATGGGTAACAGCTTATCTCCGTTTATGGCTAACCTGTTCATGGGTAAATTTGAAAACTGATATAAAAAATAAATTAGATTATTTTCCTAGAATTTGGTGTAGATATGTAGATGACGTTTTTGCAGTCATCGACACTAAAGTTTACAGTCCTCAGCAATTTGTAGAAATTTTAAATTCAAAATTTGAGACGACAAGTTTACCTATGAAACAGAAACAAACCTTAAGTTACCTTTCTTAGACACTTTAGTGACAAGAAATGGCAACAAACTAGATATAGATATTTATCAAAGACACTAACACTATGAGGTTTATAACAAATGATTCCAACCATAGTATGCAACATAAACTTGCATCTTTCAACTTTTGATTCACCGATTATTACATTTCCCATTGTCAAAACAAAACTTTGATAAAGAACTGCAAAATATTAAGCAGATTGCATCATACAATGGTTTTCAAGAATCAATTGTCACAAACATAATTAGAAAACATAAACATAAGTTAAACATTAGAAACATTACAACGTTAAGGAACTAGTAATAGCAAAATAGATAAGAAATATGTCAAATTACCAAATTATCCCACATACACAAAAGGTCTTCAAAATATTTTCAAAATTTGATTATAAAACAGTAACCTCTAGTAGTAACAACTTGCAAAATCTTTTAGGCAATCCGAAAGACCCAATAAAAATGTGTGATAAATCGGGAATATATAAAATTAATTGTAAAGACTGTAACCAAGTATATATAGGGCAAACCAAGAGACCTATTAAAACTCGTTTTAAAGAGCACGTAGCTCATGTCAAATATCATCGCACAGATAGGTCCAGTGTTGCCATGCATATGCTTGAAAATGGCCATAGAGTAGGCGACATTGAATTAATTAAGAGGGTAGATAATAAAACGAACTTGATTCTTATGAAAGTTTAGAAATTTTAAAAACAGAAATTTGCTTATGAATTATGATGATAACGGTCCATTAGGATTTTCGAATTATTTAAGCTTATCTAAGAATCAATTAAGTTTAACGATGCGTGATAAGCAGATAGTATATATAAGCTTCCCGTTGTTTTTATTTTTAGTATCGGTATCGCTGATGATAACAGCTTAGCTGTTGAAACACGTGTCCGAGTAAAGTTTTTGGTGCAGTTTTTGGTGGTTTTCTGTTGGTTAAATAGACGCTGCAGTTGGTGTTCCTTTCCTTTGATTGGTAAATATTACCTAATGAAAGAAGCTCACTCAAAATTCTTGAAACAGATAAAGTAATCATTATAGATTATGATACAGCATAGGATGTAAAGGAAAGTACAATGACATTATGGCAGATATCTTGCATAAAATATGTTTCTAATAACGCTGGTAGTCGGTCAAGGTTTGAGGAAAAACCAAATAGTAAAAAAAATGCACTACTCGGGAAAAACAATTTTCTCTCATCTACAATTAGTTTTAATTACGTTTATTCCTGACAAAACACAAACCATTACCAGCAAATAAAGTTGGAAGTGTAATGTTTTGGACTAATTTGATACCTTAGAAAAACAATGTATTTACTAAAATCTCTTTAGCATTCTTTATTTAAAAGACCTGTCAGTTTGGGGTCACACAAAGATTTTTTAAATTTTGTGATTACATTTTTTTCCCTACTAATCTTAACTGCAGACTTTGAAGTTTGGAATCTAGATGAACACTAAACACCTTGTATCCACGTTTACACGTTACCGGCCACACAGGAAGAATTACGGATTTGTTTAAAATAGTCACCTTGCCTATGTGTTTCTTATTTAGATTTTTAGACTTCTATTCATCTGTTTATCTTTAATTTTTATCTTTAATACGCAGCTTAAAACAGACGTGTTTGTTTGTCTTCTCTCTGCATAAAAATTTATTTTATTAAGTAAAAATACATATTATCTAACATAATGCCGATCAGTAAATGTTTGGTATGTCAAGAAATATTAAAAGAAAAAGATAAGGAAATTCAATGTGGTGTATGTAAATTACATTTGCATTCGATATGCTCTGATTATCGCAGTGAATTAGTGTTTTATCAATACTGACCGTCGTCTATCTTATCAGTGCGAAAAATGTGTAAACCAACGTTCATAAGTATCTGAACTTAAGCAACTTATCTTAGAACTAAAATCTGAAATTGAAGAATTAAAAAAACAAAATATAACTACCCCCAAAAGAATGGCGGGAAATGAAAAAGAAGAAATCATATATGAAATGAATGAACGACAGCGTCGTGCCCAAAATGTAATTTTGTTTAATGTTGAAGAAAGTATCTCCACTGATGCTGTTATATGTGCTTCCCAAGATTTAGAGAAAGTTAAGAACGTTATACAGCAGATAGCCGAAATTCCCACTGATAACATTAAATTATATCGCTTAGGTAAAATATCTGGTCGTCAAGGTAAACCGCGGCCGATAAGAATAGTTTAAAAAAAAAAAAAAAAAAACAAAAAAAAAAAAAAAAAAAAAAAAAAAAAAACTATAAACTCACTTACGACGCAAACAAAATTTGTTATGATAGCACTTGCGGAACAAAAAAGATAATTTGTAAGAAATGTATTCAAGTAATCAAACCAAACTTCCTCTTTGTTTACACAGTTTAAACCTTACAAACAGAACTTAAAAAGAACTTATTAAACACACTCATATCAGTTGATATTGTCGGATGTAAGTGTATTTTAAACTCCTTCACTTTTTATTTAATTGTTCTTTATATTCCTCGCACACCTACTACTGAAAGCTTACAAATTTTATTAGACTACCTTATTGAACTCTACAATTATAATCGCAACTTATTAATAATTGGAGATTTTAATATACCTGCCTTCAGTGTTTCAGAATCAGATAACTCTTTGTGTCGCCAAATACATAATTTTTGTGATTTAACTAATCTTACACAACTTAATAACGTATACAACAATAACAATAGATTACTAGATCTCGTATTTTCTAACATAACATGTAATGTAACTCGTGAAGACATACCTATAGTTGTCGAAGATATGCAACATCCATCAATAAGGGTATGTCTAAATTTAAATCATTTTCATCAACCTACATTTTTTCAAACGCGTACAATAAATCATACAATTTCAAAAGCTAATTTTTTCAATTATATAATAATTTGTTTAGGATAGATTGGACAGAGTTTGATCATTTTACAAACGTTGATGATGCTTGTTGTAGATTTTATGACATTCTGTATGAGCTACTGGATATTTCAGTGCTTTGTATAAAAATACAAGTCAAAACTATCCTACGTGGTTTACTAGGGATATTATAAATACTATTAAACTTAAGACTAAGTGTCACAAAAAATATAAATCATCACTATCCTTACACGATTATAATCAATTTAAATATTTCCGAACATTAACAAAATTTTGCTTATAAGCAGTACTTGGATTCGCTTAAGCAATCAATTAATTTTGATTGTAAAAAGCTTTGGTCATACATACAAAATAAAAGAAAAGGTAGTAGAATACCAGGAAAACTGTACAAAGATGGTATCTGTTATGACCAACCACGAGATATCGTTAATATATTAGCCAAACACTTTCAATCCACATATATACATGCAGATAACTCGACTAGTGTGAATTCATACACAATTAATAAAGACTTTATTTATTTTCCTTCCATAACTATGAATACTGTCACAGACAATGATATCTTATCAGCTATAAAGAAAATGAAAGACAAAGTCACAGCTGGTATCGATCAAATTCCTAGTTTTATTATTAAAGATTGTGCTACTGTTTTTTATATCCTTTGTCAATCATATTCAATTTTAGTATTAAAACTTCTTCCTTTCCCAGTAAATGGAAATTAGCAAGAATTGTCCCAGTTCTTAAAAGCGGTGATCCCACTAATGTCACTAATTATAGACCAATTGCCATTCTTTCAAACTTCTCAAAAATATTTGCAATAATACTGTTTAAAGATATTTATTCTAAAACCAAATGTTTGATTTCGCCATACCAACACGGTTTTGTGGAAAAACGTTCAACAATAACAAACTTAACTTGTTTTACTGAATTAATTGCGGAAACATTAAATGTCAAGTTGATGTTGCTTACACAGACTTCTCTAAAGCTTTTGATCGACTTCATCGCGGTGTTGTGGTAGAAAAATTATTTAATTACGGTTTTAACAACAGTTATCTAAAATTATTAATGTCGTACTTACAATATAGACCTCAATTTGTTGAATACAATGGATATAATTCGTTTGAATATACAGCCCCATCTGGTGTTCCACAAGGCTCAAACCTTGGACCTCTTCTGTTTGTATTATTTATCAATGATATTTCTGACAACATTTGTTCAAACATATTAATATATGCAGATGACGTAAAACTATTTGATTCTATTCAATCAGAATCAGTATAACATTACAAAAAGATTTGGACACAATAGCTGATTGGTGCACTACAAATAAATTAACTTTAAATATAGGAAATCGTAAAACACTCACATTCACTGGCAAGATATCACTAATAAATTTTTCATATTCTATTAATGCAATTACTTTATCACGATCCAACTGTATCAAAGACCTTGGCACAACTAACATTTAACAGTCATATAACAAAGCTTGTATCTTCTTGTTATAAACTAATTGGATTTATTCTTCGCAATTGTAGTTCTTTTAAAAATGTCTCCACCTTTCGAAATTTATATTTAGCTTTAATACGCCCTAAACTTGAATATGGAGCCATTATTTGGAATCCGCAGTACAATCAATATGCTACGAGAATTGAAAATGTCCAAAGAAGGTTTTTAAAATATCTGTGGTATAAGTCATTCGGTGTATTTCCCGTCAAAGGCATTGACCAATCTATCTTATTATACACATTCAACATAACAAGTTGCAAATTAAGAAGAATTATTATAGGTCTTACTTTCCTGTACAAAATATTACATAATCAAGTAGACTCTTCCGATATTTTAATGAGACTATGCTTTAAAGTACCCAGACCTAACAGCAGGCAAACTGATACGTCTTATCTCCTAGCTGGTCTTACCAATTTTCTTCAAAGATCTCCATTGTTTTTTTCTGCGTGAATTACAATATAATATGCACTACCACTGACTTAAATGAAAATGCACTTAACGAAATCATAAATGCTATCTCTAAAATACATTAACTACCTATGTTGTACACAATTTAGATTTAAGTTTTGCTGTTACAATGAGTTATTTTATGTTATTATTTTATTACTTAGTATTTTATGTTGATATATTTTTACCACATCCCATAATAGTCTATTGTTACATTTATAACTGTCTTGAAAATGGAATTTCTTTTCTGTTGGACAATAAATACCATTATTATTATTATTATTATTATTTTATTTATTTTTCTTCATGTTTTCTATTTTTATTGCATTTTAGTTTTTTTTCCTTTTTAACTACGTTGTTTTCAGTTACTAACACTTTATGTACTGCATTTGCTTGGTCTTTATTTTTGCTTACCATTCAGAATTTGAGGAAGGTGTGAGTTGAGTTCTTTTGAGATAGGTCTTAAAAACTGCATATCCTGTGATTATGATCACGATCTGTCTTTATCTATCCACTGCTAGATGTAGGTTTTTCTCATTTTAGTCCACTTCTTTCTGTTATATGCGTATTTGGACTGCCTCGATTTTTCTGTCTTTTTCTGGGTTTCAATTCTGGGATTCTTCTCGTCTCTCGAGTATACATTTGTTGTATAATTTTCTTTTTAAGATGTATGTATTAGGTATTCTTCGCGTGAATGTTTGTTTCAGCGTCCCGAAAGCTGCCTAGAGAGATTTTTTTTTATTTCGTTATTTATTTGGTCTTAATTTGTTGCCATTTTCTGTCATAAGTATATATAACTGTTGACTTCTTCTATTTGTTGTCCTTGTAACTGTATATTGATGTTTGTTTGTACGTTGGTTGTGATCTTTGTTTTAGTATTATTTATCTTGAGACCTGTCTGAAATGATGGTTCAGTTAAACGATCATATATTGTAGTTCTTGA
Source organism: Abscondita cerata (assembly GCA_030710515.1). Taxonomy (NCBI): domain Eukaryota; kingdom Metazoa; phylum Arthropoda; class Insecta; order Coleoptera; family Lampyridae; genus Abscondita; species Abscondita cerata. Next base: position 588,689 of record JALBCR010000359.1, on the reverse strand, counting down.
TGATCGCTACTGATGAGTACAATGTCATTCGCGAACCTTAGGAACCTTAGGTGATGAAAGCGGTCTTTATCTATGTTGATCCCTTTATTACTCCATTCTATCCCTTTAAAGATACTTTCAAGGATAGAAATAAATATTTTAGGTAATATGGTGTCGCCCTGCCTTACTTCTCTTTCTATTCGTTGGTCTGTCCATAGATTTACTCGCACTGTTGTTTCTGAGTAGATATTTTAAATTATTTTGGTGTATCTGTTGTCTACTCTACAAGCGTTTAGATCTTTGGTAGTCAACGAAGACTAAATACAGGGTGTCCCACCGGGAACGCCATCGATAGATTATAGAAAAACTGTACATGGGAAAAATTTGAAAATTTGGTAGTATACTAACATCGACGGGGGCAGTTTCGCTAAAATATTTTCAAGATGGTGACACTTCCGGTTATACCGGAAGTATGTGTCAACTTGCTTATTTTAAATAGAACATCCTATATATTATTCTATTTTTGAATTTTGCCCAAAATTCTAGACACATTTTGTGTATAATGTCCTATACCTAAGTCTAACTGTTTTGGACTTATTTTAAATTTTATGTCAAAAATGACGTTTTCAGGTCTAAACAAAATTATAAAATTTTCCTGTACTAATGCCTTTATTATTTAATTGAAATAGGTTTCCTTGTAGCAGGGACCTATTTTAGTGGGCTATGTCAATATTTTGATAATAAATTAATACAGGGCGATCAAAAAAAAAGGATTAAAATTAAATTCAAAAACACGTCAAAAGTCATTTTTTTTAAATGCAAGCACCATGTTTTTATAGCTTTATTTTATTTAGCATTATAAATAAAGTTGACTTTGTACAAGGTTGTCTATTCAAAAAATTCATGGTTTTTGAAATATTGGCAATTTAACTTTTTTTTTGTTGCACAAATGCTAATGTATTTCTTTTAATATGAATGATTATTCTTAGTTGGCCATGATGGCGTTAAAAAACAATCATCTGTCAAGGAAAATTTTTCCCATGTACAGTTTTTCTATAATCTATCGATGGCGTTCCCGGTGGGACACCCTGTATAGTTGTATTCATTGCACTTCCCAATTGGATTTCTAATTGTGTGCGAGGTTGTTGCATGTCGATCTTGTCGTTAATCGGTTGGTAAGTATTCTTGTGAACAGCTTATACATCTGTGAGAGAAGCTGTTGGGTCTGTAGTTGTCAAGATTTCTGTTTCCTCTCATTGCTTTTTCTATATAACAGTCTATTTTTTCTCAACAGTTTTCTGTCTATTTTTAACGTTTTTAATATATTTTTTTGAATTTTCTTTATAGTCATTCTATTTTTCTTCTGACAAACATGGAAGTGTAGAAGATTATGACAAAACAAACTGTATTTTACTTTGATTAATACTTTATCAATGGTTAGGTAAAATTTTATGACTCTACATAATGGTGCTATAGCCTTTGAATTAATAATGGCGTATAATCTGTATGTTCACTATTTTCTGATTATAACGAAAACACATGATATTTACATTATAGAATCACGTAATAATAATCAAATTCTTCCAAAAATGTTTTACTCAATAATATGTGCAAAGTAAAATGAAGAGCCTATAAAACGCAACCTGAGCGATGACGTCAGTACCGTTAAAGACACATGTGCAGTTAATGTTTTTTGAAAATGTCATTTAAGCTTGATTGTTTGCTAGTCACAAACTCCCAAACTAACTATAAATTCGAATGGTAAATAACGAGTGTTTAAATAAAAAACTGAGCTGGACAGCCGTGTTTCAATTATTTTTAGAATGTACAGCAAAATCGAATGGAATGTAAATTAAAACGTGACATAAATATAACTTAAAAATGGACAAAAATGAATACCTACTTTCTTAGATAGATCGAATTCTAACCTAAACTCTATATCAGCTGACTACTTTGTGAAAAAATTTAGTAAATGTCAAAAAAAATTCCAAGACTTACCCAGCCCAGATTTCTATTTAAACATCGGTTATAAATAAAAATCGCAATGCATTACCTAACGCTATATTCATAATAAAGGTTGTGACGTCAACCAATGAGAGAGTGTTCTGAGTTTTTATGCATACCAAGCATTTGCAAGTTTTTTTAAATTTATACATTTAATTTTAAGACTATTTTGGACGTTATCACAATATTTTAACGGTTTTTAATTTTTTGTAGACTGTTCTATTGTACCTATAAAAGTTCAGTATTCGATCATAGAATTGAGTCTTCTTCTGAAAACATTGATAGAATCCTTTCAAATACAAGATGTGGTGCATTAAAAAAGCATTATAAGAATGTTGCATTAGAAAAAAATAAAATAAAAACGATTTGTGCTAAATGTCGTAACAGTTAAATTATAAAGCGTTACTAGTAAGTAATAAGTTTAATTAAGTGTCAATCACTTTGAAAATCGCTTTAAACGCTTGAGATGCATCTGAAGCAATAATAATTAGCATGCTTTATGGCTTTCTGCTTATAAAAATAATGCAATTCATTTCAGAATTTCTTTGCTTGCAATTTAACACACGCTTATACATAATTTCAATTACAGAAGTTGCTTTCCATCGTTATGTATAATGTGAAGATGTTATTAAGGCATTGAGCGTATAATACAGTTGCGGGCACTAATGAGAAAATTTCAACAAGTTAAGAGTTTGAATTGCAATGCGAACATGATTATCATTTTACTAATCACATTTTTCACATATTTAAGACTTCTGTTTTTTTTCTTCACTTTCTGGCTTTAAGTAACTTAATATCTGAAAGTATAATAGGGATAGTTAATTTCAAGTCTATTTAATGCTAGGAAAAAGTAGCAAATGCCTAATTGCAAGCCATTGCAAGAAAAGCTGACGAAAAGTGGCTTTCTTGGAAAACGGATTACTTTAATCATATAACCTCAAGAATCTGATTGAGATTGAGACATGATCTGAACTATGTATAGTATTGCTAAAAACATCAAAACTTTGCTAGCTACACTAGGTTCACAACAATTTTTTTTTACTGAATAAACATCGCTTATAGTCGTCACACCAAATATGAGACACGAATAACAGTATCATTCAAAAAAAGAAGAAAAAAAATTGGAAAAAAATTATTGATGGAATGAGGACAACTAGTGATAGTAGGTATAAATCTATGTTTTTTTAATCAGCAAATAAAACTAGAAATACGAAACAGTACACTACAATAAACGTTCCAGTGCATGTAGTAAAATATGAGGAAATATCAGTTCAATTGTTTTGGCATATAATCTTCACCAGAAGATTCCGATCTTCTTGTTCTGAATGTACTTTTTAAAACTTACTTAATTAGACGTATTTTTCAAAATTTTGGATTTTATTAATGTAAAAATATAGAATTACTTTACCAAACAACAAAACATAATTGCAGAATCACGAACAGCACCTATATACACGTGTTCCACGTTATTGAGACTCATCAGTGTAAGGAAACTCAAATGCAAGTCTACAAAAATTACTAAGAATAGCAACCCAATTTTAATTTTGTAGACAAATTGATACAAGTCGCTTAATAGTGTGTGAGGTTTTTTTTTATTCCGGAACCAAAATGCGCTGTTATTAATAGATCTACCCATTGTCTAAAGACTGACCACTAAAAATTGGTCCTTGTATTGACTGTTCTATCTATCGTAAGGAGGTTCTTCAAATATAATTTGGTGACCTTCTGCCTATCGTTTAGGGTTGATCGGGCCATCCATATCGTTTTTGTTTCTGTTGCGGCTATCTACTTCTATCATCTCATCTTTTGCCTGTATGGAAATATCAAATTTGCCAAAATACCGGTGGATCAGATAAGTTGGAAAATTGCATGTTTGATCTTATTAATTTATATGTACCTGCATTTGTACCTGTAGTTCAACGTAAATTTAACTGCCTAACTTGTTGCGCTTTGTTAATTAATCAATGTAATTTTGAAAAATATTTTAAAAATTTGGTTTTTGAAGGTACTCTAGACCAAGAATAAAAACAGAATGACAGCACAACTAGGCGGTCTCAATATTGAGGCATTTAAGTTTAATGAAACATTAATATAATCAAGAATGAATCTATGCTGGAAAAATAAAAATATTCCCAAAAAATGGACTCATGCAAACTATATTGGTCTACTGAACGCCATTTGAAAAATATACATTAAAATGTTACATGAATGGTTCAAAGTGATGATGTCTTTACTATTAAACAAATCGAATAGTTTCAGACACTTATGGCATTTTATGGTAACTGGTGGAACAAAAAGGTTGAAACAAAGAATACAAGAAACCAGATTAAGTTCAATTATATATGCTGACGATATTGTGGTAATGCAGAATATAGAAGACAAACTTTGGAAAACCAAGGAAAAATGTACAAACAGACTAATCTCTAAAAAAAGAAGAAGAAAAAAATGATAGAGAAAATAAGTATGCAACAAAAATTTAGTGTATAAATTAAGTTGTGAAGATTGTAAATCATCTTATATTGGACAAATAAAAAATTTCATTAAAACTTAAATGGAATGGTTTATAAACATTGATAGTTGAAACAGAATTTGTAACAATTGCGTTGTAACAATGTTAATATTATATAAAATGAATAATATTCAATCATTTGATGTGTACAAAACTGACTAATAAGTAAAAAGTTAAGAGTCTATCACAATGTTATGTATGTTCCTTCTAGGTAGAGGTCAAGTAACAAAACTAATCAGTGTAAGAAGTTGCATAAGTCAATTGTTTGATTATTATAACCAATTATAGTTTTAAATTGTCTTCTGTAAAGTTGGCAAGCGATTGTAGAAAAGCATACAAACACCGAAAATTACCCGACATCTGTTTCATCCTTTTGGGATGCTTCAAGAGTGAGAGAACTCAAGTGTAAGTTCACTATTGTACAAACGCTTGTTGTCGACTATATTCCCTACAAGACGGCACTTATATACTACCAATAGGTGTTGCGACATTTAGTGTTGTTTAGTGCTATCGTAATACGTCTGAAAATGCATTGATATTAAAGCAACTTTGTCGGAAAATGTGTGACACGAAACATCGCCAATTTGTCGCACTGAAAACTGTGATTATGCCCCTTCTTACTATAAGACTGATTTCATCTAAATATTTAACTATGTACTTACAAAATTTTAAGATATAATAAAACTAAGACAAGACTAAGACACAATTTTAAAACAAAAGTATATATATAAAAAAAAGTTTTTGTAAATAAGTAGTAGATGGAAATTAATGTAAAATAAAAATGTTTAACGTATACAGAAGATTGTTTTAAACCAAAAATGTTTGTAACACTGATAAAATAATCTACAATTGCACACGGTTTCGTCACCACACTATACAGGTTTATATTGATTTTCTGAGACAACATACATAACACTTACATCACAATACAATATCAAAAATGTACTTAATTAACACCTTGTATAATTTTAAATAATTCACAAAACGTTTTGAATATCCATCATGTGCTTAATTTTTATTACAATATTTCATAATTATTAAAATTACATTTTTACAAAACTTATACTCTTAGATTTTATTGATCAATTTAAAAACGACGTTTTAAAATTAAGAATTAAAATTACAAACAAAAATTCTCCTCCTTTTATTATAGTATGAAATTTTATTAAAGAAATTAAAATTTTGAACTTAATTGAAATTCTTGGTTTATAATAAAATTTGTTCATTTAAACTCAGCTCAATTTACTTTTCAATTAATTCTTAATGTATAATATTTAAATATAAATGTGTGTTAAAATATGGTTGAGTACTACGTGGTTCTTGAAGAAAAATGTTAACAGTATACGTTTGTGTTGTAAAATGATATAATTTTTGATAGTATTCTTTAAACGGAGTAAAAAAATTGATTAGGTATACATAAAAATAATAATCATAAACTTAATGGAGTCATTTTAACATTAAGGATTAAATATAAGCACATGACAAAAATTAATTTTTGTTTAAAAATGAAATTATGTACATCACAGTAATTCAATGTATTTATATATTAGGAATTAAAATTATGAACAAAAACGCAACTTATTCTTAATCAAGAATTAAAATTTTGTACATTTTTTAAAAATGATGTTCGTAATAAAAATTTGTTCCTTTCAACTCAGCTCAAGTTTCATTTTTGTAAATAAACCAAATATTTACCACAACGATTTAATTTAAATAAATTATGTTAAAGAATTTTAAAATTCTTTCTAATTTAGCACACTCACAAGCATTAAATACAATTTTTTTTACGTAATTAAAATACCTTCAATAAAACTGTCTTTATCACATTAATTTAATTTTGAAAATACATTTTAATTATACAAAACAAAATTGAAACAGCAAATACAATTTACAAATTACTATTCTCCACAAAGTTTTAATTATTGAACTAAAATGAATTGAATTTGTGTGATGTACAAAAATGTAATTGTTAAACAAATATGAAATAAATTTTAATTCTTGTCATGAAAATGGCAACACTAGTATTCCATGAACTTTAGTAAAAAACTAAAATTTCTTAATATTTTGTAATACATTTAATACGGGATTCAAATTATGTGTGGTACAATTATGTATATAAAGGAAAATCAAACAGTTTTTATTTAAGGAATTAAAATTGTTTTAATTTTTGTTTAAAATTTAAATTATGTATATCACAGTAGTTTAATGCATTTATGTTTTGGAAATTAGAATTGTTATTATATTTTGAAATTCTACAGTTACAATTATGTTCTTAATAAAACTTCATTCATTTAGCTTAAATTTAGTTGCATTCAATGTTTGTAAGTAAAAAAATTTTTCAGTCTATTTTATTAGATGCTTAGGTTACTAAAAAAGTGGCCTGAGAAGGTGCTCACCTGACAGCACGACACGTTGCCAAAATAACACTGTAGGGTGTGTTCGATTTGTATCTCCTACAAAAAGGCTTAAGTATCAAATAATTAAGACAAACATAGTATGCTAAAATAGTTTTAAAAATTCTTTTCAATTTGGCGTATTAAATTTTATTTAAACATTAAGTCGTTTGGATTGAATAATTTTTTTATTTGGCCATAATTGCTTTAATAAAATCGTTCTCTTGAAATTAATTTTATTTTATTAATAATTTTACTGACCAAATATAAAAGCAACAACATAATACAAATATGTACATAATATTGAACAAAAATGAGTTGCTAGTCTATTATGTTCATAATTCTAATTCATAAAATAAAATAAATTTCTATTTCGTTACTTACATGTTTTAACTAATAACATAAAAATGAGATATTATTTTGAACACTACAAAAATTTTGTGTATATAAAATAAAATTTTTTGGAATGTAGTGATAAATTTAATGCGGAATTAAAATTATGAACACATAACAATAATGTAAAATACTAAAGTGAAACATACAACTTTTAAAAAGAAAATGTGGGTATCAGAATTAAAATATTTACTAATAATAAAATAGTAAAGAAAAAAAATTATGTACACTATAGTAATTTAATGTATTTATATATTAGAATTAAAATTATGAACGGAAGTACTATTGATTTTTACTTAACAATTAAAATTTTGTAAGTAAACGAAACATTTACATCACTGATTTAATTTAAATAAATTACAAATAGTACGTTAAAGAATTTAAAATTTTGTTCTTATTTAGTATATTATTTAAACATTAAATTATTGTGGTAAATATTTTTTAGTTAATTATAATGTTCTTAATAAAATTTTTTAAATAAATTAAATTTTTAAAACGCATTTTAATATTATGAATTTTGCAAAACAAAATTGAAATAGCAAATATTATTAAAAATTTTTATGCACATAATTTTAATTATTGAAATAAAATAAATTACATTTTTGTAATGTACAAAATGTAAGTAATAAACAAATAAGAAATGAGGTTTTACTATGTACATAATTTTAATACTTATCATAAAAATGGTGACATTAGTTTTACCACAACTTTCTTAGAATTTTTGATACCTATAAATCGGAATTAAAATTATGTGCGTAATGAAAATTCTATTAATTTTTGTTTAAGGTAGTAAATTTATTTTAATTTAAGAATTAATATTATGTACATAATGGAAATTAAAACCGGTTATACTTATGGAATTAAAATTATATATTAAAATTGTTTAACTTTTTACCAAAATATGGATTATCTGATTATTATATTAAATTATGTACATTGCAGTAATTTAATTATTTTATATTTAAAAATTAAAATTATGCACGGAAATTCAATTTATTTTTATTCAAGAATTAAAATTTTAAACCTATTTTTTTTAAATTCATCAAATGCAATTATGTTCCTATTAAAGTTTTGTTAACTCAAATTTAGTTCCATATAATTTTTGTAAGTAAAAAAAATATTGACAACAAAGTATTTATTAGATCATTAACAAAGTGGCCTGAGAAAGTGCTCACCTGACAGAACGAAACGTCGTCAAAATTACACGGTTCGATTTGTACTTTCTACAAGAAAGCTTAAGTATCAAATAATTAAGATAAACATAGTATGCTAAAATATTTTGAAAATTCATTCTAATTTATCGTATTAATTGACATTTTATTTAAATATTAAATCGTTAAAAATGTTTTCTTTAAATTAATTTAATTAATATTAATAATTTTACCAAAAATTTAAAAGCGAAAAAATGTACATAGTTATGAAATATTTATGAAATAAAATAATTTGAGTTTTTACTATGTACAAAGATGTAATTGGTAAACTAATATAAATTAACTTCTCTTGGACATACCTAATTTTAATTCGTATCATGAAAACGACAACATTATTTTAACACTAAAAACTTTGATGTAAAAAAGCTAAATCTAGTGATAAAGTTTATTCGAAATTAAAATTAATGTGCGTAATAGAAATTGAATTAATTTTAGTTTAAGGAATTAAAATTATATACACAGTAAAAATACCATTAATTTAATAAATTATGTAAGTATACATAGCAACAGTGTAAGATTGAAAAAAACTTGGGACTGTGTATATCAGAATTAAAATGTTTACTAATTGAATTAATGAATGAAATTATTTAATTTATTTTTTTTTTGAAAGAGTGTGACAAAATCGCACGTATAATAAAATTATGTAAGTATTAAAAACATTTAATTAATATTCGAATTTCTACTGCAGCAGAAATAAAAATATCTAATATTAAAAAGTCGGTAATTTCAAATGGTACATAAACAATTACAATTTTGATTAACTTTTCAATCTTAATTAAAACGTTAACAATTTAAAATCATACATTTGCTGTTATTAATTTATTTTATTCAAGATGTAGATACACAATACTACATTAATTAAAAATAGTTGTATTATCTAAGATATTGGCACCGTCCCGATCGTACCTTTAAGAATATAATAGATTAATGTAGCGGCTTGTTTCAGCTCAGCAGGGATGCACTCAACCGATGTAAACTAATAAAGAAATTAGTTATGGACTTTGAAATACGGTAGCTAAATTATAATTTCTTTGTTGTTAATTTTTATTTTTGCATATTTAATTTGCTCTGCTGTTATTTATGTTTTGTAAATTACATTTTCTGATTGTACTTGCAATAGTGCAATTTACAAAAAAAAATCTAGTTAACCTTCATTTGAGTAAAATTATTATTAATATAGATTATTGTTGCAAAATTGGTAGCAGTTTGAAACGAGTCTCACGATGCATTGTAAATAAATGCACCCAAATTCCATTCATACGATCGTCCTAATCCGGGTGTCTCCAATAAAAGGATGTAGCATTTGCTTTCTAATAATCCTACTGTAGTACATGTGCCGAGAACAAATGCGCTTCCTTTGAAAATTCACTACGTTTTAGGGGTTGCATTTAGGATTTAGAACGTCAGACGGACATTTGTAAATATATATTATTCCAGAACGATGCACAACGTAGGTTGTTTGCGAATTTTTGTGACCTGTTTTTGTGTTTATACGCTTTGACATGTGAAACGTGTTTTCAAAATTCTATGAGAATGTAGAAGTAGATTTTAAGTAGCAGTAGCTGTTAAATGTTTTTAATATTTTACTTTATCTAGTTTTAAACAATCATCTATGTAGACTGATCTTATTAGAAGAAAAACGAGTTAAAATTCATTCTTATGTTTTAAGACTAAAAGAAATTCTGATTTTAAATATTAAGTGTAACAGGTAAGGATTTTTGCAAAGTGACTTAAAACAAAGAAACATACTCGTATTTTTGACTTTTAATATTAATTTTGGCACATAACGTGGTATATTACAGAATCAAAGTAAATATCAAACGATCTACTTTTCGTAGTTAGTTACGAAAACGTTTGATACTGGTAACACCAGTGCAATGAAAGTTTAAATTTAATTACATAAATGCAGCAGTAATGCCAAATTTTATTAATTTCTTTCATTACAACAATCTTGCGTTTTGTAACTGGTTACATAAATTATACTCTTAAGTATTGCTACAAGAACGTAAAATGTGCAAAACCAACAAGGTTAAACGAATTTCCAGTTTGAATTATTTAATGAACTTATTGAACAATTACAATTTTTTTGGTTTGTAAACGTAAAAAAAGTATAGAACATAATTTGATCCGGAAAATGCAGGGTTGTGCACAAATTCACTCACCTATAACTTGTCGTTCAGAAATTGTTTCTTTTGGAAAATAATCAAACTGTTAATCAAAAACTCAAACATTTAAACTCTGCCTAAAGTTTTGATGTGGGTTATTATTTCTTCTACCCCTAAGTTAAGATACTTAACGTGCGCCTTTCTAGATAGTATACAAGAAGAAAAATTGGGTCTAATGTTGTAATTTGAAGCTCTAGTTAGCAGCTTCAAAAGTTAAACACACTCTTTATTATTGTGACAGAATATGTAATTTTAATAACCTTATAAGAAATTAAAAATATGGGAGGGGGTAAAATGGGACAAGGAAAAAACAGGATATTACTTAAGAATGTAGCAGGAATAAAAAACAAAGGAAAGGAATTGTAGAGATAAATTAGGCATTTTAAAATGGTGGGGTTGGTGGAAACCTGGATAAAGATTGATTGGAAAAAGTGGAAAGACAAAATACCTGAAGAATTTACATGGGACATACTGTTTGCAGAAAAATAGAGTTTTAGACATGGCTAAGACAGGAGTCCTGGTTTATTTTCTTTATATTTAAGATACTTAGAGGAAGAAATTAAGTAGGAGGAATTGTGGTAAGAAGAAGAAAAGTGTAACTTTAGTTTACGCAAATGATATGATGAGTTTGGTAAAATCAGGAAAGGAGATAAAAGGAATGATAGAAAAGAAAGTAAATTTGGAAAGACAAAAATATAGAGTTTAAGAAGGAAAACGGTAGACTAAAGAAAGGGGAATGAAAGTAGAACGAGGAAGAAATAGAGACAGTGTATAAATATAAATACCCAGAATATGTGGTGAGGTACGGTAATAAGGATGAAGAACATATTAGAGCAGAAAGGTAATAAAAAGTAAATAAGGTATGATGTATAAGAGAAAGAGTATTAGAAGAAAGAAGGTGGATATTTGAGAGAGTAGTAGGAAGTGTGTTGATGTATAAAACGGAAGTGTGGGAATAGAGAAATTGAGAAAAACTGGAGAAGATACAAAAACAGTATTGAAGTATACGAGAAGGAGACACCAGGTTATATAGTAGAAGAAGAAATAAAACTTAAAAAATTAAAGATACAGTCAGGAAAAGGGCAATAAGGTATGAAAAAGATGGAAAGTAAGAAAAAATAAGATATTGTATGAGTGTTCGTATTAGATAGAGGCGCAAAAGATAAAATTTGGTGAAGATGGGAGAAAAAATATTATGAAAGAGGTAGATATGCAAGAGAGAAAATAAGAGATGGAGGAAGAAATATAGAAAAAGAAGTACTTCAGAGAGATGTGGACTACAGACACAGAAAAAACAAAAATTAGAGAAGAAAAGAATGAACGTCAAGAAAACCAAAGTAGACAACCAAAAAAATGGGATTGGGAGATAAAAGGTTAATCGCAAGATTCAGAGTAGAAAATGAGGAAAACAAAAACAAGTATTAGTAGAATGACAAAAATTGGAGGTGTAGAAAGTGTTAGGAAGGGTAAGAAAATATATGAAACTAGAGTGTAGTAAAATAAGAGCGGAGGGAAGAAGGAGAAGAGTGTTGCTGGTAGAGCGAATTGATGAAGATTATGGTGGAAAAAAGAAAATGACCAGAAAAAAGACAAAGAGAGATAATAAGAATTGAATAAAGAAAAAAATTAGAAAAAGTTTTTTTTTGTTTTTTCTACTTATTTTGTTATTTTAAGAAATGTTATATCTGATGGGGACCAGGTTAACTGTTGTATGCAGCTTATAATAAGTATAAGGGCACTAATTTTATTATTTTCTTACTCTTGCAATTAAAAACAATATCCAAATCATCAATCAGGTATTTACACTTTAGATCTATGTATAGAATCAAAAAAAAATTAAAAAAATCTATTCTAAAATGTTTTCATCTATGAGAAAAACAAAAGCTTCAAAATTTTCTTCGTTCATCACTTTCCTGAAATCTGATCCCACATACTCTTTTAGTTTTGTTTTATAAATGCAGCAACTCAAATAATTTTATGTCACTTTTGACTCTTTATCAATTTTGCAGAGGTTGCCCCTTTTCGACATTCAGTAATCAGTTTAATACTGGCATTTAATTTTGTTGGTATCACCTTTCTAGTTCCTTAATAAAATGTTTTTCTAAACTTTCTCGAAAAGTGCGTATCAAAAAATCAATCTAATATCTTGATGTTCGTTATCATTTCTTCTACCTTGAGTTGAGATACCTAACGAGCGCGTCCCTAGGTAGTAGACAAAAAACATAATGGAGTTCAATGCTGCACTTATGACACTAGCTCGAAGCGTTAAAAATTAAACCCGCTATTTTTTTAATTTGGTAGAAAATGTAATCTTAATAACCAACATTTGAAGAGGACCAGGCGTGGATAGACTAGAGCAGTTTACTACAATAAACAAAGAACAAGTGAATTTGGCGAAAACAAAAAAAACTGAGCTTCTAGCAAAAAAGAGAACTAAAATAACTGCAATAGTACCGGAACCAACCTAAAAGATTATTCTGAAATTATGTGAACGAAAGAAAAGCACTTTTTCATAGCAAAACAGCCCACTCTAGAATATGAGGAAACAGAATGCATCCCATCTATGGGATCTAAAGAATAGAGAGCTTTATTGTTTTTCTGATGTTTGATTCTATATACTCATTTTGGTTTGGTTATTGTAAAAACGATAAGTGATTATGAAAACGCATTTGGTTTTTTTTGGTAAAACTTTAGCAAGACTTAACCTTAGCTATACATTATTTTTTTTCGGGGAAATACAGCAAAATTTGAAAGGAAATTGATATCTTAGTTCTTCGGTAATTTTTTAGGACTTTTTTGAGAGGAATTTTTACTAAGATGTTAAATTAAAATTGTATTTAACTTAGTAAGGTTTTCTTAAATAAATTGAGTTAAAAGTATAATCAATAATATATCTTTCGATATTGTTTTAGGAGTTCCAACATTAAATCAATATTGCATTTTTAAATTGCCTAATGTAATAAATTTTATAGATAAAACATTTTCTGCGCCAATATAGTATAACTACCACAAACGAGAGCTCTATTTTTGTATTAACTCAAACTGTTACGTTTTAATATTGTTCCAATATTGAAATACTTTATTGCACTAATAATATTCGTTAATGTCTTTAAAAAAGGATTTCTACAAACTATCAGTGTTTAATAAATGTTTTCTTTTACATAAAAATTGATTATCGAAACAAAAATCTTTCGTTATTAGACCCTGTCGAAATGATAACCATAGTTGCTACTGTTTCGCCCACTACCTAAAAGGGCTTTATCAGTACGCGAAACTTAAAATCTTCTTTTAGTCTAGAATCTTTTAAGTTAACATTTAAAAAAACTATTCCACCAAATTGACTGAATTTATACAATATTCTATATTTAACTAATATTGGTAGTGAAATATCATGGTTGTGTAAAATGAAAATAAAATTGTAAAGCCAACAATATTGCAGCAGGAATTTACTACTTTTATTGTTATTATTATTTTAATAACGTGTGGATTTATACATGTCTACGATAAAACTTAAATATTTATGCATATGAATCAACATTTAAGAAAACATTGCACCAAATTGGCTATATTGATGCAATATTCTATATCTAACTAAAGTTAATATGCAAGCTAGTAAAAATCGTGGTTGTATTTACTGAATAAAAAATTGTAAATCCAACATTCAGACGTTGCAATATTGCGCCAACCATTAGCCGATATCTCTTACTACTCGACCAGTGTTTAATGTTTACTTAGATTTAAAATTTTAAACGCTGTGATTGCCTAGTTTTTTTCCATTATTATTGTTAATACTCTAATAGTCAGTGTGACACTTATGTATTTTGTGTTTTTAAACGTGAGATTTATACATGGTTGCTACATTGTTGATGTTCACTTCTCGAAACGACTTGAATTGAATTTGAATTAAAACTATATTGTTTTTATTATTTAACCTACTATTCAATAAAACAAATTCAGTTACAAAATGGATTTAATAATAATATTGTCTGCTTCAATAGATTTATTAAACTATGTTAAAGCAATATTGCATTTCTAAATTGCCTAATACAGGGTGAGGCACTACCAACCAATTATTCTGTAGCATTAAAACTACAAATAATGTTAAAAATGGCATACATATGTCAAGATTATTCAAAACCACATTTTAAAAATATTATGGATTGTACAGGGTGCTCTAAGAACACGTACCATATCAAAGTTGGGTTATTTTAAATAGATCACCCAATATTTTTTTGTACTTTTGAATTGTACGATAAAAAATAATGTATGTTCTTTAACATGTCCCTATACCTACTTACTTCCGTTTCTGAGATAAATCGATTTTACCTGATTTGCAGACCCTCCAAAAAAATGCATTAACTTTAAGATAAACAAGAACAAGCAACTTTGGTTTACTACCACCTTACTAAGAGCCTTCAACATTTTTTTTGCAATATTTACTATTATGTTATAATGTACAGGGTGTGTTTATTATTACCGCATAAAACTAACAATTTAAAACTTAAATAACTTGCTTAACTTAAATGAAAAACCCTAAATTTCTGTAGCTTGTTAAAAACTAGAACTAATTACTTTTTAGTCGGTATTAGTGTTACCAACCTCTAACTATGATAGTTTTTGAGATATTTTAAAATTCGATAGTTTAACAATTTACCATGTACTGGAGTCTAAGTTACCTGTGAAATATCCGCAATATGGACATTATCATGCAACTTTCAGTTTTAAATATTTACCATAAAAATATTTATTTTTTTCCAAAAAAAATAAACAGAAATGTGATTATGAATAGTATCCCGGGCTCTAAGAGTCAGTCGAATTACGCACACCGGTCACAATTTACTGATGTTAAACAACAGCAACCGTTATTTGGTACATCAAAAATCAATCATACTGTAAACATCGACAAACTTTAACCTGTTAACTAAGAATGTAATACAAATCGCTCTAATAGTAGTACTATGTTTACAACGTCATCATTATTAAAACTAATAACGGTTGTTGTTGTTTGTGACAGGTAGGCGTGATTCAACTGACTCTTAGACCCTAGCCTAAGTCATGAGCACATTTTTGTTACTTTAGTACATAATTCCTCCTTTGTTTTATTAATAACAGTAGGCAAAACGTTGGCGTAAAAAAGGACCATTGTTTTTTGTTTTTTTAACTCCCATTGAAGGCCTTTCCGACCCTAGAAGGTTTTTACAATTTACTCACATTTCTGTTATTTAGTTCTGAAAAAATTTTTGAGGTTAATATTTAAAACTGGATTAGCCTATAGATTAAAAAATGTTTGCAAAATAATGATATCTCACAGGTAACTTAAATTCTAGTAAATTGCAAATTATTAAATTATCAAATTTTAAAATATCTCGAAAACTATCAGAGTTAGGGGTTGGTAATCCTAATACCGATTGAAAGGTAACTAGTTCTTGATTTTAACAGGTTACAGAAATACAGGGTGTTCTATTTAAGTTAAACAAGTTAATTAAGTTTCAAGTCGTTAGCCTTATGCGGTAGTATTTAAAACACTTTGTACATCATAACATAATAGTAAATATTGCAAAAGAGATGTTAAAGGTTCTTAGTAAGGTGGTGTAAACCAAAGTTGCATGTTCTTATTTATCTTGAAGTTATTGCGTTTTTTGGAGGGTCTGTAAATCAAGTAATATCAATTTAGTAAATAATAAATAAAGTAAATGGATGTAAGTTGGTATAGGGACATGTTAAAGAACATACATTATTTTTTATCCTACAATTCAAAAATAGAAAAAAATGCAGGGTGTTCTACTTAAAATAACCCAATTTTGATATAGTACGAGTTTCTGGAGCACCCTGTACAATGGAAAATATTTTTAAAATGTGGTTTCAAATAATCTCGATATATTTATGCCTTAAGATTTCTTACATTATTTGTCGTTTTAGTGGTACAGCATAATTCGTTGATAGTGCCCTGTATAATAAATTCTAAGTATCAAATATTAAATTATTTTTTTCACCAATATAGTGTAATCACCTACTTTGAACCAAAGCTCCCTTTTTATATTCACCCAATCTGTTGGCTTAATATTAAAACACCTTCTTGCATACAATAATGTATTAATACAAATTATTGTTGTTTAATCATATTTTTTAATTTTTTTAAATACAAATTGATCATTGTAATTGGTAAGTAACCTTTGTTGCCAATCGTAAGAGGTTTCATCAGGATAAGAAACTTAAAGATTTTTTTTTACTCTGGCTTTTTTGACAATTTGATTACCTAACCATTATTTGTTTACCTTATACTCTTGTTTGTTTGTTTCAACTTTCTTGTCCTGATGAAGTCTCTTACGATAGAGGGCAAAACTTTGACATTGTTCAATTCCAGTAAACGTTTTCGTTTCAATAATAAATCCGATCGTGGAAGCTTTAGTTCTTATTAAAAAAATGACCAATTGTGGTATTTTCCGGTTTGTTGTAAATGGTCAGAAAGCATTCATCTTTTGTGTCATATAGGAACAGCATCAGCTTATTTTCTTTGCAGCAAATAAATGTTAGTGTTAGATACTATTTTTAACAGTTTGATTTGGTTCATTTACAAAACATATACAATAAAGTTAGACGATAACAATAATCTTTAAGTATATGCAGAAAAATTTCACTAACGTAGATTTTTTTATACAGCGTCATCCCCAAAGTCCGCACCAAATGGGAAACTTATTTATGATGGGTTTTCGACAAAAGTTATCCTTCATAAAAGTTTGTGCATTTCCTAAAACTACAAATCCACCAAGAAAATGTGGCAAAGACGCGTAATTTTGGTGTTAACAAAGAATCAAAAGAACTTTGTACCAAAAATTTTGAAGTTTTTTCTAATGAATAAAAAATTGACTATAATTAGCCCAATAATTGGGCAATTTGTAAATTACAAGCTCTTTTAAATAAACTGTTGTATACGAGATTTCGTTTAATTATCATTTAAAGCAAATCTTTTTTCTTATAGCCACCATTTTAAAAAATAAAATTTTTTTTCTAGATGGCCATGACTTCAAATCTTGATGTTTTTTTTTAAATGAAGAAACACTTTTTCAAATTAAATTTTTTAATACTTACTGAAATAAGGGCACTTTACTTTTGACTCAAAATAAAATTTTAAATGCACCTCGTATATTACGCGTCTTTCGCCACATTGTGTTGGTGCATTTTTAGCTTTAGAGGATGTACACTAAAATTTAAATTGTATAATCATACTCCAGTATGCATTCGTGCTCTTGATATGAAGCGGTTTAAGATTAAGACAAAAAATATTTACAAGAACAGTGTTTTTACTCTATCGAAGAATATCTAGACACTCCTTTTAAACTTTAAAATTTCTACCTAATTTTAACTTCTACTGATTTTAAATTATAATTTCTACTTGATATAACCTGCTTAATTAAGTATGATTACAAAATTAGATTTATATTTATATTTACAAATGCGATATTTACACATTTTATATATTTTGTATTTAACGTATATATACTAATATATTGTTTTTTATGTTGTATATGACTTGCTACAAACTGTGATTTAGTGTAATGTAGTAAATAAATCTATCTATCTATCTATCTACAAACTTTTATAAAGAATAACTTTTTATCGAAAAACCCATAATAAAGAAATTTCCCATTTGGTGCGTACTTTGGAGATTACGCTGTATGTTACTATATTAAAACATTGAACACTTAAGTAGCGAATAAAATAATGATGGAAAACCAGAGACAATTTTTTTTCCTATTTTTGATTTACCATTTATTAAGTAAAAATTTTATAATATTTTTCATTGTCGTACATCTTAATCTTAATATTAAATGTTACAGCTAATGAAACAATCAACATTACATAATTAAAATAAAATCAATTTATGAAATATTACGATTACTTTTGTGTTAATTTAATTTTTTAATTATGTTTTGTGAGTTACTAGAGCAAACTTTTAATTCAACAACAAGTTATATTAAACCAAATCTGGATGGACCACTTACTAAGCAAAACATCGTAGTATTTTGTATATTTAATGAACATAGCGGTAATTTTAGATTAACTTTGTATTTGCTTCTGGATTCAACAGATGATGACTATGTACAAAATGCTCATCTATAGATCTTTCATGAAATGCAAACTACGTAAATCGAATGGTTTCTAATAGATCTTTAATAAACTTAATTTCCATACGACAGAAGTCTATTGAATAGAGCTAATGACAGGCACGTGGTCTAGATAAGGGATACCTCCTACCATGACGTACACGTGACCTCAAATGCATCCAGCTTCTAGAGTGAACTTCAATAGACTGCATTAGCGAAAAGAAAAAAAAGTGCACGTTTGTTTTATTAAAACGCGGGGCGATTGATTCGATAAGCTAATGTAACGAATACCTCGTTACTTATTGATCATATTATTTTATTTCTGTTTATTTCAACGCAATATACCGAATAATGGGTAGGCGTTTGGTTTAATGTTAATTTCATTACATGAAAATTGTCTGCCATTATATTAATGCAAGCGATAACAAATCTCTATCTACAGTACATAAATTATGATTTAACCACTTATACGAAATTGGCTACTTTTTATTTATTTGTTCGGTTATTGTTTGCTATAAAGATAGAATTTGAACATCACAATTAGTTTCATTAGCGTGATTACAAAAGTATTAAAGGTTATAAATCTAAATAAAAAGTCATTTTATATCGAATAAAGCCATTTTTGCTACTGTTTCTAAAAATTCCAGCATAATGTGCGGTGTAAAAAGTAAACATATATTATTATTTTTTCTTGTTAAAAGTAAACTAAATTATGAATAATTAAAGGACAAGGGGATCTCCATTTAGTGCAAATTATTTGCCACTATTCTAATCTCTTTTACGTCACCGGGCAATAAATATTGACAGATAATTTTATGATTATTTTGAGAAATGTAGTGTTTTGAATTGAAGGGGCCAATAATAAAAACGCAATAAAAATGTAATCAGATGATGGCCAAAAGACTTGTGGCTAATGGTGAAAACGTCAATATATTGTACCACTTTGGATAAATGGAAGTGGCCAATAGTAAAATGACCAGCATCATGCAGTCTTCTATATATATATATATATATATATTGCGTATTCAACTTGTGGCCAGATGATGGCCAAAATAGTGGTGGTCAATACTAAATAAAACAGCTAACACAACGTATTAGCAAATATTGTGTGCAGCTAATGTAAATTACCTATTCCTTTGCCTTATTGCCAATTATAGTAACCGGCTAAAAGTTTTTCCTAGGAATTTTATACACCCTTGTTGCAATTAATATTAATGGATAGTATTACCCTTTCTTATATTAGATATTATTATTATTGAAGTTTAGTTTTGTATTTTAAAAATAATTTTAATTTTTACTATTTTTCTTTTAAGTACGTAAACAAATCATAACAGATTGTGATGTTTATCATAATGTTTTTAAAAGACACTACTCTATTGAATTCTACAATTGTATTTGTCAGATTATTCTATTTATTAAAAAACTTTGTTAAAAAGTTCTGTCTTACAGTTGTTTTAAATGGTTTATTTTTTAACTTCAATTTAAGTCCGTGAAGTAGTAAACTAGAATCAATTGTTAAGTGTGCTTTTAAGCTAAGGAAAATAGGTCATATATTATCTTGAACAATTGAATAAAATTATTTCTATCTTGCTTTTGCTCTAAAAAAAATGTTTAGTTTACTTAGGCGTCCTCGTATAAGTTAATTGAGCGTAACCTCTGGGCCATCTTGACAATTTATGTTGGTCTAACAAAAATCAATATATATTGCGTCCAAAGTATCTTGTAACGGTTGAGGTTTACAACTTACGACGGCTCTAGAAGAACAACCTAAAAAAGAAACAACGAAAGGAAATACGGATCAATGTAGCGCACTAGGTTTGTGGAGAATAAAGTATTTATAATAGTTAGAGCAGCAGCGTCCGGTTCCATCGTAGAGTGGGGGGTCCTTAAATAGATCTGAGAAATTAAACTGCGGTCTAACAAGGCGCCATATGCTGGGTAAAGAAAGAAATAAAACCGACCAACAGAAGATCAACAGGTTTTACTTAAAGCCTAATACGCTAGATCAAACACAACAAGAGAGAAAGACAGAAAATTCAATAAAACAACAAACAAATCTTATATTAATAGGTAAATATGACAGAATAGAGAGACTGTCGCATATATTCACGTACCTTAGCAGTAGCCTCGCTTAATATAAAGTAAGGTTTGCAATTAATGTACCGCAAAATTAA
The DNA here is from genome assembly GCA_030710515.1 of Abscondita cerata. Classification (NCBI taxonomy): domain Eukaryota; kingdom Metazoa; phylum Arthropoda; class Insecta; order Coleoptera; family Lampyridae; genus Abscondita; species Abscondita cerata. Next base: position 567,756 of record JALBCR010000359.1, on the reverse strand, counting down.
CGTTAACGTTCCAATTAAGAATTGGGTAATAGGAAAACTCTGCGTACACATATCACTTACACACGAAGATTTATCTGCTTGAACATGCAACGACACTGACTTAAACTAAGATTACAAAGGGTAAGTTCCTCCTGCAAACCCAAAAGGCCTTTTGTTTACACGTCAATCGATCAAAGTGAAGCGCCCGAGCTCGTATTGAACTGGATAAATACGTTCGGTTATGGAAGTTATGTAACGTTCGAAGTGTAAACGCTCCTTCTGTGTACACACTTCCTTAACCCAATTTCGCGGGCATAACTTTGTATTGGTTTCCGGCCTTGTTAACTTGAAACTGTCCACGATTGGTCTGGTGTAATTTACCGTTTCCGGAAAGCTTGTCCTGAATCAACCGTTTACGAGAGAGAAGATAACCCTCATTTGAAAATTTCCTCGCTTTATGGGGTAATCAGGCTGATGGTAAGAGATTCTGAAACACTTCAACGTTTTAAAAACTTTATTTTGTAGGTAAAACATATGATACCGCATAAAGTCGGATATTAAAATTTGCTAAAAGATTGTACTCCACGTGAACCGTTCAATAAGCACGTCCTGCATTCTTTAGGCTAGGGGACGCTTTGCATCAGGTATACGATTGCCCTCTGGGTTTATCTTTTGCTAACATTCCTATGTTTATTCTAGAGAGGGTGGTTTATGTCTCCCGATTACGAATACATTATCTTCCGGTTGTTCCTTCGTCAACTTGTACGGCTATTGCGGGTCTACTTATGTCTTTTGGAGGCGCTGTGCCGAAATAGCTACCCACGAATACTCCGTCAGATTTGCAGACTACGGTGGAGGCTCGTCCAGAAACCGTTAGTAATATTCAGAGCAAGAGTAACATTCCTACTGCTGCGTGGAAGGTAAGAGGTTTTAATATCTTTTTAATTGCACGTGAACCTGCAGTCGACCTATCACTCAAGTAGAAGTCACCCCTTGACACCAATTATTTTATTATTATAAAAATTGATTGCGGATTATTTGTCTCTCGAATGTGTAATTGCATAATAATACCTAGAACGTTAACTAGTCATAGATAAGAGTATTTAATACCTACGTGGTGTATAAGTCGTGTTAAAATTTAAACCTCAATCGTAATTAAGCATTTAGTTCCATTGATCCTTCCGGTACGAGCTCGTTCCAAGTTGGGCCCAAATTGAACAATCGTTTAAACTTCGCGGTGACTGAATTAGTCTTAAAACTTCCCTTACACGTCTTCCTTAAATTCATGTAATCTGTAACGTTACTCAGTACTATAAATTGACATACATTTTAGGTTAAGTTCACCATAGGCGTACCTTCAGTACGCGATATATCAATTGCATATACGAGACAGTGGCGTAGCAGTGGTAAAAATTTGGGTAATTCTCTTTACTTTAACTTGTGTAGCTCTAGTCATTTTCGTGTTACCTCACTGTTTAATGCTGTACGTTACCCGTTTTAGTTCGTGTGTATTCAAAATATATCTGTGTCTATTAAATGCTGTGACCTATCACAAATTCGTTTGTGTATTGGGGTGAATAAATTTTGTGTGCAGGTTTTTCTGACTTTATGTAAAATTCTTTCGTGATTTGTTTTTCTTTTTCTGTATATTCTGCTGCGGACAGTTAGCTGCTGACCTTTGGTTCTGGGTCAGATTTTTCTCTACAGCGTTACTCAAACCTGGCGCCCTACCTTTTTAATTTTTTTTCTACAGGTTCTAGGAATAACGTTGATATTCCTAACACACACCCTACTTTCCACTGAGGGGCATACTTTCTTAACAACTGACCGTAACACACCAAATAAAGATGTACTTAAGAACTAAAGGTCAAGCTGTTTCATGTCGTATGTACATAAGCTTCATACGCAATAACAATAAGTAAGTTACTTAAATAATAAAACTTAGCTGTAATCTGACGGATGCAGTTCCGAGAGTAAAAGTTTCCTGCTAGCGACGGTATCGACAGTTCGGAAAGTTAGGTAACTCCCGGATTCCTCTTAGGGGAGGTGTGCAAAAGAAACAAAAGGCGGTAAGCTCCCTCGATGAAGTTCTGAAGCATAACCAACACCTGTTAGACGTACTATCCATCGGTTTCCTAGAGCTTATCTAATGCAAAACCGTATTGTAATCTTTAATTGACAAGGAAGGTCTTAGTCAGCCACTCCAGCACCCTCAGGAGTTAACCAGGTATAACACACAGCAAAATCATAAGGTCAAAAGACGTGGTAAAAGAATTTCACGTGGCAATTAAAATTAATACAAACAGAAAAAGAAAAGCAATGTGTAATTACGGTAAATTTAGCCGAATTTAAACTTAACTAATAACTTTTATTATAAATCTTGTAACACACATAAATAATTTGTGTAAATTTCAATTTAAGACTAAACCACCCGTGCGGAAGAAGAAAAATATCCGCTGTTCGTCTAGGAATCTTACTCAAATTTTATTTTCAACTAAAAAAAAATTTGCAAAATGCGCGCCAAATACAACTTTTGTCGTAACATATTACTTGCGACACACGTTTTATATTGCTCTCGACACACGTCCCATATTCCTAAAATAAAACCGTAACAATCTACCGCATCAAGTATTTTGGTCCATTCATTTGTTGTAGATAGGAGGTTGTTTATGGTAGACCTACCTGGTAAAAAAATCATGTTGGTACCGTTGGTAACGAGGAATAATACCATGCCTGATAATGTGATCCAGTACCTATATTTATTGCAATTATTTTTCCATTAGTTTGCACATTATTGAACTGAAACTTACTGGTCTATAGTTTTCAACTTTTTATTTTTCTCTTTTTTATAAATTGGAGTGACTGTAGCCTACAACCATTTTGTCGGCACCCTATCTTTTTCAACAAGTATTTTATGATTATAGGTAATAGAACGGTCATCCCACCACATATTTGTTTACATTTTCTTTATTGCTACACCTGAATCGTGCTATCATTCGTTTTGCTGCTACAATTCTCTTACCTTTTATGTAATTTAGCGTTTTTCTGTTATTATTTCTTTATACTTTTTAATGTACTTCCCGCCTGTATCTTTGTTCTTCTCTCTTGCACTTGAGTATCTTTATATTTTTCACTATTTCTGCTTTTATGTTTCTTTCTTGTGTCCTCATTTTCTCAACTACTTTCTTTGCACATTCTTTTTTGGAATAATATAATTGCCCAAGCGTTACGTTCTGTTTCCTCAGTTTTTCAACACTTCTTTAATATCGTATTATTCTTGCTATCTTTTTTCGAATTTTATCGCTCTCTTCCTTATTTGCACTCTTATTTTATCTAATTTAATTTCTTCTTCTACTATATAACGCTATCTAAACATAGCCTGCATCTCCAATACTTTTCCCGTACTTTTCCCATTCCTTTCACCGCCAAATATATTGTCCATACGTGATTATATTTTTAACTAACTTTTTCAACATTCCTTTCGCTTTTCTAAGTCTTTACGCTAGGTGCCCTACTGCTATATTTGCCTTTTTATCAATTTTTCAAAATGCTCTTTGTTTTATTATCATATTGTGTCGTATACTCCAGGTATTTTCATTTTTAACATTATCATTTCTCGATTTCTTTTACATTTATCTTCTTTGAAATATTATCTTCGTATTCTGTACATATGTTATTAGGTTTTCTCTCTATCAACCCTATTACCCTTCTCATTTCTTTATCATTGCTTGTTAAAATAACTACATACGAAAGCAGCCACAATTACTACTCCTCCTCCCTATTCCCTTATTATTTCCTTTTTAAACCTGTTATCTACAACTAATATAAGTTTTGGCTTAATAGACATACCTGCTTCAGAAATTTTTTTATCCAAAAACCTTTTTCTAGCTTTCCTTCCATTCTAGTCTAGCATATTGTATATTTGTATAACTTTTCTAAAACCTCTATAAATCTCATCAAGGAACTATACTGTGGCATCATGCAAAAGTTACACATGGTTAAAATGGTCACAATATAAAGAAACAAAAAAAAATAACTAATTTTAATTTATAACTTTTATCAATTACTGTACTATAAAGTTTATTTCTATAAAGCAAAAAATTCAAAAAATATATAATTTTTCTAACTTTGATATCAGGGTCTGACAAATTGCTAACCACAGAAATATTGTATGAATTTTTTATATTTAAGTAAAAAATTATTTAAATAAGATCACCACTCAACGAAAAATTCTTTGAAATTAACGTTTTTACGGTGGAGTCATTATTAAACCAAAACACTATGTAAAGGGCTACATTAAGCCGAAAAACTTAAATAACTGAGGACTTATTTAACTGCTTACAAAGTTGGTTTAATGCGTGTTACGTTAACACGAGACAACACCAGAAGTTGCAACACTTATTGATCTTAAGTATTCTATATTGACATTAAATATTCACGTCGCTCACAAATATTCCATTATGTTTTTCTTCTTTTTACCTAAGAAAAAAAACTAATGGAAAAAATTAATACGTAAACATATATAGTTGATAGCAGTAATTTCAAAAACTGAGGCTATACTATAACCTTTCAAAATCATGTAAAGTATCATATATACGTACCGGTTTACATGTTGACAGTAAAAAGTGCCACAGTTATAAACTATCACTAACTGTAAATAAATATACGTTTGTATAAATGGATTTTATTCAAAATTTGATTATTTAAAAAAATGATTTTACAATCATGTAGCAATATTATTTGATTTTTAATAAGATATTGTATTTACATATTGTTGCAATGAAAAACGCCATTTAGAATAAAACATTATTGAAAAAACTATTATACAACGTTGATGTTTTTGACAATTATTATTATTGTCACAATATTTTACCATCAATACTGTATTGTCAGATTTTGATGTACATAAGAAAATGATTTACTATATACATATGAATTAAATATCGTAACTTATGGTACTTCAAGTGCTCCATATTTAGCGACAAATTGTCTTAGACAATTAGGTTTAAGCCCTAATTTCTATGTAAATAATTTACTACTAAACTTCAACAATCTTTAAAATTTATCTGAAAACCTAACAGTTTTGATCTTATTTTATTCTCAGAAAATGTGTTTCTAATAGAACTAAACTTAATTTCGGCTACACTGGTGAGTAACAATGGAAACCTTTGATGTATGAAATGTTCTCTTCAGATACGTTTTAAAAAATTTTTATCTAAAATTGCACAAATTTAAGAGTTGTCATTGTTTGCAAATTCAGTATTTTGTTTCAAAACTTGTTATAGTCAACATATTGCACTGGAAAAATTAATTTTAAACAAAAAAATTTAGAAATGAAAATTTATTAATAAAATTTATAGTAAGTGTTAATTCAAATCAATCATTGATAACGTAATAAAATTAAGATACAAACTTCTGGTACCAATCTAATTTCAATTTAGAAAAAGAATTATTTTCATTTTTGTAGACAAAACCTTTTCATTTAATTAAATTAAGTAGGCAGTGAATAGAATTTGTTTGTTAGTTGTAAGTGTAAAATAAAATTATCTGCAGTCTAAATAAAAGAACTGTTTGTGTGAAATGTCCGATTGAATTGGACAAAATATCACGTATTGAATATAATGTTACTGACGTACAGATGTATCTGGAAAACAAACTCAGTGTAAAGTAGATGAAGAGAAAACAACGATTCAAATGGAAATTAAAGTAGAAGAGAAAGTTAAAGATGAAGGTAAACGTGAGAAAGAAGTTGAAATTGAAGAAAAGAATATACGAAGATAAATGAAGAAGAAGGGAATAAAACGCTAATAGTACAAATTAAAGAAAGTATGGAAGATAACAAAAGAAAAATAAAATTAAAGAATTAAATAAAGGAATTAATAAAGAAAGGAAACAAAGTAAAGAAATACAAGAAGAAGTAAACATTAAACTTCTTTAGTTGAATACGAAAACAAAGATTAATTCAAAATTGAGATACAAATGAAGATAGAAAAAGAAATTAAAGACGACAATAAATAAGAAATGAAAATAGAAAACAATTTAAAGATAGAAGATAACATAAACATAGAAGAAGAAAACGAAATAGAACGGACAATGGAAAATTTCAAACGACGAAAATTGAATAAAAAGCCAGATAAATATATACCAAAGCAACAAAAAATGAAGAAATGGAAACTAAGAAGGAAATAAAATGGAAAACAGTGAAAGAAAGTATAATAAGGATCAAAGAAATAGACGATATTATATTCGAGATAGAGGAAGATATTAATAAAAGCAGCAAGAAAATGAACAAGATTTTAATGAAGAAGAAAAAAAAAGCGGAAGGTGGCTAACACAACGTAAAGGAAGAAGAGAAAGGAAAGGAAGAAGAGATGAAAAATATAGAGTATTGAATAAAGTTATGAGGATAAAAATAAGAAGAAGAGTACAACCAACAAGAAATGGAAAGATGAAAAGACTAAAACTGAAGATGATAATGGAAGATGGGGGAGTGTACGAGGAGGATGAAAAGGAAATGTTCCGGTGCACGGGAACATCAACGATGAAAGATCGAGGAAGATACAAAATTATGAGAAGAAGGCATAAATTGTAAGTTAAAATTCAGTTAGAAAAACAGGATTGAAAACTTAAAATTGATATAGGACATGAATAGGATAGTTATTAGAAATGAAGTTTGAGATTAGGTTAGACTTATGTAAACAAAACTTCCATATGCAGGACCATATCGTATTGGACGAAGAATTAATGAAACAACTGATGAATTAAAAATGATTGACAGCGAGGAAATACGAGGAAAATTTCATATCAATAAAATATATCTCTATATGACAATGTTAAATGAAGATGACGTATAATATGATTCTGCTACAAAAGAAAGGAAATTTAAGTCTTAACAATCCATCGCAGTATATGTTTTAGATTTTAATGTTTTTTATTGTTTGAAATACTAATGAAAAAAATTTTGCAATTCTTGTTATTCATTGTTTTTGTGTTGCTTATCATTTTGTATTTTATGCTTCTGTTACATGTTTATCTATAATCCACCAACAAGTGTCTGAGTTCATAAATAATATTTAATAATCTGACTTGTTGTATTATATTAGGTAAGTACTAAGTCACACTATTAGAAAACAATGCGGCAAATAAAACCATCAAAATTCAAAATTTACTAAAAGCAATATAAATAAAATAATTTTAATTAACAATACACGGCGTGTGTTCACACCGTAGAAGTAAAACCGTATTAATTTTGAGATGGTTAAATAGCAGCCCATTTAATAAATATTCTGTTTTTGAAAAATCACTTATACACAATTTATATTCAAAAAATATGGGTGAGCAAATCCCCTTGCTTTTAGTTTTTCAAAATAAAAAGTATTAGTAGTACAAAAGACCTAAAATAATCCATCAATTTTATTTGTATTTAATCAGTATTATAATTATTTTTGTGATTGGTCAAATCGTTTGTAGATAACAACAACGACTGACACGTCGCACTTTTTCCAAAAAGAATCGTTTTAGTTTTTTGTATTATCTTCTTTGATTACTACCATGTTTTACTGTTTTTGCCAATAACCTCTTCGATATAGTGACTATTTCTTTTCTCTATTAGAACCTCATCTTCACTGAGACTAGTCGTTGCCCTGGTCATTAATTCAAATTCTAAGTGTCGAAATTTGATTATTAGTATCAGTAAGAAGAAAAGAAGGTAGGTCGAATTTGTAATACTTTTAATAATAATAATAACATTCTTAGTTTTAATGACTTCATTTGATGACGCCCTTTTGTTGATTTTTTTCACCACTATAAATACCCTATATTACATAATCAATTGCAAAACTTGTTATTACGAATTTGTTTACATAATTATTCAATTAATTATAACAGCTGAAGAAACGAATAATGCTTGCACTTACTCTCAATAAAAGTAACTTTAACGATCGCGTTAATTAAAACTATATAAAACTGCAAAAAACGAACAAAAAAATATTTAATACTGTTATTTCAAAAAAAGAAATTTCCTTTTTACAACCCGTTTCTTATTAACGAATCAATATAATTATAACCACCGCTTTTTTTTCGAAAAAATCGTAATAAGAAATGAAATAAAAATTTCATTAGTTTCTGTCTCTCAGTAGAAGATAAATGACCAGGATTTGGAATAAAGAAAACCCTGAAGCAGCGTGCATACAATTCTTACATACTTCATTCCTTTTGGTAAAAACTTACTCGCACATGTACGCATGCACTTCTGGTATTTGCCGCTTGTATTTTTTGTTACACAGTCCAGATCGATATGTAACTAGAGCGGTTTTTTATAATACTTCAAATCCTTTGAAGTACCGCATTAAAAATTGCGCGAAATTCCAAATATTACTTGCTTGTTAGTTGTCGCGATTGTGTTACCTATGTTAACTTTAATGCATGTGCAAGAATTTCAATTTTTGCGTTGTTATCTGTATAATGTTAAAATTTATACATCAAACTATATACAATTTTGACGTTTAGTCGTTGTTTTAATTATAAACACGTTTTTGTTATAGTCCAACAAATCTAATTAAAATTTATTCATTCTGAATCCGATTGTTTTAACTTCAACCAATAGCGTTTGTAATAAATTGGCGATGCTGATGAACTGAATCTAACAACATATTTAGTTGGCTTACAAAAAAATATTTTATTATAACGCAATGAAGACTTACGTAAATGTAAAATTAAAATATGGCACAATATACACTGTGGGCAAATAAGCGCGGTAAACGGCTGTATCTCAGAAACCGCTTATCGCTTGCGATAAAAAGTAATATAGTATAATAAACGTAAAAAATGCTGGAAATGACTTTAGATTTTCTAAAATGTCCACTAGGGGGACTAATTGCCATCTAGAATTTTAAAACCCGTTTTTAAAAAAAAATTCTAATATTAAAGTTTAAAGTCATTAACTAGACAAATAAGAGTCCAACAAACCAGTGAAAACCAAATCTCAATATCCTTATCCTATCTTAAAATAACTTAAAACCTAAAAAAATTAAATTTTGAAAAAAAAATTCCACTTTACCTGTTTGTTATTAACGGTTAATTAACCCTAATTTGCCAACTTCTACTAAAGTATTATTTAGAATAGCCAAATAATATTGGACATTAAAATAAAATATATTTATCCTAACCTAAAATAAAATAACGGGTACAGGACACAACGCCCAATTTTTTGCACTTGCGGCGGCTATCTTGGAAACAACTCCCAACTGCAGTTGATGACCAACTTGAACGTATTGCCCATCGTCCACTTCGATACTTAAACGAAACGCACAACTGTTATTTTGACACAATGCCCAACTTCGACACATCGCCCATCAACGTTTAAACGTGAGATTACGAAAGTACGCTGTCACAGTATCTTCTACGTTTGGTCGCAATGACCTACATGTACGCATCGCCCACTTTGAACACAACACCCAACTTTTGGACACATCGCTCAATTTGCTATTTGCACATAATGCCTAAGTTAGACACATTGTCCATTTTGGTACTTGGACATAAGCCCAACTTGGACATATCGCCGACCTCGTTATTCTGACACACCGGCCAACTTAAACACATCGCCTATGCATGCTTAAACTTGACACAACGCTAAGCCTCAGCATGAATAACTATTGTAACTGGAAAAACGTGCAAAGTTTGCAACAATTTACAAATCGTACTAAAATTAAAACCTTCTTGAAGTTGTTTTTAATCTATATTATGTGACTGTTAAATGATTAGAAAAAGATATTTACAACACGGTTTAACATTTACTTGTGAAATTTTGATTAAATAATATGGAACGGTATATTGGAATATATCGTTTACGTAAGAATTGACGTTTCTACGGCTAGGTCATTGTTGAAACAAAAACGTCTTCTGTGGTTGAAACAAACAAAATAATGTTCAAGGTAGACAACTTATAGTCAGGTAATCAACTTGTGAACCAAGTCAGATTCTAGACTAAAAAAAGTCTAAGTAATTAGTGAAATACCTCCGAATATACAGTGACTAGTTTTCTCGGACAAGTCAATTTTTATTTTTTGGTATAAATCAACCCTTTCTATCTCCACCAGTGGCGGTGCAACAGGGGGCAATTTGAAAATTTTAAATGGCAATAGGGGTCAAAAGTTAAATTTTTGAAAAGACCATTTCATCCTCTATGCAGCAATGTAAGCATCTTCAACATCGGTCGATTAGAACAGGAAAATTTAAAAAAAGAACTTTGCTCGTTTTTTTTAAATTTTTAAAGTATTCCATGTACACAGCGTGTAATACATCAATCGAAAGAGAATTGCAAGCCAATTTCAAAAATGCATTTAAAAATATTTTAATATTTCGGGTTTAAAAGTTATTTCACATTTAAAATTTTTTGAAAAGATCGACTTTTTGTTTTACAACCTATATTAACGTGCAATCGTAGAATTTTTTGTTCTACGCAGTTCTGGTTTCTCTCATTTCTAGTCAACTTTAGTTTTTCTCTTTTCTAGTCAACTCTAGAATTTCTCTTCTAGTCAACTCTAGTCTTTCTCTTTTCTAGGCAACTCAAGTTTTTTTTCTTTTGTAGTCAACTCTAGTATTTCTATTTTCTAGTCATTCTCCATTTTTAAACTTTATGCGCTTGCAACCTTATTTTTATTGAATAATAACAAGCTTTTGATTTTCATAAATGCCGTATCCCTGAATTTGGCTGGTAAATCTTATTCAGTTGTTCTTGCAATGGGGTTTTTAGAGGAGTTTTCACTATGACATTTTACTTCACAATAGTTTTTTTTTAACCAGATGTTTGTTATTATTCAATAAAAATAAGGTTTCAAGCGCATAAAGTTGTTTAAAAATGGAGATTGACTAGAAAAGTGAAAGAATAGAGTTGACTAGAACTGAGTAAAACAAAAATTCTACGTTTGATTAGAACACATAAATACTAGGGTTGCATTACATTACACGATCTTAAGCTTGATAAAAAAACTTAAAAGTGTAATAACTTTTAAACCCGTAATGTTATCTCATTTTTGAAGGCATTTTTAGAATTGTTTTTCATTCAGCTTTAGATTGATGCAATGCAAGTTGATAAATAAAAAGTCGAAATCTTCAAAAAAACTTTTAAACTGCAATAACTTTTGAACCCAATCTAGTAAAACAGTTTTAAAACAGTTTTGGAATTGGCTTTCCACACGCTTTTGATTGATATATTGCACGTTAATATAAGTTGTAAAACAAAAAAATCGATATTTTCAAAAAAATTTAAAAGTGATATAACTTTTGAACTCAAAATGTTAAGATATCAAATTTTGAAATTTTTCAAATTTAATTCAACCTGTCTTATAAAGTACTACAACATACAATTTTATTTTTAGAATTCGTCGAAAGCCAAAAATTTTGAAAAACGAGCGAAGTTCTTACTTTGAATATTTTTCCGCATTAATAATAATGTCTGCTTGTATTTTCTATTAATAATAATCAAAACCAGCAATAGTTTCTTGAAAGTATTGTCGAAATCTTTCTTTAGGTTATTTATTTAGGTATAAATTACACATTTGTATCCCAACCAGTGGCGGCGTATCGTGGGACAATTTGAAAAATTTGAAAAGTTGTTCTAATTGCCCAATTTTAGAAACAATTACATTGCTAAATAGAAGATGAAAAGATCTTTCCGAAAATGTAACTTTGACTACTAGTACCATTTAAAATTTTCAAATTGTCCTCCGTTGCATCGTTACTGGTTGTGATAGAAACATATCATTTATGCGAATAAATGGGGATTTGTGTAATGCTTTCAGGAAACTGTTATTTGCGTCGATTTATTAATAAAAAATGCAACCAGAAATTATTAGTATAAAAAAAATATAAAAAAGTTTCTTTATTCCTGTTCTAATCGACCGATGCTGAAGATGCTTACATTGTTGCATAGAGGATGAAATGGTTTTCCGAAAATGTAACTTTTGACCCCACTGCCATTTAAAATTTTCAAGTTGCTCTCTGTTGCCCCGCTACTGGTGGAGATAGAAAGGGTTGATTTATACCAAAAGATGGGAATTTAAAATAAAATTGACCTGTCCTAGGAAAATTACATAAATAAAAGGATCAAAATTTAATGAATTTTATTCCATACATTATTTAAAAATAGAAGAGGGGGTATTTAATGATTTCTATACTTTTCCTGAATTTCCTATTAAAAAAAAAGTTTTGGAAATCAAAGCGGAATTATCAAAATCTATCTAGTGACCAGTATCGAGAAGGTGCTTAGCTACAGCAGACTTAGAACCATGTTTTAACCTAACACAACGGTCATGTTTGTTACGCGTCGCAAAGTGCCATACTAACTTAACGGCGAGAGGTAGGTCTAGAAAAATGTCTCTCACTTACCTTTATAGATGACTAAAGATTCTTATCATGAGTCAAGTTAGGGGATTTTTTAGGCGCCACCCAGACATTTTTAAATGTACCTAAATGCTTATTAAAAATCCGCGAAAACGTAATCACTTGAAACATGAATTACGTGTGATTTTCTATTGAAATGGAAGTTTATCATACAAACATTACACCACGATTGTGTTTTTTACATTAAACGCATTCGTTTTCCTTAAAACCAAATGTAAAAAAAATATATAATTTTAGTACCGCGTGGTTTTACTTCCAAAACAAGATTATACCGAAGTTCACTTAAACACTATTTACAGATTCACAAAGTTTATAAAACGTAGTGAGAGTGTGGTATTTGTTTAAAGCAATAATAATTAATTTAGCATCAAATTTGAAATTCACAGCCCCCATCTCAGTTCGTTTCATTTCTAACAATGAAACATAACAAAAAAAAATACGTAAAGGCGTTCTAACTTAACTTGATTATTACTAACTGCGCACAAAGGCACTAAAAACACGGTAGTTCTCTAGAGTAAACAATCAGATTACTTACATTCCTTTTCTTCTGATGAGCTTAATAATCCATTTTGGAGTATACACTAAATTTCTTTAATCAAGAATAATTTATTAGACCGAATTTCCGCAAACACTGTTTTGACTTTAAGTCAAACGAATTCTTCTCTTTAATTTCCCGAACGGGATGGTTCCTTATCATCAATATAACTTTAACACTCGCATACAAATCACTTTCAATAGTTCGTACGCAAAACGACTGATACGCCCACTGTTCAATAATTAGCGATTGTTAAAGATAACAATTATGATCCGTTACAGTGTTGTGCTTGTTTTTACTTACATAGTGCTTTGAAGTTTTGAATCTACTTACAGACTAGCCTCAAAAATATAAATACACAAACTCGGGAAGTGTGTCTCCTTCCTTCAATTTCAACATGCACAAAGAACTCTACAAAAAATACATAACAGTTTCCAGAAATATAAGCAATCTGAAAATTAAGAATTTAACCGTGAGTTGTAATCTTAGTTTAAACAAAACAAAATATTAAATCTACTTTTAAAACGACATTATTCACACTCTTTCTTGGAACAAACAAAGAGCTTATTGAGTCAACAACGCAAAACAGTGACATGTGGCAAATAATTTTATGAAACTTTTGACAAAAACTATTGAGATAAACATTTTTTTAATGCTTAATTGTGAGAAATCAAAGATAAAGCATTTAACAACACCACAAATGATTTAAAAAATAAATGACAACAAAAATAAATATTGCACTAACAGTATACTTAAAATACAGTTGAACCTACTTAAAACGAATACTTTCGTAAAACCGAAATCATTTACGCGTAAAAAGTAATTTTCACCAAACAAAAGTGACATGTTCCGAAATAAGTAATAGACCAACTACTTTCTCATATGTACTACACTAAACCACATGAACAAGAAATACGATATATACCTTGAAAAGGAAGAGTCGGAAATTGATCCTTAGGAGAAGGTAACACTTGTGAGATTTTGATAGAAGATGTAAAAGCAGGTTTAATATAGTTTTTTTAAAGAAGTTTGCCTATTCGATTAGTAACCTTGTAAATATAAAGGAGAAAGACTGGAATTGTTTCTGAAATGGTAGAAAAAATTTTTTTTAAACCTTGAGGGCGAGGATGGGTAATATTTTTTCTACCACTTCTTAACAATTCCAGCCTTTCTCGCTTACATTCACAAGGTTACTAATCGAATAGGCCAGCTTCTTCGAAAAAACGGTTGTGTTCCGAATTGGAGGATGTGTCTCAATTGGGCGATGTTTCTAAATTGGGTATTGTGTCCATAAAGCAAATTGGCGGATGTGTCCAAGTTAAGTGTTATGTCTAATAATCAAAGTGGGCGATGTTTCCATGTTTAAGTTTAAGTTTAACAATCGGTGGGCAATGTGTCCAAGTCGGTAATTGTGTCCAAATAACAAAGTAGGCGATGTGTCTAAGTTGGGCCTTGCGTACAATTATTAAGTGAACGATGTGTCCAAGTTGGGCGTTGTGTCCAAAATGGCGGCCGCCAAAGCATAAACCTGGGCGTTGTGTTCAGTGGACAAAGTATTAATATAAGATAATTTTAGTTATATTTTAAATATTATTTGAGATCATTAACAAAAAAATTTTTTTTATTTAGCAAATTAGAATAATTAAACATTAATAACAAACAATAAAGTAGAATTTATTTTATTAATTATTTTAGAATAGAATAAAGATATTTGGTTGCGGTTTTCTATCTAACGACATCATAAAAGTCATATCATTGTATTTAATTTTTTTTCAGAAAATTATATTCTTTGCGATTATGTCTGAAAACCCCATCTGGTGGCAAGGTAAACAATCGCAATCACATTACTTATAGCATGACTGATAGCCCTTTATAACGACACAAAGTTTATTAAAATATTCTAATCATTTTTGGAGTTTTATTTCCGGAAATGTTTAAACATTCTCCACTACTTTCTGTTGAGTCTAGTACTAATCGCCAAATGGAGAAAGAGTAGATTGAACAAAACGCTGAATTTGTCTACAAATTGGCCAAAAATGACAAAGAACCTAAAATTCTTCTGTGTGAAGGTGGTCAAAACGCCGAAAAGTAAAAAATGACGCTTTAGAGATCGTAACCTGGCGTCGCTTTGCGAACTCCAACTGAAAATGCTTTTTTACTTAAATGTTTAAAACAAATTTTATATGGAAAAGAAATTATAATAACAGTAACATACCCCCGATCACATTAAAGCAACTTAAATTAATTGTCCACAGAAGCATTTTTTGGCATTTTGTCCACAGTAACATTTTCGGGGATTTGTCTACAGAAAAATTTTTGGTGATTTGTCCACAAAAGCATTTTCATGCTTAATCCATTTGGTAATTTATATGAACCCCTTTCCTTTTATAGACACAGCAAAAAGCAATTGACAAAACATATTTGAATTTGTCTCTGCTTTAATTAAAACAACGTTGACTCTAACTACCGTTAATATAAGAAAACGAGTTTTAAAATTCAAAATCGCAATTACTCTACTCGTGGCCATTTTAGAAAATCGAAAACAATTTCCAGCATTTTCTTTTGACTACTTTTATTATAACAGTGCAAACTTTTAGCATTGATTATATTTTAGTCTAGAATAATGGATATATCTAAGTTCCAGATCGTTTAATTCAAAAACAATTTTATTTTTTTAAAGAGCATATTTTACTACATGCGTCATTTTTGACATTGACACTTCCCGAGGTATAATTTTAAAATAAAACAAGTACTAGAGTTTTTTTTTGAAGCAAGTGATAAAATATTTCTAACGATCTGTAACAGTCATTTGGTTTACTTTATCTTGAAGTAAATGATTTGTTATTTGACCAAAAAGCAAACCATTTTCTTTAAGATAAAGGTAAATAAGTGATCGTTACCAACTGTCAAAGTGACTTACAAAAATTGTTATCATTTCTTTCAAATATATCAATAGTTTTTCTATTAGTATAAAGATTAATATATTGGGAATTGTCAATGTCCAGGTTAAAAGTGACACTGAATACTTAAATCTACTCAAAAGTGCAAAAAAATTTAGTGCTATTTAAAAAAATATATCAATGGCGTCATTGCAAGAAGTAGAGGGGGTAAAAATTAATATAGATTTTAGAAAATATGCGTTTTAATATATTAAAATTAGCGGTTTCTAAGATACAGACGCTAACCTTGCTTATTTGGCCACCCTGTACATAAGTTAGAATTTACATGTAGCAAATACAATTTATTGCTTTCTTTGCACTACAATTGACTATATATAAGCTAATAATAAAACTTCTGAATGCATCAGAGAAACCCGAGTCTACAGAAGTGCTGATATTGGATCAGATCATTACTTATTATGTTCCCTTATAACTATAAAAGCAAGATGGCTAAAACAACATAAAAAAGTTAACAACAGAGAACGCTTTAAGATCTGCCTACTGCAGGAGAGGCCTGTACCAAAAAAGGCTAGATGAGTATAGTAATTACCTGCAAGAATCCGAAAATACAGAGGAAAAATGGGAAAACATTAAATCAATAATTAAAAAAACGGAATAAATCCCTTGGACATCGACGAAACACTACAAAAAAAAATAAAAATTTCAAATAAAGAGCTCGAAGAATCTATAGCATGATCAAAAAAACAGAGAAACCAAACAAATAGTCAAAAAACTAAAACAAATTAATGGGAGCAATTTATAGACAGAATTGAGAATGATGTACACAGGAGGCAGAATGTCGCGTACAAGGTAATAAAACATGTAAACAGCAAAGAAAAAAACACGGTCTCTTTTACGGTTATTGAAAATGAAGAATGGTTTAATTACTATAAGAAATTGTGGTATAGCAAAGAAGAAGAGCCAATAAATAGCAAAGGAGAGACAAAACAGTAAACAACATAGATCTTATAGAACTCAATAGAGCCTTAAACAAAATCAAAAACCGTCAAGCAACGGGAACTGACGGAATTAATAGCGAATTGCTTAAATATTGCTCAAAACTTCAAAACAAGATACTTGACATTTATAAACTTATATTGGAAACAAACCAGGACACCAATAGAGTGGAAAGTAGCAAAAGTAGTACCCATTTTGAAGAAAGGAAACAGAACTGTGTGCGAAAACTATCGAGGAATTAGCCTGCTAAATACATCGTATAAGATATATTCAAGAATTATCAATAAAAAACTTAGAATCATTACTGAATGAATGATTTTTGAAGAACAGACTGGTTTCAGAAAAGGAAGATCGTGTACGGATAACGTCTTCTGCTTAAAGCAAATAATAGAGAAACGCCGAGAATTTAATCGTGAGACTCATATCGCCCATATAGGTTTTATAAAAGCTTTCGCTAAAATGGTACTTTGCAAAGTGTGGAATATATTGGAAAAAAGAGGAATACCACAACACATTACAGAAGTAATAAAAGAAATGTATCAAAAAACCCAAATATGTATAGCAGGAAAAAAAAGAAACAAAAAAAGAAATAAACACAGAAGTAAGACAAGGGTGTCGCAAAACATCTGTAACGCGGTTCATCGTTGATAACAGGAAGGTTAGAGAAACTTTTTATTACCTGCGGTTAATATTGTAACCTTGAAGGAAAATTCAATTTTGAGTTAATCTAAAAGAAGTAAATAATTAATTCGCTTACTCTATAGGATTCAATGGATAGAACCCTAGTAGAAATAACGTTACTATATATATTTTTTTTGCAATTTCTTACATTATCTTTTCTTTGTACAAATTGATGCTTATAACCTTGATTCGGTTTGTTTATGATTTGGTGCTGCCACCTATTGATTTATTTTTGTTCTAATGTGTATATTCAGTGGTGTACTACGGGATTATCTTTTATCTTTTACTTCAAACATAATTAACATTCTAAAATCAATTAACCGGTAAACAAGGCCTTATTTACTCGTGATTAATTTAATTATAAATAAATCATAATTCTTAAAACAATCAAAAACAATAAAGACAACTCGTATGAACATCTGTCGATATTGTAGGTTAATTTCATGGTATTTTTGGGTAATTAATGTTGGCTGTCTATATCTAATAAACAGAGAGAATAATATATTTGTGTTAATAATATTGTCTGTGTACATACTATAAAATAAATGATGCTTGGTTAAACAACTGGTTTTCCAATCGTTTTATTATTGTGTCATTCGTCCTCTTTGTAACGTTCCTTTTTTTTAACACTCTGTATATATGTTTTGTGAATGTATTTAAATAAATTAAATGTTAATCTGCACAATGCGTTTCCAAATTTGCGATTAGAAACGAGTTCAGGATCTAAAGGATACACGTCTTGGTAATTATCATGCCAAAGACCTCAAAAAAAATGTTTGCGATTTTTCTTCAGATAATCCGTTTCAACGATAAATTTATTGTTGTCTTCTATTTTGAGTTTGAATTTTTGTTTTTATTATTGATAACATTTTGATTTTCATTGTTATTGCCATGATGATATTTTTGTTTGTTTTTCTTTTTTTTTGACGAAATGGCGTTTGTAACGTTCCTTTTTTTTAACACTCTGTATATATGTTTTGTAAATGTATTTTAATAAATTAAATGTTAATCTGCACAATGCGTTTTCCAAATTTGCGATTAGAAACGAGTTCAGGATCAAAAGGGTACGTCCTGGTAATTATCATGCCAAAGACCTCAAAGAAAATGTTAGCGATTTTTCTTCCAGATAATCCGTTTCAACGATAAATTTATTGTTGTCTTCTATTTTGAGTTCAATTTTTATTTTTATTATTGATAACATTTTGATTTTCATTGTTATTGCCATGATGATATTTTTGTTTGTTTTTCTTTTTTTTGACGAAATGGCGTTTGTAACGTTCCTTTTTTTAACACTCTGTATATATGTTTTGTAAATGTATTTTAATAAATTAAATGTTAATCTGCACAATGCGTTTTCCAAATTTGCGATTAGAAACGAGTTCAGGATCTAAAGGGTACACGTCTTGGTAATTATTATGCCAAAGACCTCAAAGAAAATGTTTGCGATTTTTCTTCAGATAATCCGTTTCAACGATAAATTTATTGTTGTCTTCTATTTTGAGTTTCAATTTTTATTTTTATTATTGATAACATTTTGATTTTCATTGTTATTGCCATGATGATATTTTTGTTTGTTTTCTTTTTTTTTTTTTGACGAAATGGCGTTTGTAACGTTCCTTTTTTTTAACACTCTGTATATATGTTTTGTGAATGTATTTAAATAAATTAAATGTTAATCTGCACAATGCGTTTTCCAAATTTGCGATTAGAAACGAGTTCAGGATCTAAAGGGTACACGTCCTGGTAATTATCATGCCAAAGACCTCAAAGAAAATGTTAGCGATTTTTTCTTCAGATAATCCGTTTCAACGATAAATTTATTGTTGTCTTCTATTTTGAGTTTCAATTTTTATTTTTATTATTGATAACATTTTGATTTTCATTGTTATTGCCATGATGATATTTTTGTTTGTTTTTCTTTTTTTTTGACGAAATGGCGTTTGTAACGTACCTTTTTTAACACTCTGTATATATGCTTTGTAAATGTATTTTAATAAATTAAATGTTAATCTGCACAATGCGTTTTCCAAATTTGCGATTAGAAACGAGTTCAGGAGATAGGCGTTCGTTTCTCGGGTCCAAACAAATTGATATATTGGAAAAATGATTACATTACATAGCATTTTTATCTTTTGTATAGAAATTGGTTTACCACCAAATTCAAATTTAATTTAAATTGGAAGTAATTCGGATCTGCTGTTACTTATTTCAATTATGATGGGCGGTTCCTTCTTTTTGGCTACTTTATTACTGCCAAAGTGAGTACGACTTTAATTATAGCTGCCGTTAAGTGAAACTTGATTAGAATCACAAGTGCTAAACTTTTTATTAGAAATTAACAAAAAACATTACCACGTTAATAATCCACGTTAATTTATATATAGTGCTAATAATCATCTACAACGATTCTCTTAATCTTACGTTGTACGTTGAAATCTTTAACAGATAAGATTGAGTGGTGCCCAACTGTACATATTTATAAATATTTGTGTAAAATAAATTTGGTATATTTTGTGGTTAATCTGTATTAAAAATGTGCCATTCCTACTTCTCGTAAATACCTACATGCCGGTGCAAATTTTTATGTTGTGTTGTAAAAACTATAAGCACAATTTCGAATTAATTAAAGATAAATAAATAAAAAAAGATTACACATTGGCGCCCAACGTGGGGCTCGATAAATGGCACACTTTGAATTCTGTATATGCAAGGTATTATTATTGTATTTTTTGTGTGCTATCGTTATCTTTTTGTGTAACTCATGTTGAGTATTTACTTTATTGCTGACACCTGACATCGTTTTGTTTCAATGTAGTGTACGATTTGTAAACAAAAAAAAATTAGCACTTGATATTTTTAATTTTATATTCATTTCGTTTGAAGCCACAATCACTTTTATAATTATAAATTAATAATTTTTATGCTTTTGTATGTCTTTTTCAGATTTGAATTTGATATTACGTATTTTATAATAGAACCGAATCATCTTAAATCCGAAGGACTTATTTTTGAATTAAATTGTCGCGGTCTCACCCCAGCTAGTAATCAAAACTTTCGGAGAGCGCGACTTCGTGGTCAATTGGCAAAAAATAAAAAGTCTTCTCCTAAATTGGTTTCTGTTGGTACTTTCGAGGACAATGTTAAAGAATTGGAAGACTCTTGTGTTGACATTTTAAATATTTTAGAAAATAAAACTAGTGAAGTAATTTCTTTAAAAACTTGCAAACGTATCTAATCCCGGTTATCACATTTAGAAAATCGTATTGCTCTTTTACCTTCTACAGGAAAGGACAAAGATAAACTGGAGCCAATTAAATCTGATTTGGAAAATCGGTTACTTATTTTACAAGGTATGTTGTTGGAGGTTTTGGATATTCTAACTGATGAATCAACTTTATTAGACAATGTTGTTCGTAGTAGTTCATCGGTTGTTGTTGCAAATAATAATAGAGCAGTCCCTGTTCATAAATGGAATGTTAAATTTAGTGGTCAGAAAGGAAAAGAGAGTGTTATGGCGTTTTTAGAAAAAATTGAAGACATGTGCGAAGCGAGGAAAATTTCTAAATCGGAACTATTTGCATCAGCTTTTGATCTTTTCATTGATGCGGGTTTACTTTGGTATCGGTCTATCAAATCAGTGGTTACCAATTGGGATCAATTGGTCACCTGTTTAAAGAAAGATTTTCTTCCCTTAGGTTATGAATTTGACTTGTTGAACGAAATTCGTTATAGAAGTCAAGGCCCTAATGAAGAGTATTTTTAACATCGGTTGAAGCGATGTTGTAGGTTACCTACCCCTAAGTCGAGAGTGAAATTTTAGATCAAATTATTCGGAATTTAAATCCATATTTTGCTGATCGTGTTTCCTTGTGTGAAATAAATTCTATTTCAGAACTTAAAAATCTCTGTCGTAAAATTCAGGATAGTAGCGCTAGAGCAGAAAAGTACAGACCACCCCCTCTTAGGAAAAATAATTCTTTATTGGAACCTGATTTGGCTTGTTTGTCTATTCAAGAAAATTTTAGTGATTCATCTCTTTTGGTAGTAAATAATACTTTTACTCGAGGCAATAACTTCTCTTGCTTTAACTGTCAAAAACCAGATCATACTTATCAGCATTGTCCTGAACCAAAGAGAGTTCGTTGTTATAGCTGTGGAAAAAAGATTTCTAAAAAAAAAAAAAAAAAAAAAAAAAATATCGTACGAACTGTCCCGATTGTAGTACAAAAACCTGTTAGGTGGTGTCGTGCCAACTCAAAACCAAGGTGCGATACCGAAACATTCAATAAATCGGAATCCCACATCAAACTTGTCGGCAACTCGTCAACCAAAAAAAAAACACGGATCGTGCAAACACTCTTCAACATTAGACACAAATTTTTTTAAACCCTCCGTTAGAGAATGGAGCGATTGGTTGAATTTGGTTAATTCTTTTATGTCCCCTAAACGAATATCACCTCTTTGTGCTACCGTTCCTTTTGACAATCGTCTTTATTTTTCAGTTCAGATTTATGGAAACTCTTTGACTTGTCTTATAGATAGTGGTGCGTCCTCTACAGTTATAGGCAATCGAGGATTAAAATTTTTGAAAAATAATGATATCAAGTTTGACATTTTGCCGTCGAATCTCAAAGTTAGCACTGCTGATGGTGTTGCTCAGAATTGCATTGGCCAGGTGTCACTACCTATTACTTTAAATCGTGTTACTCATACGATAAATTGCTTAGTAGTTCCATCAATTACTCATGCGCTTATTTTAGGGATAGATTTTGGTAGAATTTTTGAAATAAAGCTGGATTTAGGCAAAAATAAATATTATCATGGGTCGGACAATAATGTTTTCGTTATTGATGAATCGTTAAAATCTAATATTGTAGATAGGGAATCTTTGACTAAAAATCAATCTGAAATTTTGTTTGAAACTATCGATGGTTTTTCTACATTGGTTTCTGATAAACTTGGTAGAACTAATGTTTTGGAGCATGTTATAAATACTGACAATGTCCAACCTATTAAACAACGTCAATATTTGCTCTCTCCGGCCATGCAAAAAGTTTTACATAAAGAAGTTGATGATATGCTTCGATTAGGTGTGATTCAGGAATCAAATAGTCCTTGGAGTAGTCCAGTACTTTTGGTCAGAAAGAAATCTGGTGAATTTCGACTTTGTTATGACGCTAGGAAATTAAATAGTGTTACAAAGAAAGATGCATTTCCTCTCCCTCGTACCGATGCGATTTTGAGTCGTTTGAACAAAGCTCAATATTTGTCTAGTATAGATCTTCGTAAAGCTTTTTGGCAAATACCTTTGGAAGAATCTTCGAGACCTAAGACTGCTTTTTGTGTACCTGGGAAAGGTTTATTCGAATTTATAACAATGCCTTTTGGACTATCAAATAGTCCTCAGACTATGCAAAAATGTATGGAGCGTGTTTTAGGCCCTCTCACGCTTGATGAAAAAGTTTTTGTTTATTTAGACGATATTATCATCGCTACAGAGACTTTTGATGAACACATTAAAATCTTAAAAGCTTTATGTAATCGTTTAAAAGAAACTGGTTTTACTATTAATTTTGAAAAATGTCAATTTTGTAGGTCTAGCCTTAAATTTTTAGGTTTTATTGTTGATAACAGGGGTTTACGTACTGACCTCGACAAAGTTTCGGCTATTGTCAAATTTCCTATTCCAAGAAATACTACAGAAGTCAGACGTCTTATTGGTTTAATAGGTTATTATAGACGCTTTATTCCAGATTTTTCCCAATTGTCTGCCTCGATTACGGCTCTTATTAAAAATAAAAAAAAATGAAGGCATTCAGTGGACTATAGAAGCTGAATCTTCTTTTAATGAGATTAAAACTCGTATAACTACTGCCCCTATTTTAAGATCTCCTGATTTCGAATCTCATTTTTATATTCAAACTGATGCAAGTGATTTAGCTCTCGGCGCCGTCCTCTATCAAATTCTCGATGGCTCTGAACATCCAGTAGCGTATGCCAGTCGTACCTTGTCATCTACTGAACGTAAGTTTTCGGCTACAGAAAGAGAATTGTTAGGAATCATTTTCGGTATCGAACATTTTCGAGGCTATGTTGAAGGTATGCCTTTTACTGTTGTCACAGACTGTGCTGCCCTTAAGTGGTTACATAATTTGCGTGAACCCACTGGTCGTCTTGGTCGTTGGTGTATGAGGCTATCACAATTTGATTTTAATGTGCAACATCGCCCTGGAAAATTAAACATAAATTCCTGATGCTTTTTCTCGCTCTGTCTCTCCTCTTTCGTTGGATAATTTTCAACCTGACAAGTGGTATTTGGATATGGTAAATAAAGTTCAGCAAGACCCTGAGAAATTCCTTTATTTTAAGGTAGAAGATTCGTTTTTGTATAAGTTTCTACCTTCTTCTTTGCCAATGGAATCCAACATTCCAGAATGGAAATTGGTTGTGCCCCTGGCAAATCGTGATAATATATTGAGAATATTTCATGATGACCCGACCGCGGCTCATCTTGAGTGTTAGTAAAACTGTGTCTCAAATTACTACTCAGTATTATTGGCCTAAGTTACGGCAAACTGTAATTCGGTATGTCAAGAATTGCAAAATTTGCGCCAGTCAAAAGGTGATACTTAGGTCGTGCTGGTTTGATGGGTCAGGAGAAACAAGTTAGTTATCCTTTCCAACTTATTAGTATGGATTTGCTCGGTCCACTTCCCCGTAGTAAACTGGGAAATCAATTCCTTTTGTGGTAACAGATTGGTTTACAAAGTATTGTTTGGTTCAGCCTCTACGTACAGCCACTACTAAACCAATTATAAAGTTTTTGAAAGAAATTGTTTTCTCAATATTAGGTGTACCCAAATTGTATTATTTGACAATGGGTCTCAGTTTGTTTCAAAAGAATTTCGTACGTTTTTAGATAGTGTTAAAGTACAGAAGGTTTGGTTAAATGCACGGTACCACCCTCAAGTTAACCCTACTGAACGTGTAAATAGAGTTTTGGTAACGGCTATTTCTTCTTACATTAAAGAATCTCATCGTGATTGGGACAAACATATTTTTGAAATTGCTCAAGCACTCAGATTAGCCAGACATAAGGTCACTGAAGTACCTCCTGCTTTTTTAGCTTTTGGGCGTCGTGTTCCCCCATCTGGTGATTATTATCAGCCTTTTAATTTGACGGATCCTCTGAATGTTGCAAAAACATTGTACTGGTCTTCTGAGTTACAAAACCTTCCCGAGTTATATCAAAAAGTTAAGGAGCGCCTTCATAAAGCATACAAAATCAATTCCAAACAATATAATTTGCGAAAGCGTTTTCTTACTTTTAACCTAGGTGATATTGTTTGGAAAAAAAAATTGTTTTGTCTTATGCCGCCAACGCATTTTCTTGCACCCAAGTACATACCTTGTAAAGTTAGAAAAGTACTCTCACCTTTAGTGTATGAGTTGGAAGATCTAAAGGGTACACGTCTTGGTAATTATCATGCCAAAGACCTCAAAGAAAATGTTTGTGATTTCGATTATGATGGGTGGTTCCTTGTTTTTGGCTACTTTATTCCTGCCAAAGTGAGTACGACTTTAATTATAGCTGCCGTTAAGTGAAGCTTGATTAGAATCACAAGTGCTAAACTTTTATTGGAAATTAACAAAAAAACATTACCACGTTAATAATCCACGTTAATTTTTATATAGTTCTAATAATCATCTGAACGATTCTCCTAATCTTACGTTGTACGTTGAAATCTTTAACAGATAAGATTGAGTGGTGCCCAACTGTACATATTTATAAATATTTTTGTAAAATAAATTTGGATGCTTTCGTAATAACAATGCTGGATGCAGACGATCTGGTTATGGAAAACTACAACATGTTCATATCTAGAAACAAAACAAAAGGAATGGCTTTTAGAGGACAAGAGAAAGTACGATCAAAGATTATACTGCATGATCAGCCAATAGAGCAAATAAAAGCCTTTAATTTTCTCGTATGCTCAATATCTATTTTTGAAAATACTGATATAAATAGCAAAAGAAAAGTTTAATTTCAGAAACGGTACAATAAAGAGAACTTTCAAAAACAGAGCCAACCAGAACACAGCAATAAAATTCTGCAGAACTATTTTTATACCGAGCATTACATAAGGCAGTGAAATTTGGACAGTTACAAAGGAAAATGAGCAAAGACTACAGAGTGCTAAAATGAGATTCCTACGAATAGCAGGTTATCAAAGAACAGACAGAAAAAGAAATACTGATATTAGAAATGAGCTAAACATATACAGTCTAAATGAAAAGATAAAAGAATATAGATCGACATTGAGAGAACACCTGCATAGATTTTAACTGAACCTCTTTTTGTTAATTTAATAGACAGTCCAATTATAGAAATGAATTTTGGCGGATACAATTAGAGTCTATCCCGCCACCAAATAAAATTTTAGCCAACTGGACAAGAAAATTAATTTACATTTCAGTTGACTATCACATCTACTAGGTAAAATCACACTGTCGGATAGAAATTTACTACCAAAGCATACAGTGCTATTAAAAATGTTAATGAAACAATAAAAAAGGTAACTGCAAATGGTACGTATATTTGTTCGTGTGATTGTATCTGATATGCACTACAAAATATTTGTCTAATATTGTGTTTCATGAAACAAGCAATATGTAGAATAAATATTGAGTAAATGTTGCTGATATAATAATGGTGATACCTAATTACAATTTCTAAAATGTCACATCAATTAATTATAAAGCACGTCAAAGGTACGCTGCTTTCTGCTATTACTTTAGAGACACCCTGTATTATTTGCAAAGTTACATTTTCAAATGTGCTTGCCATTGTTTTCTTAGAATTTTTAATATAATATTCATTTATTTATCACTTTTACATTTTAACAAGTTCAATAGGTCAAACAATCACCTTTAAATTACAACAAAGACTTTGATTATATAAAACCTTACTTCTGATATCGTTACCTACGTAAGCACTAAAACTAGATTTAAATGCAATAATATGTAACTACATTGTGGTAATTATTTGAAATTAAATATTCAGTTTGTGTTCATCTTTTTGGTGGGTAAGGACGCGAAAAAGGTAGGATTTTTTAATATTCCAATTTAAGACTACGGGATTGATATATTTTTCTAAAATGGTGGTAAATATTATTTATTAGTTGCGATATTCGTTTTTTAATTATTTATTTCTTGACTTAATAGTTTATACAGTGCTATAGTGCATAGGCGTTTCATAGTGTAATGTTTTATAGCCGCTTTAAAACTAAAGTACGATAAGTATGTTCCATTCTTATAAATATCCAATTATCGTTGGTTAGTTTGTGAGAATAAAGTAATTATATCTATAAGTTACTAATTTTCTTCCAATAGGTTTTGGACTACTACGTAAATGCTGAGATGCTTCAAATCACGTGACACCGTCAAACCTTACCTATTCATCCTTTCGTGTTCACATATTTAATTATATTGAAATTTTGTTTGAGTTACTTTGGAAGCTTCCAAAAATCGAAGTCATTCTTCAAAACATCTACACTCAATATGATATCAGTTACTAACAATCTGGATTTTTATATACAAGTTAACCGTAACTGTGATTTTTCGTTTATGTCTGGTGTCTAATTCTTTTTAGCCTTGAAAAAGGTCAACTGTCCTTTAATTAACCAAAACATCGGTACTAATAAGTATATACCAAAAGACTCCAGAAATAATTTGGAAAAACTAAAAATCACATTACACTATAATTTCTGCGTTTAAGTGTGTCACAGTTTGACAATATTAACTTCATAAAATTTTTACGTGCAGTGTTATACACACTTATACGCGGTTAAATTTTAAAATTAACATTTGCGATGGGTACCTATATGTATTGACTGAAATGGTAGATTTACTAATCGGGGGTATACCTTAATATATTTTTTAAACAATAAATTTAGGAAACCATCAGTTTGGTTCTGATTACCTGCTCAGCAAAAAGAAGTAATGACTAAATTGAGATTTCGGCGGTTACTACTGATACCGTGAGAGACACGTGTGTTGATTTGGTACACTTGAGGGCATTTATTTGAACATATAGGCAACAAAAACGTTAAAATAATAAGGTTTATCTTGTGGGTGTGCTGCGTTACTGGCGATACTGGGTGTTGAATTGGTGTACTTAAAGGCTTTCAGAAAGTAAATAGAATTTGTGGGGATTACTTAAGTTTTATTATGGTAAGCAAACTTCTAGAAAATATACGAAAAGTGAAGCAACGAAATAAATAGAAATTTGTTGGGTCCACTTGAGTTTACTGAGGTAAGCCAACGCCCAGAGAATTAAAAAAAACTTTTATTTGTATTACTATGTAGTTGTGCTTAAGTTATTGATGATACTGTGTGTTGATTTGGTTCACTTGAAGTATAAACACCCAAAAAACGTATAAAGGTTCTATTTAGATTACCATGTGTTGGTAATCTTGTGAATGGGTTTGTTACTGTAGGTGGATTTGATATATTTAAAGACATTTTGAATGTAGCAGCTTAGAAACTTTAAAGTAAAATAAAATTCGTGAAGATGACTTGGGTCTATTGCCGCAAGCCAACGGTTCAAAAATATATAAAAGTTGATGAAAGAAATCTACCAAATAAATAGATTTCGCAGGGTCCACTTGAGTTTACTGCGGTAAGCCAACGCCCAGAAAATCCAAAAAGCTTTTATTTGAGTTACTATGTAGTTGTGCTTAAGTTACTGATGATACTGTGTGTTGATTTGGTTTACTTGAAGGCATAGTACATTTAAAAGTATAAACACCGAAAAAACATATGAACACATTGCTATGTGTTGGTAATCTTGTAAATAGGTTTGTTACTGTAGGGGATTGAATATATTTGAAGACATTCAAAATGTAAAGCTAGAAAACTTCAAAATCAATAAAATTCGTAATAATCACTTGGGTCTACTGCCGCAAGCCACCGGTCCAAAAATATATAAAAATAGAAAAAATCTACAAAATAAATAGAATTTGTAGAGTCCACTTGAGTTTGGATTACGACGTGTTGGTTAGCTTGCGATTGTGGCTAAGCTACTGATGATACTGTCTGTTAAATTAGTATCGTCCATGGAATTCAGAAATCGTATATTTGAAATTGCAGGGATTAAACCTTTGTAGGGAAGCACTTATCTGTTAGTCTTTATTTCCTTTCTATTAATTGGTTTTTACAGGATGATATATCCAATGCACAATTGAATAAAAAAATAAATGTTAACTATGGATTTAAACAATCATGTAAGTTGTTTATGCAAAAAAAAATACAAAGACAAAAAATGCAGTGGACAATAAGTTATGATTTGTACGGGGGTACAATTTGCTTAATGACGAAAATTACATAAAATAAATGGTAAATATAAACACTAAAATAATTTATTCTACGTACAATTGTTGTTTTTTGTAGATACAAATATGAATAAATAGAAGAAATTAACAGTTTATTTTATGTTTTAATACAAAACTTAAAAGGTGTAAGGATTCGACCAATTTAAAGTGAAATAATTTGTAAATTTATTTTTGCAGAATTAGAAGAGAAGTTTTGTTAAACATTTAATGGTGAGTAATTTTCAAATGTATTATTGAGTTTAAAAAATATTTTGAGTCTAAAAATCTATGCACCATAAATATTAAGTTTTTGACGACTCCATTGGTGAGGAAAAAAAGTATTTAACATTTTTTTATTTGAATTAATTTTGCTGTGTTAGTTGTGCAACTATTTTAATAGACAATAAACCATGATAAAACAAAACGATTTACTCAACATTGCCTTATGCAAATGTTGCTTGTTTAACAAAGGATTTGGTTTCCATGAAAAAAGATTTAGAGTCGTTGAATTGGAGAAAAATAAATAAGAAAAGGTTTATAAAATCTGTATTCATTGATTGATTGACTTATTTTAGTTCGACACAGTTTTTACCTAAAAAATAAAACTATTTATCTACATTGTGATATTGTCATTGTTATTAGTTATGATCATGCAGAGAAACGGTTTTAATTTTTTAACCAAAAACCGTGCATTAAATTGAAAAAATCAAGTGATCAAATTTGCTTAAAAATGATTGAGAATTTTAATAATAATTTTTATTTTAAGAAAAATTAGTAGCGTCTGTCAAAATATGCAGGTCATATTTAGTACGAACGCCACTGGTAAAAATAAAAATGTGGTACATTAAAAATGTCTCTTAATACATAACAAATATATGCCAAATTTTATTAACATTTCTAAACTGGTCTTACAATATTAATAATAATTTATTTATTTTCAATACTCTACCACCCTGTACCTTAAAAGTTACGACGTCTATGACATACTATCATATAAGTTTTCTTTTTAAAATGGACCCAAAAATTACTTTCTTAAATACTAACATTCAATTAGAAAACACCCTGTATATCAAAACAATTCATAAGTCTTCATTTACTGATTTTGTTACAGCCAATATATGCAAGACTAAGTTTTACTCTAAAAATTAGTTACATTTGACCAAGTGTATTTCTAACACTAAACTCTATCTTTATTTACATATTTTAGGTTCATTTAATTAACTTCTTCAAGCACAATATTTTTGAAATCAGTTTCCCTAAGAATTTTGTTCTTTTTAAAAATTGTTTGAAAGGTTATCTTAAAGATAAGTGCTTATCATACTTTTTAGGACACTATTTAATTTTTTACTTGAAGAACACCAAACAACAGTAATGACACAAGATGTAAAAAAACAGAAGAAATCATTGAGCAAACTGACTAAAACAATATGCAATAATAAAAATGTAAAGTATTACCAGATCTACACTTAGACATGGATCTTACTGAAAG
Source organism: Abscondita cerata (assembly GCA_030710515.1). Lineage (NCBI taxonomy): Eukaryota > Metazoa > Arthropoda > Insecta > Coleoptera > Lampyridae > Abscondita > Abscondita cerata. Next base: position 537,402 of record JALBCR010000359.1, on the reverse strand, counting down.
AAATAAAAGAGTTGCCAAGGGTTATCAATATTTGGGCTGCCTAACATGTAGCCTAGGGTTATACTTTGTTCCACTTTATGTTGTTAATATTGCTTACAGTTTCGTAAATATTTAAGTATGTTTGCTTTTATTTTCGATAAATAGCAATAGTGATAGGTTTCATGAATGCCCAAAATGGGGAATCATAACACTTTTGAATTGTTTTTAACAAAAAATCTTTTTCTTGAAGATCTAAATGCGGGCGACTAAAGCACTTGTATAGTTTGACATATTGAAGTTTCCATTTGCTAAATTTTCTTTGAGCTCTAAACACTTGAGTTTTATTTTATTATACCAAACTTGTATAAATGCCCAAAATTTACAATTAAAAATTGTAATTTGGAGATAAAAAGGCTCGTACAAACAGAATCAATACTGAATTCCTACTTCAAGCCCTTCCTCTTATAAAATACAACGACAACCTTCAGACAGTATTTAAAGGTGAAAATTCTACAAAACCCACAACAATAATAATTCAATCTTTAAACATGGTCCTAAAACCAAGGTCCAAAATCTCCTTTCAGGCATGTACAATTGCCATGTGGAACCCTTACCCATTTGCCGGTTAAGGAACCTCCGTCCACAATTGCTTTGAGGAACTGTCACCCATTTGCCGGTTAAGGAACCTCCGCCTATAATTGCCTTGAGGAACCCTTACCCATCTGCCAGTTAAAGAACCTCCACCTACAATTGCTTCAAAGAACTGTCACTCAATGTTACTGTAATTATTTACATGCGATGATAATTTATACAATAAGCAATTTTTCGCGAGCTCACCATGAAGCAACGGGAACTAAATGTTTGTAACCGGAACGTTTTTGCGACTTAACGGGGTCATACAATTCATACACCTGGAACTGAAATACTGCCCGTTGTCAACATGAGAGTTACAAACGGTTCAAGAAATGTTAGGTTATGTTGTTCTAGGTAAAGAGTAGTTTTAGCAATTTTTTTTAATAAGATGTTAGCTCTGTCATAATCAACTACAACTCCTTCGTAGTTTAATGATATCTCTATCATTTGATTTTTACCATTAATTCAGATTCAAACATATTTATTTTCGTATTATATAAGAACATAAAATATAACAGCACAGCCATTACATGACGACACATAATAGACCGGTCCAAGCGCAAGTCACGACAATGACAGAAAAAGAGTAGGTTTAAGAAATAGCAAAACAATCTCATCTTCACAGTGTGTTTTCTGTAAAAGTAAAATATTGACCCTATTCCTGAAGGAAATATTAGACAAGAAATCTGATTTGTCCTTACTCAACCCCTCAACACCAATTTGCAGAATATTTGTTGTGTGCCCTATATTAGTATGAGATTGTGTTTTGTGAACATTTTTTCCTAAATATCCGGGAGGGTCTTGATGACCAGGTCCGGAAACCAAAGTAGTGATTCTCAGGAACAACATATTTTTCTTGTTGACTATGGAGTACTCTAAGGTACTGATCGGTGGTATGGCTAAACAATTTAAAAGTTCCTACCGGTCGTTTGGCCCGTTGGGCAGTGCATCTGCAGCAGTTTGATTTTGATTTTGAGGAGCCGAACATGTAGTGCCAGATTTGCTGTCCCGATCAGTGCCGCAGGTCGATCCTATTGAAATTGCAGGCGACACTAGTAACACTTCAGATAGATAAATTGCTAAAATGACAAAGGAAGTTGAGAAGACACGTTAAAATATCCTAGTTGAAGAGTTACTGACTATAAACTATATAAATACGTTGCAAAAAAGGAATGACCAAATATAATGGTCCAGAATCATGACGCTCCAACTTTGGGGCATTGCTGAGTAAGAAAAGCGTTTGAACGTATTAAAAATCTCTATTATTAGACAAAAATGGGAGCCGACGTTACAAAGTACATACGCAGTTGTGCCGTTTGTAAATCCTACAAACCTGAACAAAAATCTTCTCCTGGTCTTATGGGATACCGTCTACCTGTACAGGGTTATTCACTATAAAGTACCTACTCCTTCTTCTTTTATTCTTCTTTTTCTTTTTATTGGATTTTTCCTGTTTATTCAACGGATGATGATATCCAGCTTTGTCTCCATCTATTTGGAGGTCTTCCAACTGGCCTCCTACTTGGTGATTTGTTGTCTCTAATTATCCTTAGTAGTCGGTCTTCCGTCATTCTGTTTACATGTTTATTCCACTCTTGCTTTTGCTTTTTTAACAATTTCACCACATCTTCTATATTGCGTTCGTTCCTTTTAGAGATGTTAGTTCTTCTGTCGTACAATCTAATACCTAATATGGACCTTAGCGTTTTCATTTTGGTTGTCCTCATCTTTTCTTTCGTCTTCTTGGTTTCAAGTCGAATTTCAATGAAATATGTCAGTACCGAACTCACTAGAGCTTTTGCTTTCTGTTTGCATGTGTTTATTCCTCCATATTGTTTGTTTGAGGCAGTCCGATATTTGTAATGCTTTTATTAATTGTGTTTGCGCTTCTTTAAGCAAATTGCGGTCGTTTGGTAACTCTACACACACTATACTTAATGCTCATCACTTGCTCTATTATTTTAACTTTCAATTTCAGTTTGCATAGGACTGGTTCTTTAGATACCACTAAAGTTTTGGTTTTTTTTGTTACTGTTTCCATGTTGTATTTTTTGGAAACTGTATAAAATTTGTCAAGTAGTCTTTGAAGGTTATCTTCGCTATTCGCTAATAGCACCTTATCGTCTGCATAACATATAATAGTTATTTTGTCGACAGGTATGTAAAAGCAGTTACATAAGCCGATCCTTCAATAATTATAGCCAACATAAGCGATAGTAAAAATAAAAATCTTGAATTGCTTACTATAAATTCGCAAGAAGTTGTACAATAGCAAACAAACACTGGAGAATCTCTCGACAGCTGTTTCGTCTTTTTGGACTCTTCAGGAGTGAGAGAACTTGAATGTAAGTTCACTATTGTACAAATGCGTGCTGTCAACTATATTCCCTATCATATTCAAACTGTAACTTTTGCAACATCTAGTTTCGACTCGTGTTAGTGATCACGTACGCAATGGTTCGCATTAAGCAACTTTGTCGACAGGTATGTAAAAGCAGGTACATAAGTCGATTCTTCGATAATTATAGCCAACATAAGCGTTAGCAAAAATAAAAATCTCGAATCGCCTGCTGTAAATTCGCAAGAGGTTGTACAAAAGCAAACAAACACTGAAGAATCACTCGAGAGCTGTTTTGTCTTTTTGGGACTCTTCAGGAGTGAGAGAATTTGAGTGTAAGTTCACTATTGTACAAATGCGTACTGTCAACTATATTCCCTACTGAAGGGTACATCATATTGAAACTGTAAGTTTTGCGGCATCTAGTGTACCATTTTGTACAACTTCTTGAGAATTTACAGCAAGCGATTCGATATTTTTATTTTTGCTAACTCTTATGTTGGCTATAATTATCGACGGATCGACTTATGTATCTGTTTTTACATACCTGTCGATAAAGTTGCTTAATGCAAACCACTGTGTACGTGATCGCTTACACGAGTCGACACTAGATGTCGCAAAACTTACAGTTATAATAATTATATTATTCTGACCCATTTTGTAGGCTTCGATACTTCTCTTATAATTTGGTCCATAACGAGGTTAAACAGAAAGGGGTTTGATAAATCGCCCTGTTTTATATCTGGTAAGACTTTTAATTCCTGTGTTAGTGTGTTGTTGGACTTTATAAGAGTTCTATTGTCGATGTTAATGTCTTTTACTATTTATATTATCTGTTGTGGTATGTTATTATTTCTTAATAGAGTAAGTACGTCTTCTAGTCGGACTTTGTCAAATGCTTTATTTAGGTCGACAAAGCATAAGAATGCGGGGTGGTTAAATTCTATTGCCTTTTCTATGATTTGTCTTGATATAAATAGGGCGTAAGTGGTACTTCTGTTTTTCCTAAACCCCGGTTGCTCTTTTGATATATTTATTAAATTCTGTAGATTTTTATGAATGATTCTAGTTAATAATTTTAGCGTGGTTACCAATAAACTTATTCCCTTATAGTTCTGGGGCAGTTTTCTATCTCCTCGCTTGAATATAGGGATTGTTATACTTAACTTCCATTTTTGTGGCACTTTCCCATGTTTTACTATAATTTTGAATAGAGTATGTAATTGATTCACTAGTTCTTCTCCGCCATATTTTATGAGTTTGTTTTGAATACCGTCGGAGTCGGGCGATTTTCTATTCTTCTGTTTTTTAATTTTTTTTTTTTTACTGTTGTTACTGCTTCAGTGTCGTCTATTGGTATATCTCTCTTCGATGGCGGTACTACCTGACGTGAATTTTTATACAGACTTGTAAAGTATCTTTCCCATTCTTCAGTTGCTATATTTTTATTTGGAAATATTCCACTGTTTCTTTTTTGGTTTTGAATCATTCTCCAGATCTTTCTTTGTGCGCCATATAGGTCCAACTCCATATTTTTTGTGAATTGTTGTCAGTATGCTTCTTTAATGTTTTTTATGTTTGAATTTACTTTGCTTCTGATTCTCACAATTTGATTTCTTTGTTCGGCTGTTGGGGTGTTTTTATATTTTAAATATGCTTCTCTCTTCTGTGCTGCCAATTCCTTTACTTTAGGGATATACCATGATGTTTTAGGGGTTGCGTTTATCTTAACTTTTTGTTTCCTAATGCTTCGGATGCTGCGTTTAATATGTTGGTTTTCACTTTTTGTCAGAATTGATCCACTGTGTCCTGTTGGTCTATACTATTTGTAGCTATGTGTTGATGTAGTAGGGACTTATATAAGAGTTTTGTGCTTTCATCGTTTAAGCTTTCAATATTAATTTTTCTATATACTCTGCAGGTTGTTTCACTTTCTTGAGCGTTAGTCTTGTTTTACATAATACTAAACCATAGTCACTACCTATATTTGCAGAGCTCAGTGTTCTCACATCTAATATATTTGATGGTTCTATTCCCCCCCCCCCTTAACACGCCCTATTTCTGATTATATAATCAATAATTGATGTGCCCTTTTTTGTGTTGTACTATGTTAGCTTATGTTGTTGCGGATGTGGGAAGAATGTATTGTTTATGCGGAACTTGTTTGTTGCACAGAATTTGTTCTGCTTTATTTAGTGTGGGTTCATTATATTGGTGTTTTATTCCTGAGATTATTGCATCCCCTATTCGTGCATTAAGATCTCCGATGATTATATTTTTATCGTTCGTAGGAAGTTTGTCATATGTTTCCTGTAGCAGGTCATAAAATTATATTTTCTTTTGTTTAGAGTTGTTTACATCTGTCGCATACACAGTAATTGTGTTCAACTTAGTGTATTCTACCTTCATGGTCGTTAGACCCACTCCTTATTATCGTTATTATTGTTTGTGGTATATGAAGTTTTTCTGCTTCACAATAAACCATTTTGGTTATTTAATTAATGAAATGTCAATTAACAAACAGATTTGTCATTTACATGGCTTACTTTGACAATGTTAACAATAACAACGATCATAATAACGGCTCAAGATAAAGACAGCATATATTATATTTTTTGAATCAGAAAAAAAAAGATGTCATCAAAAATGTAATAACATACAAGGTGTTACATTAAAAAAATATATCATATTTTTGTTTTCCCCTGTAAACGGCGAGTAATTGAATTATTGATTGCATTTTAAAGAAATTCAGTTAGAACCATACAACTTTCATATAATAACTTTTGTTTCTACGAGCAATAATAACGATAAATGGGGCTCGGTAATTTATATGGAATAACCTTGTTCATAAATCTTGGCAGTTAGATTAGTATAGATATTGTTGGTCATTTTTCAATGTTATAGTTATGGAATAAAAATTCGTTTTTCTTTAAGCGACATAAAATGGTATATTATTGAAGTACTGGCAGACGCTAAAAAGGCTAAGCATTAAAAGCAACAGTTCTTTTGTTTTTAGAATTATTTGGAGGTTGGTACCTCAGTTTTGTCATATTATGAATATAACAGTAAAGTACCAACCTGATTCGCCTAGAATAAAACGTCACTATAACACTCAAGAATGTTGAAAATTTTAAAGTAACACATGAAAACCAGCAATAAACGCTTGTAAAAAAAGTAGTATATTTCACTAGTAGTTAAAACATATAATTGTTTCGCTTACTTTGCTGTCTTGGCCAGCAAACTTTTAAACTCAACAATTATATTGTTTAACTTCTAGTATAATCTACTATTATATAGTTTTGGTTATCGTGTTAGTGTCGTTTATAGTTTTATTAATTGTTGCTTCGTAATTAATTATTGGGCTTTCTTTTAGGAGTTAGGCTTCTGAGGATTAGTCCTTAATCATAATCATAGATTTTGTGTTTGCCGACGTTTCGACCGGAAAATCGAGGCATTTAAAGATAATGGTCGACTGGGTGACAGCTCTTATTAGCAAATCAGTTATTTTATCTAGTTTTTACTGTCTAAGGACTGAGGGCGAAAAAACATTAACATTGAAAACTTGCATAACTTTTAAACCGCTAAATAAATTTTCAAAAAATTTAGTTTTGGATAGGTTATTTATTATATAAAAATTAAGAAAAACAAAAATCAATCAGACTTATCGTCATAAAAATTTTGAGCTTGTCGGGAATGGTCTCCATCATGGCTTTTATGGTGGTGCTCGACACTTTCTTGGTCGCTACGGTCCACATTTTTCTAAAACTTTCAATCGATTTTGTAGCCTTTTTGTCTGCTTCAAGCTTTTTCACCAAAGCCCAGTACCGCTCGATTGGGCGAAGCTCAGGGCAATTTGGTGTGTTACCTTATGTTTACTCAGAAAAGGCCGCAATCTTTTTTGGAGACACTCCTTCGTGTAAATATTGGAGTTAATTGTTCCATTTGTTATGAAAGATTGGCTTCTTTCACCGCAGCTACAAATCGCCTGCCAAACGAGATATTTTTGGAAACTTGGACTTTATTTTAGTTCTAAACTTCTTAGGAACATTTCCTCGTCCACAGGAAACATAAAACTCCTGACCAGGTAGTTGAGAAAAATCGGCGAGGACGTAAGTCTCATCGTCCATCACGCAACATTGACGTTTTTGGAAAAATCTGCTCTCAACTTTCTGGCTCGTTTCTTGGCTTCAATGTTTTTCTCCGCATTACGATCTGGAGTTGTTTGAACTTTGTAGGACTCTTTTTTTAATTTTTCGAATTATCTTTTCCGACAAGTCGACTTTTGCAGATAATTTCCGGTTTGATATCAGCGGATTCTTAACCATCGCAGATATTGTCTTTTGCACCTTTTTTGGTGAATGAAAACCCTCTAGTCGTCTACTTCTTGGTTTCCGTGTTATGGTAAAGTCTTCCTTGTACCGCTTGATGACTTTTGCTGTTACTTGCCTGCAAACTTTTGCCTCCTTTGCAATGCGAACGACTGACCATTGTGGATTCTCAACAAATTTTTTAATGATTAATCTATGTACTTCCACTACTTTTGCCATTGTAAACACAATTTGACTCAAATAAAAATAAAAATTTGACGACATATTCTGACAACTATTTCAAAGCCTACTATATCAAAATTTGTAAAAAATTATATGGTATAAAAGTTATGCAAGTTTATCAATGTTAATGTTTTTTCGCCCTCAGTCCTTAAATCGAAATTCATGTAATTATAATTGTTTCTTTTATTTTTCATTTTGGTTTGTGACCCGAAACGCGACAGAAACAAACTTGTTCATTTTTTTTGTAATTATTTTATTATAAAATTGGATTATTATTATTATTTATTTATTTTACGTGTCATTTAGGTTATTACTTTGGAATATTTAATTTTGTTCTTTATAAAGGTAGTAGATGATGCAATTTATTTTACGTGGTTTATTGATGACTGTGAAGAACAATTTATCTTTTTTTTGTTTTGTAGAACCCAGAAATTTTAGCTTTGTCTGGTTAGTGCTACTTAGTTTTAAAGTTAGTGGCGCCCGCTTCAAGACAAGAAACGCTGGTCTGACGCCTCCTACCCCCTGATGCAGCTGAGTTCACAGTATAGAAATAAGTGAATTATTTGCAGCTATTCTTTTTTCTAGTGTTATACATTAACTCTGTTATGTTCAAAAGAAAATCACGTACAAAAGTCATTTTTTAAACAACAAAATAAAAAAAAATTGGCACAGTGCTTATACGAGGGGTTGAGCTTATACGAATACCACGCCAGTTGATATTCTAAGTTGAACGTTTTTCGATAGACATCGCATCGTTCTAAACATTATGCGTATTTAATATGTAAAATTAAATACTTATTTTAAAATCTCGTTGACAAATTCCTCAACGTAGACACGAGATGAATAATAATTTTTCAAATAGAGTATCACGTTAACTGACAACTTTCCTTATTTGCCAAAGTGTGGTTCGAGCATCACAAAAAATGGAAAAACAGTTCATTTTGCATTAAATAATAGAAAATTGTGCCTTAAGCAGCTTTACACAGCAGTGTTCGTAACCTTAACGAGCCTCACATATTGCAAGTGTCTTTATTTAACTGATTGACATTGTTTGATATTATTACGACGTGCACACACTTTAAACAACGTTATCATTTAAACAAAGATTAAACATTATAAATGATATGACCTCTGCAACAATTAGACTGACCTGCTAAGTTATATTAAACCTTCACTCACCGTTTATTGAATACAATTACATTGTCTGGGTTGTAAACCGAAATAGCTCTTACGTATCTTTTTCTTAAATGCTACTTGAGCATTTAGCAAGACCGTCAATGTTCTTCAAGTGCTTTAAATACGACATTGTTCTAATTGGTAATCTAGCGCGATAAAGAGAATAGCACAGATTCGTTGCATAGTACACAAAATATTAAGATCAAAAGGTTAAGTTCAATAATCAAATTATGCGATGATTTAATAATGCAATGATTATGTAGATTTGTTTATATGACCGATCAATTTGTAAATCGTCCCGAATTTACCGCATAATTGAATTAATTACTTTTTAACGCAATTATTTAATTGAAGTCGTGTAATTTAATTAGTTACGAAGAGAAATCAAATTATACTTGTATCCTTAAATTAAAAAGGAAGTTTCTTAAAAAAGTATATATATTCTGTGTGGTTCACGTTGAAGAAAAAGAACGAAATGCTAAGAATTTTGTAATTCCACTCACAAATTCGCGTCGTTTCACATGAATGAGCAGGGACTCCTCATCCTAATTCGCAAAAAAAATCGGCCGCCCTATAATTTAGCGTCGCTTGCGTCGTTGCATCTCGACGTCTCCATTTTCTCCATTTACGATTACGTTTACATGGAAGCAAATTATACGTATAAATGATCTTGTATTAAAATTGCGAATTATAAGCGTACGAACCAAACGCACACGATTTGAAAATAAATAAAATCGGAAAACGACCGATGAATAAAAATGAGGACGTCTGTGATTTGGAAAACATTATTAATTTTTTTTTGATTTATTGATTTATTTTAGATTGACACAAAGTAAATGAAAAGAATTAAAATTAAACTTAGAATTAAATTAGGAACCGGGCTTATAATGTGAGAAAAATTTTATTGAAGTGATGTGATTCTAACACAAATAAGGTTGTTATATACATTACGTATCATTGTGTCACGTATAATTGAAGAAAAAGGTTGAGATTTTGAAGAAACAGTCAAGAAAGTAGAAAAGTAGAAATGCAAATATAATTAAAGAAGAAATGAAAATAAAGAAAAAATGAGAAATATTGAAAATAAAGAGTAATTCAATGAAATAAAAGTTATTATGAGTATGTAAACGGCAACATGAAGAAGTTATATGAAGAATTACAAAGAAAAAATATAAAATGAATCTACGATGAAATATGAAGAAAACAAAAATAAAATATAAGGTTACGATAAAATAAATGAAGAATCTACGAAGAAATAAATATGAATATGAAGAAAAAGGTGAGGTAAAACATACACATACAAAATGGTTATGGATCAAGGTTTAAAGAAAGAAATAGAAATTGTTATAAAAGTAGAAAAAGTGAAGAATGAATTTAAGGAAAGAAAACTACTGATCATTGATTATCTAAAGTAAAATTTGAAGAAATAAGAGAATGAATTAAAATAAAATTAAGAAGATAGAAGTGAATATAAAATGAAAAATAAAGTGAAGAAAAGTAGAAAAAAAAGTAGATAATAAAGTCAAAAGTATGAGATTAACTTGACAAATGTAAATAGTAGAGGTAATTAGGTATTATTTTATTTTTATTTATGTTATTAAAAATATAGGGAGTAAAGAGCAGTGACTAGTTAAATTTTTATTAAACAATAATTGCGTTTAAATCGAAAATGTTGAAATAAAATTTTATATTGATTGTTTTTATTTAAATGAGAAATCTAATAGTTATTTGTATCACTAGGCCATAAACTGATATTTTGCGCTTGCGAGGATGGTTTGCAGACCGAGGCCTTAAACGTGGCCTGCAAGTCCGAGCACTCGCAAAATAGTTTTAGTCTAAGGTCATATGAATATGGGTAACAGGAAAGTAGAAGAGAGAGAGAGAGACAATCGTAAATCTAAATTAAAATTTAAACAAAATAGACTTAGATACACGATTATGTTTGATAATAATGATCGTTGCGGAAAAATTTAAAATAAAAGGGAATAAAACTAATTGACGTTATCAAAGGTCATTGATCCCAATACTATAACACATTGAAGTTAAGATTTTTTTGCGACGCAACAAATTTGAGAGGAAATCTTCAAGGGAAAAAAGTGGGAAAAAGGGGTGCAAAAAAATTGTAATAATAATTAATTTTATAAATAATTAGCAAATAAAAAAAATACTGGTAAAAATAGTGATGATACGACAAAGCTACCAATAGAGGGCGTACTTGAAAAACACCTACAATGTGCTAAAACTAATGAACTTTGACAAGAAATAAAAGAAGGTTAAAGTAAGCTATAATAAGTGTTTAATTACAGGTGGACAAGAGACGCTACTTTCTTCTCGATAAATCCGAGGGCAGAAATGCATTAGAGTTGATGTTAGTCTGAAAGTGAGATAGATAATAGACGTATAAAATAAATTGTACGACGTTCAAGTATGAATTAAACATGTGTAAAATAAGTGACAAGTTAACATAGTTGGTTAAGAATTAATAATATTATTATCGGAAGTTCATAGTGGGAACATTGATGAAGCGTTGTGACACCAGAACTGTAATAAACAAAGGTAAACTCAGTGCGACGTGGAGTAAACAGAGTAGAACACATTCACGAAAAAGTCCACCAGGTATGTTTAAGATAACTATAACATTTTGGAGAAGTCAAAACGATTTCGTTAAACAAGAAAGAAATATTTACCAATGACATATGACCGGAGGTTAGTTATAAATATTTGTAGTTTAATTTTAAGATAATTGTTGTAACTTGTTTATGCAATCACATTAGGTTCTAAACGATTTAAGCGATTGCAACATTTCAAGCGGTAGGAAGTTCAACTAAAGATATCTATTTAAAATTAATGTTAGCATCTAATAAATTTGTATGTACATTTTTTTTGTGTCTAAAGTCCCAGGAAACGCAACATTAAACTTTTTTCTGTTTCATAGATCAACTAAATTGTATTAAACTTGGAATTTAAGATAATGTTATTATCGACTAACAAAAAATGTATCCATATATTTTAACCAACTTGGAAAGTACTAATTTTTAAATAATTCAAATGATCGTGGACCATTAGCTTATCTTTGAATAAATAAAACCCAACCCGAGCATAGTATATAATAACTTTGTCGCTCTTATGGTCTCCAAAATTTTAAATTTATGCTGTGGGATAACTATGCGTTGTATGTAAATAATTTAATTATTTTGTGTAATTTAATAGCGCCAAAATGGGTTTATTTACAACTTATTAAAATTTACGTTATTTTAATTTAATGTTAGCAGTTACAAACACAGTTTTATTGATAATACTAAAATGTATTGTGATTTGGATATTCTACATCTTTTATTTAAAACTACTTGCTTAAACTTCTCCTTTGAGATCTGGAGTTTTGTGACCTAGGTTGTTTTTATTGTGCACACAGAAAAGTTGTATTATTTACTTTTATATATTCAGCTTTAGTAATCACGCAATTTTTTAAAAATAAAATTGCTGTTATTTATACTTTGATGAACTATTTTTAAAAATTAAATGGTAGTTATTTCGCAATTTTTTAAAATGTCTAATTTTTAATTTTTTAGATGTAAAGTTTTGTGACCTAACATTATTGCTTTCAGTATTTTTTGAGCAAATTTTGTTTGTGTAAGTTTTTTAAGATATGATTTTTGAGGATTTTACATCTTTCCAAAAAAATTTAAATAAATAAAATCTTTTTTTTAGAACTTTTATATGAAAATAATCCAATGGGGTTAAATTACACAATCTTGGTGGCCAATTGCTAAGACCATTAAGTAGAAGTATTCTTTCATCAAAAGTTTCTTTGAGTAAATTAATTGTCGGGCACGCTGTATTGCATGTGGCTCCGTCCTATTGCAACCACATGTCAGCAAGATCAATGCCAGTTAATTGAGGTACGAAAAAATTTCCCTATATCGTTCACCATTGACACTAACATTCTGACCATCATCGTTTTTGAAGACATAAAAAATGTCAAATTAAACTAAACAAAAAGCAACTATCAGTTGTTAAACGGGTTGTCAAATAAAACGGTGTTGCCAACTCAAAGTTTTAAACTTCTAAAAAAACACTCTTTATATGGTAATCCAAGATTTGGTGAATTATATCCAAAAGTAATTATTTGTTGTAACTGCGTTTTATTTATATTGTTGTTGTAAATAAAGTGTTTAAATTTTCAACCGCAAGTGCGTGATTCAGCGTAAGTGAGCGCCCCTCTTAGTTTCGTAACCCCTCTCGTTGACCACGGGCACATGTCATTTGGTGTAATCTACTTTTGTGAACGAAGCAAAGAGTAAGTTTGTTTTATTTACTTTCTTTACCAAAGCTTTCTGTCTGGAAAATCTTGTTCTGCATCATTCCAGTTCGAAGGTCATCTTTCAACATGATTCAATTTTTATGTTCTGGAAAATGTTATCATCAATTAAATGTAGTTATTGTCAAAATAACAGTCCAGCAAAGATGTGATTTGTTGTTTGTTCAAAGAACTGGAAGTGTTGATTTATTATTCGTGAATTATTAGTGAAGTGACCGAAAGAAAAACATTTAAATCTTAAAATCTTTATTGGCCAATACTGATAACATCTTCTAGGCAATCTCAAATTACAGGATATGTAGTTAATGGATAATTTCTGATGTACCGTTTTCAAATACCACTTCTTAATTTTTGACCTCAAAAAGATGACGATAAACATGTAGTGGGCTGTTAAGATTAGTTTCAAAACCATAAGTAATTTGATTTTTAAAAACTTGGAAATCCGTTGCAGACGAAGATATTGATTGGGGAACTAAATGTTAATTGAAAAACATTTTCTGTCTAACAACAATCACTTGTAATGTTGGATTTTTATGCCTCTTTTAGCTTTCTTCATTTGTTCAAAGAACTGGAAATGTTGATCTACTATTCGTAGAGTTGGCAATTATTGAAGTAAACTAGGAAAAACATTTCACGAAAACAGTTTTGATCAATCAAAATTTTAAGATTGAAGTGTTTTTCTACGTTTACTTTAAATATGAAATAAATGTGCAAACGGAAGAAACCCATAGGCTTGTAAAGTAATTTGGACCCCCAAAACCACCCCGTAATCACGAAAATGGTAATTTTTTTTGGTTGGCTATAACTGGCTATGCGGTGATTGTATAAGCTTTCCAAAATAATAAAAATTTGCGGAGAATTTTGCGCTCTATAATTTTACACCTCCCGACCAAATTGGAAAAATCGATATTTTCCGAGATGTAATCTAGAAAGTGGGGTTTTCCAAAACCATAGATTCACTTGGATTGGAGAAAATCTACAAGTCCTAAAGTCTCTGAAACACATCTATTCAGTTTAGTTCTTCGGGTCCAAATTTTTTGTCCTACTTCGCAAATTCAATGAACCCACATTTTTTAAGTTAAGGCGTCAAAGGGATAATTATTTTATATTTTTCTCTCGTGGCTCATTTTTGCGCGAAAAAACGACAAAATGCCACGCTACCACACTGATATTGTATATTATTTTTCAAATTTCTCATGTTGATACTTTTCGAGATATAATGTGGAAAAGATCAAATTTTTGAAATTACATTTACTGCTATTTCTCGCGTATAAAAACGTCGGACATACTCAACATACTCAAATTGTTTTTTTACCGGCAACAATTTTGGTTTTTTTACGATATCGAAAAATCGATTCTTTTTGATATGGAGCAAAAACAGATCCATTTTTACAGTTGCATTTTTTTGCAAACAAAACCTTGGAGATGTTCACACGGCGACTCTTTGAATCCTTTATCGTGGGTATAATATTTTTTGGTCGTGATCCACGATATCAAAAAGATATTTTTATTTCTCAAAAATTTTGATCTTATTAATTCCGATAATCTCTCCAAAATTGTTGTTCTGTTCTGTTTTCCAGCAAAAGACAAATTTAAAAATTTGTCGATCTAATTAATTCGCGGAATAGGACTAAAAATATCGAGTGTTAAGAACTGAACAGAATGGGTGTCTTGCAGAGACATCAAGATTTCTGAATTTCCGCCATTCCAACTATATTTATTTATATTCAGCAAAGAGCCCCCTACAAACCTAACTGATTTTTCCGCTTGCACGATTATTTCCCACTTACCCCCATTTTTAGCATAACTTCCTTGGACTATAAATTTTCATAAAGGTTTGCTAACGTTTAGGGCATTAAATTTCGGCCATTGCCAAAACAAGTTCTTTAAAAAAAGTGTGATTATTTTTGAAGTTTAATTTCAGGGATGTTTGAAAGAAGAAAAATAATCGAGATCTACATTAATAAAGTATATAATTTTAGAAATTGATAATCTCAGAGTTTTTGGGTCGTCTGTTTTGTCAACGTGGTAGAGTGTAGAAAAAAGCTTGTTTTTATTTTTATCAGAAACACACCAAATTAGTCTGGTGTTTCCTTAAAAGTCAACTTTAAACAGAAAAAAGTTCTTTTTTGTTATTTATTTGTTCATATACCAAAGGAAAAAGTACCTTTCGTTAATTACTTTGTGCTTACCTGCAGGTGTTTATCAATAGTCGAAGCATCAGTAAGTGATTGATCAATCAAGTTGTTGTCATATACTCGTTCTGCTATACGTTAGTTATTGTGAAGTAATTGTACCTTCTTAGCGTCTTCACGTTCGGCAGCAAAGTTACGATGTTCTCGGGTTGGGTTCTGATCCAAAAGCGCATGGTTTACGCCTAAATACCAAGTCTAGCTTCAAATGATCTTATCACATTTTGAAGCATTGTTGGGGTAATAGTGACAAATAGTTTTGTTTGGTTGGAGATTCTTTAAAAAAAATGCTTTAACATACCTTAACACTACAGACCTGACTTTTTACTTCTTCCAACCTAGAGATTATTTAAAGTGACTGTAACTTGTTGTTTGAACCGAATTGATTTTCTTCATCTGTATGTTTATTCGTTTTTTTTGTAATACCACTCTGCCTGTTTCAAGCAAACTATCAAAATTTACTATTGGTGAGTGGATCTTTTTGAAAAAACGAGTTCTTGCCAGAAAACTTTAACATTTAAAGCACAAGTTTCGATGACTGTAATATTTTACGTAGTAATCAAATTATTATTATTAAATGTTAAGAAAACCATAGAAGATTTGAATGAAAATATAATTACTAAGAATATTTTTTTTTTCTAATTTTGTTTCAAATGATAAAATATACAGTGACGCGTCAATTGGACGCGGTCAATAGGACGCGCGGCAATTGGACGCTGTCAATTGGACGCGCGAAAATCGGACGCGTGCATTAATTGACCCGCCACAAATAGACGCGCGACATTTATATATTTATGTAATTATGATGAGAAACTATTGTACACAGTGTCGGTTGGTGGATGTCATCGGAGGTGAACGGTGTTGGTTAGTAGGTTACGGTAATTACAATTTTCTTCTTAAAAAAATTACATGTTTTCATGTGATTTGGGGTAAACGGTGTTGGTTAGTATGTGATCTGGGGTGGACGTTGTTGGTTGGTAGGTTTACAGTTATTACAAGTTTCTTTCAAAAAAAAATACGCTGCAATAAAAATATGTAGTAAGTTAATCGCATGAAACAATAATAAGATAGGGACATATTGTTGCAATTTTACTATTGTCTGTATCGTCTAATTGTCACGCGTCCAATTGTTAGACACGTCCAATTGTTGGACGCGTCCAATTTTTACGCGTCCAATTTAACTCGTTCAATTGACTAGCGTCCAATTGACGTATTATCAAAATATACAAAGGTTACTTTTAAAAAGCCTTAGAAAATGTGTTTATATTCTGGCATTCTCCAACCACAAATATAGAACTAGCTAAAATTTGGAAGGTTGTTGTCGTGCCATTTGGGCATCTAAAACTGGCATGGCCTTTCTAAACATTATAATTAATCTCGAAATCTATTTACGTCATTTTGTAAAAACTTACTAAAACCAAACCTACTGAACGTTAATTTATAAATTTCAAAAACATCAATTTTTTAAGCTACATGTGTAATTCTTATGTACACTCAATAAAAGAAAAATTAGTACATTTAAGAAATTGATTAGCAGTAATAGTGACGTAGTTATAAATGTCATTTACGATAAAATAAAATAATTCCAAAATTGTAACTAAATTTCTAAATTGTTTCATTTTTTTCTTTATAGAGTGTACTGTTGCAGAACCGTTCATAACACATCATGGACGTGTCAAATGACAACATAATAACGTTCTTTACACCGGCAATACGATGGTGAGTTTTTTTTCCATTTCGAACACTGCGAGAAGTGGTGGAAGATGAAGAAATGTTTACAAGCAAAGGCAGCCATTATTGTACATTCGCCAATTTATGTAGTTTAAGGTAAAGCGCTTCAATATTTTTATGAAGAAAATGCGGTTAATTGCAATTGTTGCAATTATATTGATTGCAATGGTCATAGCTACTATTTATGGCACCCAACGTGGGCACGACTTTTTACACAAACTGTGTGTGGTTGTATTAAAAAAAATCCTTCGCATGATTTGGAAATGTGGTTCTTTCATATTTAATGATATTTGATGCTTCTACTCAAAATAATTACAATTAGAAATGTTATTTTTATATCAACCAGATAACTGTTTAAATAAATTCCAATCCATATTTACTTCAAATTATAAAATTAAAAACAATTAGGAAAACAATATTATAGAGCTTTTTGCAAATAATCAAATCAATGTTCACAATTGACTTGATGTAAATCTAAATATTTTAGATAAACGTGTGTAATAATATATATTTTACTTGCAGTCAAATAAACATGCACTATTACGTACAATTCGCAACATGTAAACCGTACTCATTACGATAAAGATGGTTGAGGGGTTTCAAAGGAAAATGACAATCTCATCGTCTGCAGTTGCTATAGAAACGCTCTCACTACTGGTACTTACCGAACATTAAGCAAGTCATACTCAAAGGTGTGAATAAATACATACAATTACTTCGATTTATATGCTTTTACATGTTCTATTGAAAATATAACATTCTTATTTGAAAACTAATGATTTTTTCTAATTTTATAAAGATTATTTTATTCAGGTTTTTACAATTAAATGCAAGTTTTGTGTTCTGAAAAATTACAGTCCATTTTCTACGGCTGAATAGGTAAATAAATAAATTAAACATTTAGGTAAATACAAGTTCTCTTTTATTTTCCAAATTACACAGGGAGGACTCGAATTATTTACGTAATCTCAAGCTTTGAAGTAACTGACAGACAACAAAAGATCTAATGTGGGATAGGACGTTATAACAGGAGTTGTATTATTTTTATTGTAAGAACTAATAATATTATTATAAATGTTCGACTTCTTTGTCAGACAATTAGCAGAATTTCTCTTTGAAGGCGCCGCGGTCATTGGCACAAATTTTAATGATTCAGTTTTCATCTGTTTGCGGCATTTACATGGAAAAGCCATTACATTATGACTATCTTACAATAAGCCTAACGTTTAGTTGTTATTAATGCCGCCCTAATTCTCGAATAAAACGGCACACCCTTTTTTTAAAAATCGATTTAAATCACAATAAGCTTGATTCTGAACAGTTTTCTTTATCAAATTATTTTTAATTCCTTGTAGTACAATCATTATTACTTGATTACTAATCAAACGTGTTACTATAGCACTCAACGGCATTAGATGTTGTGCCATATCTACTCACTTCCACAGAAACTTCTTTTGATGTTGACATCACTTATACTTTATCAAAGTGACTCAACAGTACTAAAGCTATAAATTATAATTTTGATATTTTTAAATTTGACTAGAACTTTACCTTGTTAAAAATAACGCATTTATTTTAAGAACACCCTGTGCATATAGATTTATAGAAAAATATTGTAATGCGGAAGTATTGCTTTTTCTGATAAAATGTGGATTGTTAATCTTGAAATGACAAAAACATTTTGCTCAAAAATAGAATAAACGTTTAAGAGTGCATAGAAAGTGCACGCATAACCAATACAAAAATATACTCAAGGGTCTGGTTCCTGATGTTTAAGATTGCAGTTAGAAAAAAAAGTTTTGATAAAAGTTATAGATAATAAAATTTCCAACAACTTTTGTTCCGTAACTGTTTTGTATATAAGTAAAAGCCGCATAAAATTATAGTAACTCGTTAATTAATTAACTATTGGATATTTAAATAAAGTTGTGTGTAATTATATTAGCAACAACTTTTATTTGCAAACAATATGTACAAGTAACATTTTTATGAAAATATTTTTCATAAACAAAAGTGGTGTAGATCCGTTTTGGTTATTCAGAAGATACCCAAAATCTAATCAAACCAGCGGAATTATAAAATCTATAGCTTGTTCGTATAGTACGCGCATCTTTTATATTGCCTTTAAAAGTAGATTTTTTCAAAATTAGTTTTAACCGTTATTTTAGGTAAGCTACAATTTAAAAATATTTTCAATTATACATGGTGTTTCACTTTCATGGACCACCTGTCAACTTTGACATTTTAAAAGGAAACATATATTTTGTATTTGACTTTATTTTTATAAGTAAAACTCGTTTACGTCAAGTCCTCATAGTTCTTCAAGTAGATTCAAAATAAAAAATAAATAATATAAGTTTATTTTTAAATGTCAAAGTTGACAGGCGGTTCTTGAAAGTGAGACATCATGAATAATTAAGAATATTTTTAAATGGTACTTTCTAAGGTACCTAAAATATTGGTCAATACTGATTTTAAAAAAATCTAATTTTTAAAAGTTTTTTTCTTCATTATAAGTAACTGTAACTAACTGTTAAACCTTTTGGTTTGAAATCCGTCACAAACTCTCCATCTTATTCATAAGATGTGGCGAGTAAAAAAAGTACATGCCAAACATAAAGCACTTATTAGTAATTCTGTAAAAGATGATCAAGTAAAAATTTATTAGTTTAAATAAGATATAGATGGAGATTTTTACACTGTCATTTCGCATTGATTCGTGGAAACACATTCGGCGACGCTTTCTAAATGTGAGTATATGTATTCCATAAGTCTTGTAATGTATGGGGGCATTAAATAATTAAGCACTAAATGCCTAAACTTCAATATTTAATCATTTGCCATTGCACTTGTTTTTCCAAATTCAACCTTAACAATGGGTGTGACAACAAATGTTTCCGTAGATATGGCATCAATGTAAATATGACACAAATTCGTTATTTGGTTGTTTATACGCAGCAACTAAAATAGAATGAATGTACAATACACTATTGAACATTGTTCAAAACATTGAATGATTAATTTATATGTTGTGTGTTTATTATGTTCTAGTATTTGCTCATTTGGCTTTATAGCTACTCAAATAAGGGCAAATTAGAAGCATTAAGGGTTTTGTTACGGCTTATTTGTAAACAAACTATAAAATTTAATCAGTCTTGAAAACCTGGCCCGCAGCTCTAGTAGAACGTTTAGAAAGCAACTAGGAGTTCCAAACACAGAAACAACCGTAAACTAGCATAAATATACTTTTTGTCACACGACTGAACAGCTCTATTAATCGCAGAGGAGTCGTGAGTGAATAAATAAATAATAGGGCACCACCTAGTAGAACGTGAAGGAAGCAACTAGAGTTCCAAACACAAAAACAACCGTAAACTAACATAAATATACTTTTGTTACGCAACTAAACAGCTCTATTAGTCGCAGAGGGGTCGTGAGTGTACTTACAAGTAATTAAATTCAAGGTTTTCACACTGAAGAAATAAATAATAGGGCACCACCTAGTAGAACGTGAAGGAAACAACTAAAAGTTCCAAACACAAAAACCACCGTAAAGTAACATAAATATACTTTTTGTCACACGATTAAACAGCTCTATTAGTTGCAGAGGGGTCGTGAGTGTACTTACGAGTAATTAGATTGAAGGCTTTCACACTGAAGAGATAAATAATAGGGCACCACCTAGTAGAACTTAAAGGAAGCAACTAGAAGTGCCAAACACAAAAACAACCGTAAACTAGCATAAATATCCTTTTGTCACACGACTAAACAGCTCTATTAATCGCAGAGGGGTCGTGAGTGTACTTACAAGTAATTAGATTGAAGGCTTTTACACTAAAGAGATAGATAATAGGACGCTACTTAGTAGAACGTGTAGGAAATACTAAGAGTTCTAAACACAAAAACAACCGTAAATCAGCATAGATATACTTTTTGTCGAACGACTATAAAAGCACGACACAATATAAAAATGGACAATAATAAGGTGTAGGTAAAAACAAAAGATAAAATATTAAAATAATAATTAAATAGAACGATTGGTTTTTATACTAATACAGACAAATCTCCTGGAATTATTACTAGTTGCACTGAATATCTACGTCACTGGCAAAGGGCTTTAACAACCAGTTAATGAAATTTACACCAATACGTGTGGTGATTCATAATGTTAATGTGAAGTCATAAACATAAAGCAAATCTAAAATAGTACAAAAACGCAATCAACACAAAGCAAGTTTTTTGAAAGATCTTTTAAATTACGTTAATATATATTCAATTTACAGATACAAACACATGTCAAATATAAATTTAATAGAGGAAGCATGCAATAATTTTAACTTGGTTTAATTGTGTTGTAGACTGCGATCAGATGTAGGCATGTTCTCAAGACAAACAAAAGGCAGTGTTGTAGAAAAGTAAGTAAAATAACAGAAACCAGAAGTATAGATATGGATGGCCAAACCAACCCCAAAAGATAACTATAGGTCATCGCTTATTTTTAATGAAATTCTTTTATTACAGACAAAGCAGACAAAGCAGGGACCAATTTGACTAGTCTTTGGTGAACGGGTACATCTATTAATAACCAACCATATTCCAAGGTCTTGTAGATTAGATTAGATTAGATTATTTAGCAGCCATAAACCAGTATCTCCGCCGGAGGTCTAAACGTGGTAAACAAAATGGTGGTCAAAGAAGGAATTCACACAGATAGAAATATTAGAAAAAATACTACTTACGACGCAAAAAAGATTTTTTCTACGACAAAGTGTTTGCAACTTGGTTTTATGTAGTATTCTCTTTCTTGGTGGAAGTACATAATAAAAACAAATCAAATTGCTAAAATTGCTGACGTTTTGCCCTCTATATAGGGGTTTATTAAAAACAACTAGGTTATGTTTGGTTCACATTATTCCAGTCCAGTAATCCAGCGAGTTAATCCAGTCAAGTGCTTGACTGAATCATATCGTACACATTACTTTTGTCATTTAAAAGCTGTTGGACCCGGAACACTATAATAACCATACTTTTAGAAAAGAGTCAAGAACTGGATCAACCGTTTACACTATTCTAGTAGTGCTGAAATGGGCGAACTGGAATGAAAAATAGACCGCCATTCTAGTCAACTGGACTGTATTGATACACTTCAGTGCATTCTAGTGCCGGTTCTCATTATTCCAGTGGGATTTCAGCGCTGTACTAGAATACTATTAAAATAATGCTTGGTTTACATTATTTTAGTCCAGTAATCCAGCAAGTTAATTTAATCCTGTGCTGGATTAAATCTTATCGTACACATTATTCCAGTTGGATTGGTAACACTATAGTGACAATGCTTGTAAAGGAGTAAAGGAACGGATTAGCTATTTATACTATTCCAGTGGCGCAGGAATAGGCAAGCTCGAATGAAAAATATTCCAATCAACTAGACTGGGTAATGGTAATTTGTTTGTTTCAAATTATTTCCAAAATTGTAAAGGATGATATAAATGTCCTTAATAGAAAGCTATTTTGTTTGATGTAGAAGTCTTGACAGGAAAGATAGAAAGTAGTCACAAGTAGTTGTAGTCACTAGGATGGTGCATCGGGGAGATTCTAAAATTCATTTTCATATGCCCAATTACATGCTCGTGTTTAATAAAGGTGAGAGTTTAATAGAAGTCAGTCAAGATCAGATCCCATCACCAAACCTAGAAAATTAATTAAATTTAGTTGGTAAAATAGGTAAATTAGTGAAAGTAAGCAAAGGTCATATGAATATAGAAAAAAGTAAAGTGAGCGAAAATAAATAAAAATAAATTGTCGTCATCAGAGGTCATTGACGCCAATGTTCTGAAAATTTGAAGTTAAGATTCCTATGCGGCGCAACAGATTTGAGAGGAAAGCTTCGAGTGAAAGAAAAGTGAGAAAAGGGGTATGAGACAAATCGTAATATTAATAATTTCGTGTATAATTATCATATAAGAAAAAAACTGGTGAAAATGGTAATGGTACGATGAGTCTTCCAAGAGAGGGCGTACTTGTAAAGCACAAACGATGCTCCAAAAATTACGAACTTCAACAAAATACAAGAAAAGTGGGCTGTGAAAGGATTATACATACAGGTGGACAAGAGATGCCACCTTCTTTCTCAATAAAACCAAAGACGCTTCATAGTGGATGTCATACTGCGTAAAAATTAAATGTTAAAGTGAGATCAAAATCCACGAATAAAATTAGTAGGAAGAAATTACTAGTGTGACGTACAAGAAGTTTGAAGTAAAAACAATTAAAATAATCAACAAGTAAAAGGGGCTTAGGCTGTTGTAGTGAAAACAAATTTTTTTTAAACAAACTTTTATATATAATTGGAATCAGCATTAAACTACAGAGAAGAATGGTGTGGTTTGGGGAGGGTTTGGACTCACCTAGTGAATTTTTTTTTGCCATCCAACAATCCAAAATTTGCCTGTTTTTTTGTTAGGTTTTTGTAGACTCAGCCCCTGTAGCTCCTAGACCAAAACTAGCTATATAATTGCAATGAGCATTAAATTGCGGGGAGAGAATGGTAGGATTCGGAGAGGGAGGTTCACCAGGGTCCAACTGGCCTCAGCAGTATAAGAATTTTTTTACATAAGTTATATTTCTACCTCAGCATTGAATTGCGGGGGAAAATGGGAGGCTTTAGGGAGGGGGGCTATCATGGGAGCTTGGGCTTATATAGTAGAATACTTTTGCCGTTCCACCATTCGTCCGACAGAACGGGGCTTTTAACTAGTAAAAACCAAATTGTAAAATACTTATTTTTAGTTGACTTTAAGAAAAAAGTAAGTTTTTAGTATTTCGTTTTAGTCACTTCCATTGTTGTCCATAAGTGGCACCATCAATTAATATTTTTTCAACTTACATAATGACACCAATTTTACCGCCAAAAATATAGTTTTTTTATTGAGTATAATAAATCTACACTATCTAAATGAAATTGATTTTTTTTTCTAATTTCAAATATACTACATTAAACTGTCAACCAATTTTTAGTTTCTTAGTTACTTTCCAAAACAAAAAAATTAAAAAGTGACGCTGTAATATAATTATGTTCGTCGGCCACTTTTAACAACACTAGAAGTACAATAAAATATTGTTATAATTACTACTTACGCATATTTTCAAGAGAGGTATTGCAAGATACTACGATAAATTTACTGAAACGATTGACAGTATGCAAAAATGGGATAAGACAAAATACGAAAATTTTAAAAATATTGGTTGAGGTGAACCAAATTTACACTCTTGACCCAAAAATAAGCCTCAATCATCGACTATTGCATCAATGGTGTCTCATCCTTAGCATCGTAAATTACTCCTTGAGCTTCAAAAACAGTCACCTATAAATTACATCCCGCTAAATACTTCTTTCTTCATTCGCTTTTCTATTTTAATCTTATAAATAAAGTTTTTGATTACCTCCCAGCGTATCAATATTGATGGGTTACAGGTATTTTTTCTTAAAAACATCTACTATTCATGTTGTCGTTAGGAAATTGTGTCCCAATTATTGATTAATACATAAATTACGCACCAACCTCATCATCGTAGGTGCTTAAAAAAATTAACTAAACTAATCAACTAAGTAAATAAATTAAACACTTTAATTTTTATTGCTTTTTTTATTAAAAGATAAAAGGAAACATTACAAAATTGTGATTCAAACTTATACTTCTCTATGTCAATCTTATTAATAATCTGCGGTATAGGTTTCAATGCAGCATTATAAGAAATTTTTAATAATGCTAGACTTAGCGACGTAAATTATACTAAAATAAGAAAGATGGTACATGACATATACAAGCAGTAAGTGAAATAAATTATATTTTGTAATTTAATTATTTAAGTAAAAATAGCAAAAACGTGTAATATTTTTTGTTGAGTTGTAAACACGAAATTGGAATTCATTTTGTTTGTACATACCCCGAAGTGATACCATACCTGTATAATTCAAACACCTTAATTATAAATATCGATATGATCTGATTTTTTAATATACACCTGACATGTATGTTGCACATATTAATTATTAGTAGTTATTGCATTTAATTTGCTAATGTGACAAGTAAAGTGACTCATAACCAGTATTTCGAGATCGTAACTTTCTTGCAGATTTTATTAATGCAAGTAGTTTTTATAGTTTTGAATAAATTTAAGTCGTAGTATTAGATTTATGCTCTGGTCATACTTCATGGTAATCAAGTAAACTAGACGTGGTATTTTTAAAAAAATGGAATAATTTATTCTTTTATTGTTTCGATGTCTAACCATAAATTTGTGAACTAAAACAATAGAAATGAATTGAAATAATATTTTTTAACTAAAGAAATAAATTGTTAAATTTTTAGACTAATTCGTTTTTCCTTTTTTTTTTTTAATTAACACACATTCTTTTAACTGTGGCCCAAATTATTTAGTACAAACGTATTTTGATAATAAAAAAAAAGTACAGAGAAGGTTCTAAACTTATAACAAGAATTGTGAAAAAAAACACCTCAACTAAAAACGCAATAAAAAGTATTCAATGTCAGTAGAACAAAATGGCAGTCAATTTATTTTCGATGAAGAACTTCGCGTGTGAATTTTTTTCATAGTTTAAGGAAGTGATAATTAATCATCGGATTATAACGCCTGTACTGAGAAACTTGCACGTAAAAACTTATCGCATTTTTCGTACAATATTACATAAAATACTATTAATAACATGTTGTAACAATATTTAATGTTATAGTAGAATTGTGTTTATGTAGGTATCTTTAGTTTAGTATTTTAATTATTATTAAAGATAACAATAACACTGGAAGCGTCGAATGAGACGTCCGTTAACCTAGCAACCCTACAATTGGACATTGAATCCGGATTTATCGTATAATTAGGTGCTAATTAGTTGCCATAGCCTTGAATTTACTGCTACTGCAAATCGCTAGTATTTAATTTTACAGATGCTAGCACCCCATCCAGATGAAGTTGGCATGCCTATGAAAGCACTAGCAGAAATTTTATAGTCGATCGTTAGCGCTTTTTTGTCTCCCTAAAGCGCTTTCAAACAAATTTAAATTGTAAAACTTCACGCTTCACTAAAAGCACTAACGATAATTTTATAATCCAACGATAGTGCTTCCTTGGTGTTTCTTGATGCTTTATAAAAATTATCTTTACCAAGCGTTTGAAAAAACAATCAAATTGTAAAGGACGTGCTAACTCCTGGCTTCATTAGAAGCACTATAAAGGTCGTGTCAAATTCATATTTCATCACAAGCACTAATGAAAACTTTATAGTCGATCGTTGGTGCTTCATTGTGGTACTTTAGAATTGGCATTTTCTTCAAAACGCTTGAGAGGATAATTTCTGTTATGAAGTACTAACAAGCACTAACAACCGATCATAAAATTTTTGTTAGTGCCTCTAATAAAGCTTAATGTTTGCGCCCGCCATTTAGAATTTAAATTTTTTTAAAAACACTTGGGAAGGGCGACTTCTTTTATGAATCCCTTAGAAGCACTAACAAAGCACCAACCATCAAATATAAAATTTTTATTTATGCTTCTGGTGCAGCATGAAGTTGCCCTGCCCTATAGAATAAGAATATTTGCAAACACTTGGAGGGGATAATTTCTTTCATGAATCCCTAAAAACCACAATTCTACTATATAAAAATAAGTCGGGTTTTCCTTCCTGATGCTATAACTCCAGAACGCACGAACCGATTTCCACGGTTTTGCATTCGTTGGAAAGGTCTCGGCTCCGTGAGGTTTATAGCAAAGAAAATTTAGGAAAATTTCAACAGAAAAGCGGGAAAATCTTTTTCACATACAGCGTCATCTCTGATACATAGCATGCACTACAAACCAATATTTTAAGTAGATGGCGCCGGTGCGTCGCAATGACAATTAACAAGTCGCAAAGCCAATCGCTTAGTGTTTGCGGGATAAATTTAGAAAATCATTGTTTTTCACATGGGCAGTTATACGTTGCGTGTTCACGAGTTGAGAAACCATCCGGTTTGTTTGTGTTAACGTCAGACCAAAAAACAAAAAATGTGGTTTACCAAAGTGCACTTCAATGAAACGGATAATTTGCGTACACGTATAACGCTTCGATTCAGTATTTACTTTGGATTCGCTTTCATTTACTTAGAGAAGTTCAACTAAATAACACTTCATTTTTGTAATCGAAATGAATTCATTACTGTTTTAAAATGAAATAAAATTTTTCCTTTTCAAATATAAAACAAAAAAAATTTTTTTCTTCATCTTTTAATCACCAAACGAAATGTTACATAAAACGAAGCCATCTGGTGGCGAAACGGAGTTCGCCGGGTTTGCTAGTGGATACTAAAAATCGACAATAAACTTTTGTGCTCCTGATAAAAACGTAAATTTGAAGCACTAACAATTGACTATAAAAATTTTGTTAATGCTAGGAACGCCCTTTAAAATTAAATTTTTCTGCAAACGCGTGTCACGCCCATTAAAATTGTTTCCTTGAAAACACTAATATATTTACCTTTTC
The DNA here is from genome assembly GCA_030710515.1 of Abscondita cerata. NCBI lineage: Eukaryota > Metazoa > Arthropoda > Insecta > Coleoptera > Lampyridae > Abscondita > Abscondita cerata. Next base: position 509,948 of record JALBCR010000359.1, on the reverse strand, counting down.
CCCATAGTAATGGTGAAAAAACTAAATAAACTAAAACTACACTAGTAAGTAAGTATCAATAATTAAGAATCTCTCTCTACCCTTTTTTGCTAAAATCATTATATTGAATCGCTAAGAACTATACTATTTTTTTTATGGAAAGAATGTTAAAACAAGGTCGCGGACACGTTTGAAAAACTAGTATCAGGGTTTACCGTTCTGTAGTGCTGCTTTACAGGGAAAAAATTACATGTTTTCGAAGCGACAAAATAACACCCTTATATACAATTGAAATATTCTAAAATATTATTTTTCACATTCTACAATGTTCTTTCCAACTCAGTACGGACGCTTTTTTTAAATTCAAAGATCAATTAATAAATTGGGAAGAATTTCAATATTTCACGACAAAGCTGCAAAAACAGTCTTATTTTCAAAACATAATTATAACAAATCAAAATATTTTTGGAGAAAAAAGGCTCCGACATAAGTTACGTAACAAATCCCATGTTTATGATAGTAAAATCCAAATTTATTTTTATCAAAAACTGTAGTCTTGAGAGTGTCGCCCGTGACATCGGAATTTTACATGGGAATTGAACGTTAGAGAGGACTCTTAATAAACAACAATCGAAACCAATAAAAAAATTAATCCAAAAGTCAACAAAATCAATGTTGAGAACTAGTATATTCGAGAGGGCACGCTACACCGCACACGATTAGTAAATTGTGTTTATCTAATAAGACCTATTAGAACTAAATGTTTAAAACTATGGCAGATAAACAGTTGACAACGGTACAGTTAGTTAGTTGTCTTTTTACAACAACTGATGTTCATCTATATACGGACAAAGTAAAAGAAAATATGATGATATGAAATATGACTTAATATTGTCCAGCATACCAACTAAAAAAAGTAGAATTGTCTTGGTGAAATGGTAAGGTCGAAGTAAATGGTTGCAAAATCGTCAATAACATTTGATAAATTTGTTAAAGTCGAAACAAGGTCACGACGTTAAATAACTTCCAGCCCCTGTTCATTGAAAGCCAGTAGGAGGATACTTTCTAATAAACTTACCTTAAAAAGGCTCCTTACAAAAAACATTAACAATATTGAATGCATTTAAAACTATTAAATAAACAAAGTAAATACATGTTTGACATTAGTAAAGGGAAATCTAATTAATCACGTGATCGTAAATTTGCGATTCTATTTAATTTATGATAAGGCGCCGAATGTTAATATTAATAATTCGCATTAAAACAAATAATGAAAACATGCGCATAAATACGAAAAACACACCGCGATAGTTTTTACAACAAGAATTTCCAATGTTTTCTTTATTTCCATAATGTTCACATATTTATCAAAGAAAAATGCCAACAGTTAACTGTAATGACATGTGTGTGTGTGTTCAAGTGCATAGAGCTATCTAAGCGCTTAGATAGCGCTATGCACTTTAACACACACATGTGTTTACAGTTAACTGTTGGTATTTTTTTAGTTTATACTATTCACACAAGTCAATGTTTACACGAGATGTCGCAAGACACACATTTTACATATGTATCAAAATAAAGTGTATAAATACCTGGAGGTCTTGCTTCCGGTTTACTAGGACTGCTGTAGCTATAATGTCGTTGAGGCGACGGAAACATAGATGTATGTCGGAAGACGATGCGAGGCAATCGAACACAAAGAGGTCGAATCAAAATCAATCTTTTGAAAAACGCCATAATTGGCAGGTTGTTACGATAATTTTTTTAGTAAACGCCAGAAACTGGCATGTCGTTACAATAATTTTTATTTGACAAAAATTTTATTTGTACTTTGAGAAACTTTATAAAAAACCGGATTACGCGAAAACGAGACACAAAACTTAAATTCCCAATAACTTCCAAAACTATTTACTTGGTATGAAGAAGTTTTATTATCTGCAATTACGAAGCAGAAAGAAACACCCCATCTAACTTCAAAACCTAAATTATATTTAACGGTACAAGTGAGCTTAACGCTAACAGTCGAAAAACGACAAAGGGCTTTTTTTATAAAGCTGCTGCACTATCTGCCGACAAAACTTTTAGACTTTTAACTACTTTAAGAAAATGTAATGATACAACAAACATTTTGTCCTAAGGTGAAGCCAACGAACTAACTCTATCTTGAAATTGCTACATGATAAGAAAATCGAGCAAAATACATACGCACTAAACGAAACCAAAAATACTTCCGTTTGGTGAAAATTTAACACAATTTAGTTATGCATTATAAAGACTTATCAATTATTTTAAAAAAGAAAAATTCTAACAAAGGTTACAGCGCATACAGATTACAAAAAAAACACAAAACATCAATTAACGAAATTTATTAACAGAAAAAGATTCTGGCCAAAGTCGATAGTAATCGTTTCAGTGCAAGTAAACTTAAAGCGTCCAGTAATACCAAGAACTACAACCTTAGTAAACAATAAGTACAAGGAAAATCAGTAAGATAGAAAACAAATAAAACAAAACAAAATCAAAAAGTAAACATTCGGTAATGGTTTCTTTGTATCACTGGATTGGACCTCGGAATGAAGTTCAAATGGTCTATGTAAGAATAAATGTCGACAAAGGTTAGGCTATGCAAGGTAGATAAACATCCCATATAGTATCTACACCTCAACCAAAGACAAACCAAACAATAAAAGAATGTGACATCAAAAGTAACCACCTTTAGACAAACCCAACAAAATAAAAAAATAAAATAATTTTTTGTATCGCTGGATTAGACCTCGGACTGAAGTTCAAATATTCAACTCTTACTGTCAAAATCATTGCATACTATTGTTGCGCAAAGTCAGTGTTATATCGAAAATGCGGCAAATGATACAAAACTGTGATTTTCTGAAAAACCACTCATTTTAAGTATACCAAACTCTATTCTAAACTGAATAAAGACAAATTCTGCATCAGACGGAATTAAAATACACAGGGTGTTCTATTTGAAAAATTTGACTTTTGGACATCTCAACAACACCTAACTTGAGAAGCAATTATGGACACTCTGAATACCTCAGTACTTCAGTTGAATTTGGTTACTTAGCACCTTCCAAGGTACTAGTTGTATAGTAATGACGTTTCTCTAAATCATCTGTCAACTAAGATATTGAGGTTTCTAAATACTAATGCAACAGTCAATTTTTTCCAAAAAATCAAATAACTTTTATACTCTCAGGTTCGAGGTATAACACCTTTATAGGTTTTTTATTCAGAAAAACGAGTAGAATCTAATTATGCACTAAAAAATTAGTCGTTTTATAAGAAAAAATGTTTGTTTGGTTTGTCGTGCTTTTTTGGGACGTCCCATTATTTTCAAATTATGGTCTCGATACATTTCATAGGATATCCCTTACGACATTATAGATCGTTCAAAAGGTGTCACCATGAGAGCTCTCACGCATCGATGAAAGACCCTGTATATACCGATTACTACTATTCCAAAGTATCTATTTTTTAAATACACAGTGTAGCCTAAAAAAATGAAAACGTTAACGTCATTACTATAATGTTTTTGGTAAAATTTTAGAAAAGCATCAAATTCAAATAAATTGCATATAAAATGTTTATTTAATAATAATCATTTAGCTCTAGTTTTAGGTACTCGGTTTAAAATTCAAAAAACCGAACTTTCTAATTCCACATCTTCAAATCTGCACCAACTCACTTCATGAACCTTAAATATTGTTTTTATTTCTTTGTAGTTTAAATTTTTGTTCTTAATTAATTTTTGTTCTCTTTGTTTCACACAAACCTTAAATATCCTAGTAAATCTTTTCTAGTTTATAGTCTATTTTTTTTTCTTTTACTGTAAGATATGACCCAATGTTTTGTGTTGGCAGCCTGATTTCTTTCAGTGATTTTGGCATCCTCTTCCTCTACTATAGTAAATCCCACGCTGCCTTGATCGGCAGTGTTGGAGCCGCTAGACACTGGGGGCTTTTGTGTATGAGTCTATTTATTTAAAAGGGCAAGCCATGTCGCTCTAAATAAATACACATAGACATAGAAACTAGTAAACTGGATGGTATGATGACATAAAAACAATTGCAAGATTAAGTTGCTCTACCTTGCTTACACATCGTCATTTTATTCTTCCCGATTTACTTGCTGGATTGCAAGTCAAAATATTTAATTTTTTTATATCTCACTCTCCCATTTTGGTTGGCCCTTCAGGACTTACTGATTGCTCTAGATACTCTTCTGCGTTCTGCCGAAATATTGTTTAAGTTTTGTTGCTAGGGTTCTTTATTTTAACGAAACTGAACACACTATTAGCATCTTACTAAACTCAGGTTTCCAATCTTATTTTAGTTGTTTTGACCTGACTCAAAAATTAAATCTGCCCATCGACAATGCCAATATTCTTCCAATTTTATTATAAACTTTTAAGCATATTGTCGTTTTTTGACAAGTACTTATTTTGCTATTTACTGACGAATTTAAGCACTTTAAGCAGAATCAAGAATTAAAATAACCTCGACCCTTTTCTAGATGCTGATGAGATAATTTGTGTAGGAGGTAGACTATAAAATTCTCATTTTAATTTTGGTAAAAGGCACTCAATCTTCTTTTAGGGCAACCGTGCCTAGCTAAGTTAATTGTTTTTAGAAAACAATTTATTTATTTATTCATTTCCCAGTCTAATTACCTGGAAAAAACAAAACAATTATAATTTATTAACTTAACTATTATTTGCAAATTATCAGACAAATAGGAGATTTTCAATTTCTTTGTAATGTGTGTGTATTCTCTTCTTAAATTGATGCAAGGTAATTCCATAAATATCTATTTCTAATGATACGATTAAATAATTTAATAGTTTTAACTCTGAAATTAGTGGCACTTTCCTATTCGCATTTTGAAATGGTATCCAAAATAACGTATTTTGTCTCGTATTTCTATTTGGTACTGTTTTTCTGAATTTAGGACGTATGTCGTGAGCCGTCTTAGAACGTGTGTCGCAAGTAGTATGGTGCGACGAAAAGTCGTATTTGGCGCGCATGTTGCTAATTTTCTATTGGTGGAAATTAAATTTGACTGAATTTTTGAGACGGACAGCGGACATTTTCTTTTCTTCTTTGATACACGTGAGTGTCTTTAGCATTTTCTCTGAAGTAAAAATATCATCAAAAACTGTTTAATGTGGGTTGCACAATTTCCAATACAAATTGGCGTTTACGTTTAATCTGGGTAGATTGACTGTGAGTATTTGGGTTTTAATCAGCTCAATAAGGGCTGGATCGGTTAATTTAGAGCGGTTGTCGCGAACACAAAAGGCCTTTTGGGTTTGCGGGAGGTACTTACCCCCTTTAGTTTAGTTCAGATTTAGTGTAACTCGTCGTGTGTAAGTGATATGTGTACGCAAATCCTTAGTAGCAGCCAATTCTTAATTTGAATGATAGTTCTAACTCAAACGTTAACTAAAGCTTACCTGAAATTCGACATCTTAACTAAAAGCCTTATTTATTGTAAGCAAGGTTGCTGCTAACGCACGTAACTATATGCAACAGTCTCTTTATTTCTGTCTCATTCATTCATTCATTCATTTGTTATACTATATTGTTCGTCTTTTTCTCTCTGGTTTGTGTTTGATTTAGCATATTAGATTTTAAGTAAAACTTGTTGATCTTGTGTTGGTCGGTTTTATTTCTTTCTTTATTCAGCAGGTGGCGCCTTGTTAGACCAGCACTCTAAATTCTTATAGTTATTCAGGAATCCACGCAACTCTCCGACAAAGCCAGACGTTGCTGCTCTAACTACTATAAATATGTTTATCCTCCACTAATTTAGTGCGCTACATCGAGCCGAATTCCTTTTAGGTTTCTTTCTAGGTTGTATCGCTAAAGTCTTTTGTTGTTTTGTAAACTACAACCGTTACAGTACTTTTAATTTAAAGAGTGTTACCAACTCATTACAGTCAATAATGTTATTTACAACTTTATAACCAAATAATACTATACTGATCGAACGTCTGGAATCCAACGACAACAGATCAAAGCTGCTTCTTAAGAATCTTGTTCTTACGGTTTTATAATTTGGATATTTAAATATATAAACATATAAAAATACTCATACGCAACCAATCAATTCATACAATTACCTTCGATAAAGCCGTCGTAAGATTGGACGAAACGTCGACGTTTAAAGACCGGTATTTTGAGGTCCGTGACGTTGACCGTACCCAGTTGACAAATTTAAAAATATTGTATCTAGAAATTTTGTATTGATAATTCTAATAAGTTATTAACAAAAACAAATGGTACCGCCGACTTTACGTGACCCTACTCATTTGATCAACTTAACATTTTTATTACAGTATACTTTTACGCTAATTTTGTTCTACTTATTGCTGATCATTAGAAAATTCATTAAGCATCTGTGTTTAGCTTCTGTTTAAATTTAAAATATTTCGACGTTTCTTTCGCGTCTGTTCAAATTGCAAGCAACTGTAAACCTCTAGCCGATACACCTGCGATGATTGAGTATTTTACCAACTACAGCTGAAACTGAACAAATTAACGTTGTAGATTGATTTTATAGACTGAAAATCTCAACTCGGAGGCCTATAACATCGCAATATTTTACTTAGAGATTAAAGTTCCGTTTTTTCTCTAGATCTAAAACACCGGAACTTCAACTTGATTTTTCTGTGAATTTTTTTTAGGAAATGTGTTTTATTGTAGTACCAATAGAAAATTTGAAGTTTTGGCTATCCAACGCTGTAATTTTTTTAGGGGGGTGCGGTATAGTTAGAGCTACAGATAGTAAGAAATTAACTGTGTTAGTTCCAATAGATTACTCTAAAGCATTTAACCGATTAAATTTTGAACTCATGTTATCTATCCTTCATCACTTGGGATTTGATGATACTTCTTGCAATTTCTTCAAATGCTTTTTATATGGTCGGACGCAGAGTGTTGAATTAGATGGAGAACAGTCGGAATACTTGGACTTATGTAAAGGAGTCCCTCAAGGATCTATCCTAGGGCCGCTCCTTTATTGTATTTACGCATTTTTCTTAAAGAGATCTGTTACCTATAGTAAAGTACACTTCTACGCGGATGACGCATACATTTATTTGTCATTTAATATAGAAGATATAGAGAAAGCAATTAGTAAATTTTATTGTAATCTTGAGTCACTAAGACAATATTCGGCAAAGCAGAATTTAATAATAAAACTAAGCTTTTACTTTTCGCTCCTAAAAAGTTAAAAGAAATTTATTTACAAGTAAATCGGTCGATCGAACTCGATCACGTTAAGCTCGCCTTAAGTAATCATGCGCGGGATCTTGGGTTAATACTAGACATGGACCTCAAATTTGATTTACATGTTAATAATTGTTTGAAAAAGCATACAATGCACTTAGGGTTATCTACACAAGTAGACATTTTCTTAGCAGGAAAATGGAAACCGTCTTGTGCGACTCTTTAGTTTTATCGCATTTTACGTACTGTGATCGTGTCTATGGTACAAAATTAAGTTTCGCACAGATGTACATACGATTAATATTAGATTCAAGGGTACTCTCACACCACTTCAACATACAACTCGATTCTTTAAAAAATGCTATTCTTATCAGATATGTAAAATTTATAATAATATTGAAAATTGTTACAAATCGTTGCCCTTGAATTTATTCAAAAAGCAGATGATTCTTTGTTGCATCTAATTCCGAATTTCATTAACATGACTTTACCTCAGTATTGGTCAACTTATGGAATGCTGATTCAGGATGACTGCAGGTTGATTAACACTCTAAGAATATTTTTCTTTTTGTGATTTTTTATATACGGTGTGATAATTTCTTTTTAGTTTTAACTTATATTTAAGGCATATTATAACTTTTCTGTTGTTTTATCTCAACGTTAAGTGGAAGAGCAGAGCTACTTTTTGAAGTACACTGAACTTCGCCTTGGGATTTTTCATTCATTTCTGTTTGTTTGGGAAATAAAGTCCTTATTATTATTACTATTATTTTTTTAAATTTTCAAAAAAAATGACAATTTGCAAATGCCAATTAAAAAAATTTTTTTTTCATAAAGTACTCGAAAAAAATTACGTGAAAATAGAACAGGCCTCTGCCTGTCCCTTAATACAAAACATACCCGCCGGCGCCGGCGAGATTTAGTTTTTGTTATGAAAAATGTGTTCATCGATAATAAACTGCACAAATCTATTGGTTTCAAAGGTTTTTTTTGTTATAACCTGGTTAACACTGATTAAAGATAAACTTTGTAAATTTATTACCTAATTCAAAAGTACAAAATTTATAATTTTTAGCAATAAATAGCCCAAAATTATATCGTGATAAAATGTGAAATTGATGAACCCATTTGTTTTGTTAATAACTTTTAAATATAAGTAGTAACACAAAATTTTTAATTATCAGCAATAAATAGAACAAAATTAGAACCAAATTTATAGATAAATAATTTTTCAATTTGTCTACTGGGTACGATCAACTTTACGGACCTGTTACTCAACTTCCACCTAGAAGAACCCACCTTATAATTTCTATAATATTATTTGGGAGAGAAAATATTCATAATTATTTTTTTTTAAGCTCGAATGTCAATCCATCAACATTTATCTTTTCAGGTAATTTAATTTATGAATAACAAATGCATATGTTTTAGGTACACTAAGATCATTGGAGGTCAAGTGGACGACAGTTCGTTTACAATTGAAGTTTGACAGAAAAAAATTGTGTTTCAAAGAAAAATGTATGTAACTTCTCACGGAAAGGTCAATTACGAAATGTACTTCTCATCAGAAAAATGTTTTCAATTCTATTTAAATAACAAGAAGTATTAATCCAATGCAAATGTTGTAATTAAAACTGCCTAAAATGTACATAAAATATTTAATTAATATGACAACTTAATCAAATACTTAATTAACGCAGAACTTCAAACAATTTTAGCAAAATACATGTTTTATATACTGCGTAAAAGCACTAATTAAAAGGTTGTCTGTAAAAAGAACCGCACATAAAATAATTATTTATACGAAGCACTTCTGCATCACCGTACTTAACAATGCCATCTTCGTAAAAATAATTTTATTCAAACGAATGTAATAAACACTAAATTTTTACAACGTTCTCAAACATTAATTATAAAAACTAATAGACGAATTTTATTAATAAATGTTACCCCCTGTAGTGAATTACTAACGTAAAATACCGTACCTTCGTTGCCCCACGTCCAAATTAGCAATCTAATTGAATCATCATCTGAAATAAATGTGTAGATGTCATATTTGGCATGTATATGTGGCTTTTATCGTTTAAACAAGCACCCGTTTTTACATTTTGAAATCGATACTATTTATTTAACTACAAAAATGTATGCACGCTCACACTCGTATTATTTTTTTTATTGAGTAACGGAACAATTTGTATCATGAATTTTAAACATATGCAAATGAAAACAAGATGTACCTATGTTTTAATGGCCTATTTCTCAAAATTTTGTTTTAAAATTGTTCTTTTTTTCTTAATTTTTTTAGGAAAAAAACATTGTTCTAATAATGTTTTGAATCTTTTTTTTTTTTTTTTTCTAATTAGGTCGCATGACCCATTAATTGCATCTAAGCATAATTTGAGATCTCTCTTTTTTTAAACCAATTAATTAATGAAATTTATGTATTCCTCTCTTAACCTTTTCTTTATGTGCATGTGGGATCAAATTATGTTTAGTCTGAATAAAACTTTCATAATTTATTTTTAATTTGTTTTTATGCATTTACTTAATTTTTCTATTTTTACTTTTTTGTTTTCTCTTCTTGCTTTCTATAACAACTTTATGTAGTTGAATACAAAACAAAATGTTACGGTTAAAGGCGCAAAACAAATGGTACTAATTTTTAAAAGATCTTTTAATCACATCAATCAAATATAAAGCGCAAGAATTATGTAGATAAATTCAAGTCATAATACAGATACAATCACGTATTAAATAAACTAATAACTGAGAACATGCACAATTTTAAGTTAGGTAGTTTATCGATGATTACGATAAAGAGTAGTCGTTTCGTATTTTCAAAACGAACAAATAGTATTACAGACAGGTTAGAAGAGTAAAAAGCAGTAACAAAGATGTAGTGGATGCCGCAGACACAACTGAGTTGTCTTTTCAATAGACCAGAATGATGCCTTTATTTTTATTCAATTTTGACTCTATATGCGCTCTTTGTTTTTGCTGTAGTCGTCTCTTAGCGGACAATCTTTAGGAGTTTTGTTTATTCGGATTGTAACCATACCTACGTAACTCATCTCCTTAAGATGAGCTAATAAATTGAAACTAGTAAACAAGTTGTCAAAGTAAAATTAGTACCGTAAATTCTTATGAGGTAGTTCATCAACCATACCAACAAACACAAAAGCACATTCTCTAAACTGACTCTCATAAGTTTGGTTTTATAGATTTCCCTTGATACAGCTTAAAATTAGCTAAGTGTTTAGTGACCCTACTTTGTGTCAAAACGCTTTCCTCGAATGAACTGCTTGCATCCATGTTTACCATATCTTATCATTGATTCATCAAAGTTATGTTCTGTAAGATTATGATGATGTTGGAAATTATATTATATTTTTCTCATGAGTGGTCGTAGTTTCCACATCTTATTATTGGTGTCAATATTTGCGTTATCGACACAATGTAAAAAACGCATAATTGTGATGAATCTATCACGCCTCATTTAGTCTACAACCATAACGTTTTTCATATCATTTCCGCAGTCCCAGTAACTTTTCTTTAATGAAATCTAGTTGTATCCTGATAAAAAGAAGAATAGCAATTAAACATTTTATTTCTTCTTGTGTTATCATAGGGTTTGGACAATTGAGAATTCTTATAATCTATCATTTTTTAAATATCTCAATTAGGGCTTGAATTGTTTGTTACTGAAGGGTTGACTATTTTAAGTGCTTTACAAATTACAAAAATTACAAAAGTCGGAGGACTTTTACCGTTAACTCTTTTGTATCTTCCTGTTGATTAGGATTATATTCAACTTGTGCTGACAATTGGCGTCTTGATAAATTGTCAATTGTGTCTGGAGAATCCTCAACATCAGAATTTTTGTCTGTCAAAACTGCTGGATCTGGGAGAGCAACATATATATCTGGTACACCCAAGTTATCGTCATTTTCTAATATATCGACCAGTTCAGTCAATGATAGACCTATTTTCATATTTAACTACTCCATGTCGATATTCTGCCTGCAATAGAAAAATTCAATTGACGATTTATCTGAAGGACTAGTGTGACCATACGGTAACACAAAAAAAAAAGTTATTACAGTTACCCAGGTTGAGACTTTCAAAAATGTTGAGCAATAAAGTTATGTTTAGTGATTCATCTTTGCACATTATTCATATTGGAACTGACTATACATTCAATATATTAATAATTATTAGTACTTACTTGGTCCAGTGTGCCATTTTCTAGTAGTTTAGATTGTAACTTCAAATTCATTCACAATTTTAATTAATTACAATAAAGTAGATAGTAGCTTAACAGCACTTAGTTAAATGACCAATTGAGAGCTCGTATACAATAATGCCACTCTCAAAAGTTTCACTATTTGAAATTGGCATCAAATTTAAATTTCAGTCTTCTTGTGACCGTATGGTAACACAAGTACATAATAGGTTAACCAAGTCACAACATGCACATGTCTTTGACCTTGAATTTATGCTGAAAAGATTCAATATAAGAAATAGGGACTATAGGTGATTCTAAAATAGACGGAATATCTAGTAGTCAATAATTAGATGTAATTTGAAGTCCTCCTAAATGAAGAAACGCCAGTTCAACAAGTAGGTGAATTTAAATACCTGAGAACTATAGTATATCGTAAAGGAATAGGAGAAAAACAAGTTAAACACAGAATTCAAGAAAGCATAAAAGTAATTGGTTGTTTGGACTATATTTTGTGGGACAAAAAATATATCAAAAAATATGAAGAAAAGAATTGGCCAAGTAATGATGGAATCTGTTCTCTGTTAAGGTAGTGAAATTTGAGTAATCAATACAGAAATGAGACGAAGATTGCAAACAGTTGAAATGGATCGCTTTAGACGCAGTGCTAGAAGATCTAGGCTGGAGCGGATTCTGAATGAAGATATCAAACAACTGATGCAAGCAGAGAGAAATGTTATTGATAGAATTAAAATTTGTAGGTTATGTTGGTTTGTACACTTAATAAGAATGCTCGAAGACCGTTGCCTGAAAACATTTTTTTACTGGCAACTTAACCCAAAAAGAAGCGTGGAAAGCCACGACGTTTAGGGAATGAAGGGAGAAGAAGAGCAATGGAATACAGAGACCTGGATAAAAACATGACCCAGGACCGAGATGGCTCAATATTTATATACAAATTAGCACAAATTGGGCATTAATTAACAGTGTTATTTTGATAAAAAATTTTAATATGGATACGTTTAACTGAACGGAAGTCCAGATTTGCCATCTTTATTTTGGGTTACATAGCTTGTTACGGTTTTATTTTCCGAATTTAGGACGTATGTCGTAAGCCGTCTTAAAATTGTATTGCGAGTTGCGATGAAAGTCGTATTTGGGGCGCATGTTGCTAATTTTCTATTAATGGAAAATTAAATTAAACTGAATTTTCTAGACGTACAGCGGACATCTTTCTTTTCGTTTGATACACGTGGGTGTTTTAGTATACTTCTTGAAGTGAAATTTTCACAAAAATAATTTAATGTGGGTTTCATGATTTCCAATTCAAATTGGCGTTTAAGTTTAATCCGGCTAAATTCACCGTGAGTATATTTGGTTTTCTTTCCTATTTATATTAACTCTCATTGCTACATGACTGTGCTTTTAGCACGTTGCATTCGATCTTATGTTCTCGTGTTGTATTGTACTTGGGGGTGTTGGAGTTGCTGATTAGGAACCTTCAATATCAATGAAAAGCAACATCACGGTTTTGCATTAATTAAGCTGCAGACCACCGGTGAATACCACGTCTACAAGGGTTGGTTATGCTGCATACTTCTAGTGAGGAAGTCAATCGTCTTCTGTTCTTCTCCGCACACCTTCTCTAAGAAGAATCCATCGAACACTCTATACCGTCGCTAGCAGAATACCTTCATTCTCGAAACTACATTCTACCGATTACAGCTAAGTTTTAGTATTTAAGCGAGGGGTGTGTCACTGTTGCCAAATTTGTACACCTATTTCTGAATTTCCAAAAATTATCAAATTTCTCACAAAAATTTCCGAATTTTCAAATTATAAAAAATAATAATAATAAGCTCTTATATCAAGCTACAGTGAAATTCAACAAAAATGTTTATATATCCATGTTATTTAACATACATTTGTTGTAAAGTTTAGTGCTTAAATTTTCTCCATGTACGGAACCCATGGTAGCAAACTCGATAGCAAAGTTCTCGGTAAAGTTATAAATTGGAGATCCGTAAATGCATTTAAACATTTTAATTAATAAAATAATTTCAATTAGATTAGAAGTAAAAAAATATTATATATATATATATATATATATATATATATATATATATATATATATAAATGATAAGCTTTTCGACATCTAGTGTCGACTCGTGAAAGCGTTCACGTACGAAAATGTTAGCAACTTTGCGGACAGGTATGTAAAGCAGTTACATAGTCGATTCTTCAATAATTATAGCCAACCTAACAGTTGGCAAGTATAAAATTTCGAATCGCCTGCAGTGATCCCTCCAGTAGGGCATATAGTCGACAGCGCGTTTGTACAATAGTGAACTTACACTCGAGTTCTCTCACTCCCGATGAGTCCCAAAAGGACGAAACAGCTGTCGGGTGATTCTCAGTGTTTGTTTGCTATTGTACAACCTCTTGCGTACTTTACTGAAGGCGATTCGAAATTTTTATACTTGCCAACTGTTAGGTTGGCTATAATTATTGAAGAATCGACTATGTAACTGCTTTACATACCTGTCGGCAAAGTTGACTAATATATATATATATATATATATATTTATATACGAGCACTGGGCTCATTGCTTCATTGAATCAGCATTAAGATAAACATGCAATACATACATACAATAAAAGTATTTTAAAAAAGGAAAAAAAAACAGATTTAAATTAAGTCTCCTCATGAGTGCAGCCAGGTCAGCTTCTTTAAATAAAAAATATCCCCCTTAGAGTTAGCAGTGTATGACGCGTACTAATGGGGCAGACATCCTCTGGTTAGTTCTACAGCGCTCTACGTGGAATGTGTTGGCATTTCTTAGGGTTCTTGGAGGCACCGTAAATCCTATCAATGCAAGCAGATCACAGCAATCAATTTCATTGCGGACGATTTTAAATAAGAATGATAATTCAAATGTCTCTCGTCGCACAGACAGGCTTGGTAACGAGAGTAGGTTTTGCATCTCTGTGAAGTTTACATGATCCGCTGGAATGCCCAATCGAAATCCAATGTATCGAAAGCGACTTTCTCTAGAGTGTCGCATAACATTGCTTGTGAAGGTGACCACACCACTGAACAGTACTCAAGTATGGACCGCACTAACGAACAGTAAAGGATATTGATTGACCTGATGTTCTGGAAGTCGCGCATATTTCGCGTGATGAAACCAAGCTGTCTGTATGCGCGCAAGACCCCTTCGTTGACATAATCAGTCCAATCTAATCTTATATTAAAAACTATTCCTAAGTCTTTCACAGTTGTCTTCTTACTTAACTCTCGATTGTGTAGAGTATATGTCCGTGGAGCACGATTGCAAGGCGTAAAAGTAATGAAGAAGCACTTGTTAAGGTTTAAAAAGACCATTATTAGCACACCACGTAGAGAGTCGATTTAGGTCAATTTGAAGCAGGTTGTGATCATTGATGTCCTGGATAGATTTATAGATTTTAAGATCGTCTGCGTACATTAAAAACATAGAGTTAACAAAACATTTACCTAAGTCATTTACAAGCAAATTAAACAGAAGGGGCCCGAGGTGTGACCCTTGTGGCACACCGGAAGTAACAAACACTTCACGCGACTGCTGATTTTTACACGCTGGGTACGACTAGCTAAATACGATTCGAACCAATGGAGTAAACTGCCACCGAACCCAAAACTTCTAAGTTTCTTCAATAATATACCATGGTCAACTCTATCGAAGGCCTTGACAAAATCGATGTATATACTGTCGACTTCCAACCCGGCCTCCATCAATTGAGAGATGAAGTAGAGGCACTAAGTTGGTAGTGGTGGACCGGTTACTCATGAAACCATGCTGTCTGCCGTCGATCAGTTGACTAAAAGAAGGACGAAGCTGAGCAAGTATTAAGGATTCAAATACTTTAGAGAAAATACTTAGAAGCGATATTGGGCGATAATTAAGAATTTTGGATCTGACACCGGTCTTGAAAATCGGCTTTATAAATGCGGTTTTCCAGGTACTCGGGAAAAATCCCTCCGACAACGATCTGTTAAATATAAGCCACAGAGGTCTAGCAAGTCCAAATGCGCATTGTAAACAGAAAAGGCAAGCCATCAGGTTCTGGGCTTTTGGTGGGATCAGTTTTAAGCATAGCCTTAAATACGTCGTTTATGGAGATATGCATGGTAGAGAAATTAAAAGTCAAGTTAGCATTATGGCGTAGATGTACTTCATCAGCATCTCGGGAACAAGACGGGGTTGAAAAGATCGAAACAAAATATTCGGCGAAGGCATTAGCGATGTCGTCACCATCGACGAGAACCCGGCCGTTGAATCTCATGGAATTCGGTATACCACCACAATCCCTCCGACTGTTTACATATGACCAAAATGGTTTTGGATTGTCACTGATCAGAAGGTCCTCTTCTAGAGACGATACATGCCGCTCGTAATCACGTTTAATTATTCTCACACATGCACTTCTCAATTTGGTGAAAGTCAAGTAATGAGAGAAATTGGCCGTCGACTTATAAAGAAAGTGTTCTCGACGTTTGCGGCTTATCAATGATTTTAGCACTCCGCTGAATCAAGGAGGAAATGTTGGCTTGTTACGTAGCTTGCGTTTAGGAACGAAGTGCTCACATAGATTGTAAATATGTCCATACAACAAAACACACAACTGTCAATGTCACGATTATAGAAATGAGCGTCCCATGGAGTTTCACTTAAAAATTTATCGATAAGTTCAAAGTCGGCTCTTTTAAAATTTAAAATAAATTCATCAGTCAGTAAAACCCTAGGTGTAGCAGTTTCGCAATTACACTCAATTGCAGGGTGGTACAAATCACACGTTAAAAGAGCATTTAGAGCTAAGTCACAGCACAGTTTGTTATCACAAGATTTAATACTGAGCCAAACACATTAGAAATGAGGTTTTTTTGATGTAGATTTAGTAAGCACAAGTTCTCAATAAATGATCTTGCTACTGTCGTATTCCCGATACCCGAGCCGTCGCTGTTCCAATTCACGCTTGGTAGGTTAGAGTCTCCAAAACACAACAGTCGCGCTTTTGGAAAATTTACGATGCAGGTTTTGATGTATGAACAATAGTGTACATAAACTCTAACGTTCGACGATGGGGGAATATACACACAACTCAGAACTATTTGGGGTCCACATTTTCCGGATACAACCAACCACAAATCCTCGCACAAGCCAGGCAATGTGGATGAATCTAAGACACTACTACGTACGTCATTCTTCACAGCTATTAGAACTCTACCACCACGAATCTTTCCGGAGGCCATAGCATCACGATCCGCTCGATATATGTTGTAAGAGCCAAGTCTGTGATTGAGTCGTTTAACCAGGTTTCGGTTAACACCACCATATCATATTGGCATATGGATAACGAGAAACGTAAATTGGCAAGCTTTGTGCGCAGTCCTCTGACATTCTGGTAGTATACCTTTAGTTTTCCAATGTGTCTGGAGGATCCTGAAGAGGCTTCCGTTGACGAAAAGAGACCGACGCACGAGGTCCGTCAAATACAAAATCTCTTACGCTGACTCCTTTAGGCCATCCCCCAGCATCTAGTATCCTGGAAGCATCGTCTTCTAAAACACCCACCTTGAAAGATAATCATTACTAGTGAGTGCAAAGCAGTTAACTTGCAAGATATTCAAAATATTTTTTAGATGTTCTGTGACGAGTTCAACAGTTGTTTCCGGGCTTAGGGTATTTACGTGAAACCATCTCCGTTCGGGTCTTTTTGGAGCAGCTACAAGGCGAAGACCGTCACCAGTACCGATCATTTTTGGCGGTGAAATCGGACGCCGCGAGCCTTTACCGTTGATACCTGAAACCACTGATTTCGCTGACAGAAGTGCTCCAACTTTACTGTTACTCGCTGCTAATAGGGAAACGGGTATATTTAGAGCGGTTGTCGCGGATACAAAAGGTTTTTTGAGTTTGCAAGAGGTACATTCTAGTTTAGGTTTAGTCTAAATCGCCGTGTGTAAGTGATATGTGTACGCAGAGCCTTAATAGCAGCCAATCCTTAATTGGAATAATAATTTTAACTCGAGCATAACTAAAGCTTACCTGAAATTCAACACATTAATTGCGAGCCTTATTTATTGTAAGCAAGGCTGCTGTTAACGCACGTCTCTCTATTTCCGTCACATTCTCCTAATATTTTAAAATTTGTTTGTTGTACTGAATGATCTGTCTTTTTGATTTAGGATTTAGATTTTAAGTAAAACCTGTTGATCTCCTGTTGGTCGGTTTTATTTCTTTCTTTATCCAGCAGGTGGCGCCTTGTTAGACTAGTAGTCTAATTTCTTATAGTTCTTCAAGAATCTGCGTGATTCTCCGACGAAGCCGAACGCTGCTGCTCTAACTAATATAAATATTCTTATTCTCTACAAATTTAGTGCACTACATCGAGCCGAATTTCTTCTTTTGTTATATATATTTCGCGTTCTAAATCTGATGATAGAGCAGGCTTTCTGCCAGGGCCTAACTTCTCTTCGGAAATTTTAGGTCCCTTTATTCTGTTAAAAATGTTGGTAACAGAAACGCCATATGTATTAGCAGTTTGCCTTTAGGTCAGGTTGTTTGTTATAACGTCTGATACGTATTTGTACGTTTAGACCTTTTCTTAATGTACTTTCGTGGCATCTAAAACACAAAAAAAAACTATTGTCGATTACTTAGCTTAACTTGGGATAAAAGGAAACACATTTCCGTTTACCCCAGATTCTTATTTCCACTTTTCCCGATTAATATTTTGTTTGGGGTAAATGAAAACACCCAACAGTTCCCACCACCTTAATATAAATTGTTTAACCTAATCTGGATCATGCAGCTACAACATTTATTCAACACATTAAGTGTCGCAAAAATTGAAGCCGAGTTTTTTAAACAACAATAAAAACATTACCAGATCGCCTACTAGGAAACATTGTTACTTAAACTATATTGTCGTGCACAAATTAATGAAGACTTACCTTAACAATAAACTTGGGTGGTCATGAAATTCGTTATGAAACGTCACAAACAGTGTCTATGGAAGTAACTGGTGCCGCTGTAATGAAAGAGGCTTGTTTTTTAAATTTTGTGTTTCTATTTACCCCTAAACCCTGATTGACCTTAAATGTCAAAGTAAGTCATTTTTATTGCTCCCAATAAATTGTATCTCATACCAACGAATTGAAGAAATGAAAGGTTTGTAGTGAACTTACAACCATTGCTCCAAAAATTCTCAAGCACAAATTAAACA
Organism: Abscondita cerata; assembly: GCA_030710515.1. Classification (NCBI taxonomy): domain Eukaryota; kingdom Metazoa; phylum Arthropoda; class Insecta; order Coleoptera; family Lampyridae; genus Abscondita; species Abscondita cerata. The sequence continues at coordinate 491,228 of JALBCR010000359.1, read as the reverse complement.
CGACAAGAGCAATAAAAAGTAAATAAAACAATCTAAAAATTAATTACACCAGTTATGCAAGCTTTTTTTTTAACATTCACCAATACTAAATTCGCCGGTTAAGTTTATTGCGATAATATTCAGCGTCAAGTTAGTGTCCATAGATGAATTTGTCAAGTGAAAAAAATTTAGATAAACGACCTTCACTTCTTATAAATTCAATACGCACTTGAGAACATAAAATGATGTGTAAAATTCCATCGACCTTTTGTCTACTATTCAGTAAGTAAACTTTATGGTGAAGACGTTATTAATTAACTTTGAATAGCTTTACGAAACACTAACTTGTTTGAAAGTGATGGTCGTCATATAGTCGCTTAAAAAAGTTAAAGAGTGATAGTTAAAGCTAAAATACGCGGATACAGAACTATTTACAACCTAATTAATAGTAAAATTAACACCTGTATTGTTCCCGAAGTATAAAAAAAAGTATTTGACACTTTTTATGGTTATATATACATGATGTCATCATTAAAGTTTTAAAACCCTATACGAATAAAGTTTTATTTTTATTGGAGACGATGTGTAGAAAAATTTCACGCTGGAATTGCAAAGAAATTTACTTTTTAAGGTTTAAAGTTACTATATTTTAAAACTTATGTTTTACTATTATTTCGTTTAAATTATGCATTATAAATTTTATGTAAAAAACGGAAGCCAACACTTTTGATTATGTGTAGTATAAGTAATTGCCGACAATAAAATATGAAAAGTACTATACATAGAAGAAATCTGAAACAGACTGAAGAAGAAGACAACGTGACCGTTGCAGATTTTTTTTCTCAAATAATTACCGTTGATTTCATTCAATAGTGATAATAAAGTTCGGGATTAAAATTAATCAAAAATTATCTTAGAAGAAACATGTTTAACTGTTGTATATTACAATAGATGACCAAATTATCAATTTTTGATAATTTAATTATTGTAAAATTTGTAACAGTTGCTTTGAATATAATTGAATCTTGTTAAATACATGGTCTTCGTTTAATGTTTTTTTTTTGGTTCTTTAATTTTTAACAGCTGTGGGTTAATCATCTCACCATGTTCATCAGCAGCAAATATTCTTCATTAAGAGCATTCATTAAACGATTACTTAATTTATTATTAATGTAAAGCAATTCTATAATTATGTAGCTACTTTATAAAACACTAGATCTACTGTCTCATATACTTAATTTTAAACTAGTTGGAAAATAGTAACACTAGAAGATCGGAAAGTGTATCAGAAAAATATATTTTTGCTACCGGTTTGCTAAGACTTTTCAAAAATTAATTAAAAACCACTTTCTATAGTAAACAAGTAATTGTGTTTTGACGAAAGTCAATGAGTTTTTATTTGAGTTCGGCCTACTATAGATATTCTTAAGAAGAATAAAATAAAAGAAGGGGTGATGTCGAATTTTTATTGTATTCTCTTAAAATATTAAATAGTCCCTTGGTTAATTTTCCAATCTTACATTTAACAGTTAAAACTCCTCTTAATTGCTCTAATTAAAATCAAAACCACGCACAAAACAAAATCATAATTAACAACCGACCTAAAAAAACCTTCTTCAAGGCCCACACAAATCAAAATACAAAAATTACACCCACTGCGTCATACAAAACTCCGATGTTCACTCGACATTACCGGCCTCCAAATTAAACATCCTTTAGATTATTGATTTAGATCCGAAGTCCGAGGGGCACACCTTGTAGCCTGGTCACTGTTAAGGCACGAACGACTTGTCCGATCCGGAAAAGATGTAACATGTTAGCCACATATTTTGAGGTTTGAACTTGTCCTCAAGGTATACCAAATTCCCTAGCTGTGAATCTACTGCTTGCGCAGGAGCAAGTATGATAAATACTTGCTTCCAAAGTTGTCAGTCAATAATTTAGCATGCAAAAACTCGTCTGACGTATTAATTTTCTTAGGAATAACAGTCCTGGTTCTACCACTTACTCTTATGATGTTGTTTAGTGTTATAGAGTCCAAATCGTAGTGATCACCGGAACAGTGTATCAATGGTCTTGAATTTACCAAATTTTACACTGCTTATAACAGTGTCGTGTCCCAAATTGTGGGCACTTGAGCTACTTCACATTACCCATGGACCTGATCTCATTGTGTTGGGTGATTTTTACTTTACCGAATATGCCTCCTCTCTTTCAGGTTGTACTTCCAAACGTGTTCAATTAAATAATTTTTGCAACTTACTGTCTCTTGAGCAGTTCAACTTTGTCCGCAATTCCAACAATAAGTTACTTGATCTTTTATTGTCATCCAAACCATGTCTGGTTGACAGGAACTGCAATCCAATAGTTGACGAGGACCTCCATCATCCTACCCTTTTTATAAGATTTTCCCGCAGCTTACCTGGCAATTTCCACAATGTTGGAAATAATCTTCATGTGTCCTACAACTTTAGAAAAGATAACTACACCTCCTTATATGAACATCTTCCTTCCCTATCATGGACCCCTATCTTGACAGACTCATCTGTTGATTTTTCTTTACAGAAACTATATTCTGTTATCTATAACTCATTCAATGCGTTTATCCCTAAGTCCTCTCCGAAATCCAGAACAAAATATCCGCCATGGTTTTCTAATGCTATAATCTCTGACATCAAGCTGAAGTACTCTCTCTGGCGGAATTATAAATCATCTAATGACCTTACTTCTCTTCATCGGTTTAGAATGCTGCGCAGAAATATAAAGACTAATATTCAGACTTCTCATAAATGCTTCTTGAGACGTATTGAGACCGATATTAGGTCTAACCCTAATCATTTCTGGTCTTACATTAATCTACTCCGCAATTCCTCCGGTATACCTTCTAATATGACTTACCTTGGTACTCACAGTGACGGCCAAAATGATGTCAACTTTTTTGCTTCTTATTTTAGTAGCTGCTTTAGCGACGTACATGCTCACCACTTTTTTGTACCTCAACATCAGGTTGTTGACGTGATCTCTCTGCCTAAACATTTCGTCGAGTCTAATCTGCTTTTCGCTATAAAAAAGGTTAAACCCACACTTACCGCAGGCACTGATCTCATCCCTGCTTTCTTCTTGCGAGACTGCATTTCTGTGCTGTCGACGCCGTTACTTCACATATTCAATCTGATCCTTCAACACAGACGCTTTCCTGTTGATTGAAATCTGCTCGAATTGTTCCCGTTCATAAAAAGGCGACCGATCCAATGTTCTTAACTATCGCCCCATCGCGCTTCTCTGTAACTTCTCAAAACTTTTCGAATTTTGCTTATATAACCACATCGCTTCTAGGATCTCCCAAAAGCTTCACAGCTGTCAACACGGCTTTATTAGAGGGCGTTCCACAATTACCAATTTAACTGTTATGCACCAGTTTCTTGCTGAATCCTTGGATTCTGGTTTCCAGGTCGACGTTGTGTATACCGATTTTAGTAAGGCTTTCGATCGGTTGAACCATGAGATTCTCATTTAGAAGCTACACGCTTTTGGTTTGAGTAACAACTTAGTACAATTACTCAAGAGTTATTTATCTGATAGAACCCAATTTGTTGAGCTGCTTGGCTTCCGGTCGCGTGTCTCAAGTGTCCCTTCGGGCGTACCCCAAGGCTCTGTTCTTGGCCCCCTATTATTCAATATCTTTATCAATGATGTCGCACCTACTCTCGATTATCATTGCCTATTGTATGCGGATGACATGAAGATATTTCAGGTTATACGTAATATGTCTGATGCTCTTGGGCTTCAGAAAAGGCTTGATCTTTTTGATAAATGGTGTCGGTCTAACCACTTAGATCTGAACGTTTCTAAATGTCACATCGTTTCTTATACCAGAGCAAAGTCCTCAATTCTTTTTAACTATTCTTTTTCGGACGTCTCCATTACTCGCTCTAGCGCTTTTAAAGATCTGGGTGTCACTCTGTCCTTTAGTTCGCACATTCGATCTATTGTTTTATCTTCACTTAAAACTCTTGGTTTTATTATCAGAAACTCTAGAGATTTTTAAGCCCTGACTTACCTCTCTTGCTGTACAGAACCCTCATTCGAACTCGACTGGAGTATGCCTCGGTAGTCTGGAACCCTACGTATCAGGCTCATATCCACGCTCTGGAGAACATTCAACGCAAATTCTTAAAATTTCTACCTTTTCACGTTGATGGAATTTACCCTCCTAGAGGTTTCCCGCAATCTGATCTTTTGGCTAGATTCAACCTTTCCGATTTAAGTAGTCGTCGCGCCACCTTTTCTCTTCTCTTTCTATACAAACTTATTCATTACCTTGTCGATTGTCCTGAATTGTTGGCCAAATTATCTTTTTCCGTTCCTCGACCTGGGTCTCGTTTTCCTACCACTTTCTACCTACCCACTCCCCGTACGCGTGTGTTGGAGTCATCTCCTATTTTCTCTGTATGCAACAGCAGTGCTTTACGTAAATTTGATATTTTTCATACGTCCATATCCGAGATAAAATCATTCTGTAGCGACTCTCTAGTTGGTTGATTGATTTACATTATTTACCTTGTTTAACGTTAACGTTACTATTTTTATTTGTTTTGGATTATATCTGTATTACCTATGTCTAATTACTTTTACGTTTATATTATCCGATTCGTTTTAATTTTGTATTATGCTGTTTCCGCCCATAATTGGCTTTTGCTGTGGTGCGGCTGTATTTAAATAAATAAATAAATAAATAAATATTTTACACTGTTTATAACAGTGTCGTGTCGTTTTCTACAAATACCATCATCAAAAATTTTTTGACAATTCTAACCAAACGCTGAATCAGTTACGGTTTAATTTGCAAAAGTAGAACGTATGTTGGAGGCTTTTTAAAAACGTGTGTCGTGTGTAGCACGTTACGACGAAAGTCGAATTTGCCGCGCATGTTCCTAATTTTCTATTGGTGGAAATTTAATTCACAAAAGTTTCGGAGACGATCAGCGGACATTTTCTTCTTATTTGTAGATGGGTGTTGTAATGTACCTCTTGAAGTTAAAATTTTACACATAAATTATTAATGTGTGTTTTAATAATTCCAAGTCGTATTGGTGTTTAAATTTAAATCCGGCCGCATTCACCGTAAGTACTTTTTTTCTTCCTTTTGTTTCGTGGTTGTGTTAGTTCTAATTACGACGTATGATTTAGCACGTACGTTGACCTCATAATCTCATCGTGTATTACACCTGGATTACTCCTGGGGGTGCTGGAATTGTTATTTAAGAATCTTTCCCTATAAACTTAACGATTACCACGGTTTCTCATCCAATTAAGCTGCAACCAGCCGATGAACTCTACGGTCTGCAGGGGTCGTTTATTTTGCATAATCTATACTTTGAAGGAATATATCCGTTTTTCTCTACATACCTTCCCTAAAGGAAATCCTGGGGTTACCTACCTTTTGGAGCTGTCGAATACTGTCGCTAGCAGGAACTTTTATTCTCGGAACTGCATACTACAGAATACAGCTAAGTTTTAATGTTTAAGTAACCTAATCAATATTAATGCGTATAAAGCTCACGTACATGTGACATTAAACGGTTTAAATCTTTAGCATTTAAGCAAATTTTTATTCGGGGTAGACTCTACCACCGACGTTTGATTTTGTTTTTAAACAGCTTCATAAGTTCCAGGGCGCTTTGTATAGGGTGGTTGAAGCTAAAACAAAAGGTCTTTTGGATTGGCCGGAGATACTTACTTTTTTAATCCGACTTTAAGTTAGTTTTAAGTCACCGTGTGTAAGTGACGTGTGTACGTCGAGCTTTCTTAGTAACCAATCCTCAATTGGAACTATAACTTTAATTTGGAGTGTAACTAAAAAGCTTACCTAAAATTCAACACATTAATTGCAAGCTTTAATTATTGTTTTTGCTAACGCACGTAATCATATGCAACAGTCTCTCTATTTCTGTCACATTCTCCTAGTACTTTAAGTTTTATTTGCTATATTGAATGATCTATTTATCTCTCTGATTTGTGTTAGTTTTAGCGTATTAGACCTTTAGTAAAACCTGTTGAACTTCTGTTGGTCGGTTTTATTTTTTTCTATTACCCAGCAGGTGGCGCCTTGTTAGGCAACAGTCTATTTTTTTACAGTTCTTCAAGGACCCCCTACTTACCGACTAAACCGAACGCTGCTGTGCTAATTATTACAAATACTGGATCCTCCACAAATTTAATGCGCTACATCGAGCCAAATTGTCTTATTTTTCTCTCTAGGTTGTACCGCTAGAACCGTCGCTTTCTTTTGTTATTTTGTTAACTACAACCGTTACAAAGCGCTCCAGACATGTTGGGAGCTGCAAGATTGTTGAAGATTAACTTGATTTTCTGAAATTTCTCATCTTAATTAACTTGAGAAGTTAAATTTTTGTCATAATCTTACCTCAGATATCGAGATGCGATAAGATTCTTAAAAGTAAAAGCCACCACATATGCAAAGACATATAGATAAAACATAACAATATAAATAGTTTAACAAAGCGCATACCGATAATTGAATATTAACTGATTTACGAGTATAGTATAAAGCCGTCTGTTTAATCACTGCAGTTGTTCTCAGAAAACCGTAGGTAAGGCGAGAACTGAGTTGGTTCTAGTATTAAATAATAATAACTCTTGCCAGAAACCTTGTTCACAGGCAGGTCGCTTTTGAGACAAAAGTACTTCAAATCAAACTTTTGAAGTCTTGTTTCTCTTCTTTGAGCCACAGTGATGGATCCCATCACAAGAACTACGGACCTGAATCGTTACGATCAAACTTAAAACTTTTAGAAGCATTGTTCATCTTTATTGGTACCCACTTCCAATGCTTTGAGTTTGTATTTTCTTGAATGCTGCCAATTTGTTTGGCGAAAAATTCCTTGAAGTTTTCGGACTACGACTCAATCCAGGTAGACACCGTTTTGGAATCAGACCAAATCGTGCAATGAGAAATTGGTATTTTCAATTTCTGAGACACCGTCTCCGCTATTCGTGTTCCAAATATGGCAGTTTGGAGTTCGAGTCTCGAAATAGTTAATTTCTTCAGAGAAACCACTAGAACTTTGGAACAAACAAAGGACGCTTAAACTTAATCTCCATACTTGATGTTTAAATAACCACCACCTCCACCAATGCATAAAATCGTGCGTTTCTTTTATTTATTTTTTTGTACCTTTCAATAACATTCTGTAACATCTTTATCCACTTCCTCCATTTTTGATAAATGTTGATGGAAATTAAGCCGCCTCAGTCAACACCTCATTTCCTAACCTGTTAAAGCAGCATCAGCTTTTTCACCTTAAAATAACAGATACATTTCAGCGGATTATTATAGATGATAATTATGACTCTGCACATTTTTCGTTTTGTAGGAGTATCTCTAAATAAAATTTTGGGCTTTACTTTATGCAAACCTAACTTAAATGTGAAAATGTCTTATTGGAGTCGTACCATAGACCGAGAACTTGTTCTAAAGGTACATTATCCTTTCCAGTTAATGCCTTGACACCTTCAGTTTTTAACCAGTCAGAAATTGACTCATCTCCCACCAGACAGACATCAACGTAAAAATCTCTTTTAATTATATCCACGGTTTCCGGTTAGATGTCTTGATAGGATTCAGATTCATGACATAAATTGCAGAAGAAGTTCAAATATCATAACCTCCATTTCGTAATGATCAACTTTTTTGGATTCGTTATTATGTCTCCACAGGAATCGTTGACTTGAGAAGTCCTCTTGGTAAAATTAAGTCGGCAATGTCACCGGTTAGTGCAATGCTATTACACCAAAAAAATACACCAATTGAAGATTTAGACACTCACGTTACTTTGGGGGGTAGTAACAAACACTAGGCAAAACAAAACTTTTAATATACAAAGTTCTTTTGTTTTAACTTTTATTTCGACTGGCCTCAGTTTTTTTTATATAACCTTTTTCCAAGTATCCCTTTATCATATCCTTGTACAAAGAACTAACCCTAGGTTACAACCTCTCTCTCAGTGTACAATAACTTCTTTGTTGCCACCGCTTTACTACTGGGAAGATTTACATTATCATTGCGTCACACCAATACCGTTTCCCAATAATTACTTCTGAGCACTTTTCTCCAAAATTTAGTAAATACAACTTTCTTCCAAATTTTTCCTTTTCGTTAACGTTTACTTCAAAGTCTTTAGAATTGTCAGTACACTCCCACACATCACCACTCCACTTACCGTCTATCCCAGTTCTGTTTGCCAACCAATCTGGTCACCTTCTCCACCGGTGAGAATTTTTACCTCAAGATCAATGCATCTGCTTGCAGCTCAAGACTATCGAATAACTTCTTTGTTATTAAAAGTGCTTCCTACTTGCTCAACTATCCAGAAAGACATAGGTACGCATGTCTCTCGCCTCCTAGTCCATGCAATTTTACTGCCATAATGGGAAATGCACCGTCGCATCCAGATATAACGATGATATGTTCTGTTATTGTTTCACTGTTGTCATTATCACAAATCTTTGAGGTCGCAGAATGATCAACTTTGCTTTTAGATTTTCTCACTAAATTATTTTTTTTCTTTTCATCATTGTGCAGCACGCGGTGATAATTTCTCTCATACTTTTGGGTTTCACATTTTTTTGACTGTTTACAGTATTAAGATTTGTGTTCTTTCAAACAACAAATGCAAGTTCTAGACTCGTTCACCAACTTTCATCTGATATCAATGCTTTTCTTAGGAAAGATTCAGCTGGAATCTAGTGCGTGTTTTTTTCTCACATACTGCAATTAGAAGTTTCATTGGTGGTTGTATTAACTGATCCCAGTTTTTGTTTCCGTTTTGATTTTTTTTTCTTTTCTGACATCTGTTTAAATTTTACCTCACACTTTTGGTAGGCAATGTTTAGCTGAATTGTAAGCCAGCTATTAAAATATCGTAACTTCTCTTTCCGAGAGCTGTCAGCTTGATGAGCAAAGTAAGATGTCTGTTTAAAGCTGATTTGACACTAGAGCTTGTATTGCTAACCCAAAGTCTATAATTGTTTCTGATTTAGCAATTGTCACTGAAGAGCAGTTCTAAGAACATTTAGCACAAACTTTGACTTTCTAAACCTTAGTTTAAGTGCAATTATAACAAGTTGACATTGTTCACATTTTTGAGGAGGTGATATACCGCGTCTTTTGCTACACCAATCAAAGCCTTTCTGAGCCATATGATGTTCTCCGCGTTATCAAACCTATACTTCTCGTTTGTGTGCTCGAGTTCGGAATGAAAAATCATCCAGTCCTTCAGTCTTTTTCCAAACTTGGGCAGGTCCTTGTCTACCGATGTCTTTATAACGACGGTGTCGTTTTTGTTGCCAATTCCCAAAAGCAACACCAACCATTTTTTCCACCACATCCTCATCTTTTGAACATATACTGAAGTGTAGATTATGGAGATGATGTGATTCAAACCGTTGCTCTCTAGTTCAAGACATTGTACCTTCTGGGTAGACTATCCTCAATAAGACCAACATCAGTATTTGGTTCTGCTCCAGAAACTTGCTATGACAAATGATCCATTCTTGTGTTCTGTGACTGTCCTCAATTTTATTTAAATATGGAGCCAGCTCATTATCAGGATTAATCCTATCTAGTTCCAAATTACTTTTTTGCTCTATCACTTTATCTCGTACACAATATTTTTCTAAAGGAGATTCATTTCTGCATTAAATTGCTTGATATGAAAATACTCCTTCAACTGCTTTTTAATCAGTACAAATGCTTCTTTGTTGATGGTTTTCTTATCGGCCACTTCTTCAGTAATTTTTTTGTTTAATAACTCCAGCTTCTTATCGATGAGATGCTTCCTTCACTTTAAGTGACATTTGCTTTTTGGATATCTTCATCTGGATTTCTTGAAGCTGTTAATTGACTGCAATTTCCACTTTCAGGAAAATTATGCTTTTCCTTAAGAACATCATTTGATTTGGATAGCTCACTGGTGGTACTTTTTTTGTCGTCCGTTCACTGCTTCCATGCAAATCAACTTCTCCTTCCTCTATATATATATTTTTTAACTTTGACTTTGCATTATATATTACTGATAGGCTTCATTTATTTTATTAAAAAAACAGTTATTTAAATACTCTTCCTGGTTTTGGTACCACTATGTCAAATTTCTATTATTAATAGCTATATAAAAAACACAAATCACGCACTTATTACAATTGACAGCAATTTCAAAAATCAAAACACAAAATTCACACCCACTTGGTCACACAGATTTTATGAAGTGGATCAATGGAAGAAACTCAGACATTGGCGAGAAGAATGTACTGCTTCCTTTTGTATAAACAAATAACATTTTGTCTCTCTTGGAAGTATTAGGTCCAAATAGTCTACGCTAAAAACCATCATCAACTTGAATAACAATTTTAAAATTTCATTATTCACAAAATTAATCGCTTTTTCAAAACAAAAAACTTTAGATCTAGGGTCATCAGTAAAGGAAATATAGATTCTTGTCAACAATAATAATTAAATCACGTATTTGTTTTTTTAGGTGATAATGATAGAAGGGGTTAGTGTCGTTGTAATGGTCCACGCCGTTAATATGTATGTGTTACTAAAAGGTGACAGTAAGAGGTACTGGTTTTATTAAATGGTGCAAAAGATATATTCGTAGAAAAGGGTTTGTAGGGTGCAATAAAATATTTAAATACATGGGTCCTATTAAAAATATTTAAAACGCCTAAAATTGAATTTTTCCTCTATTGTATATAAGTAAAAATTATCAAAATTTACATTAGAAGTTTTGTGTCGGTAGGGAACTTTTAATTTCTTTTTTTAAATGCAGACCTGGAAGTTTTTCTTGTCCGTGGACTTTCCAGACTGGAAATCTGTTAAAGGAAATTGTTTCGGTTAAAAGGTAATTTTACTCTTTATGGTCGTGTTTAGGAGGCAAAGAAAAAATGAAAAATAAACAGTAAAAAAAATGAATCTCAAATAAACAACAAAAAAGCAAGGGCGGATTTTAAGCAGACATGCAAATGAAGAAAAGAAGTATTCAGAGGCTGATAGAGAAGAAGATAGGAGACAAAAAATTAAAAACGAAGCTTGAGAGTTTATTAACAAAGAAATATGAGAGGGAAAAAGAGACACCAAAAAATGGGAAAAGCATTGCAAAAAATGTTGGATGGGAAATACTAGAAGCTAAGAGATGAAGTGGAAGACAGAGACAAAGGAAACATAGAGTCGGGGGGATAACCAGAAAAAAATAGATGAGGCAATAACAAAAGTGAAAAAAGGAAAAGGAGAAGGCACAGAAGGAACACAAAGAGAACAATAAAAAAATTGAGGAAAAAAGATGAGAGAAAGGGTAAGAAGAGTTTTTGAAAGAGTAGAGAAAGAGGAAATTTGTCCGAAAAATGGAAACAAGCCCAATATTTAAAAGAAAAGATAAAAAAATTAAAAATATTAGAGCATGTTGAACATGGGATATAAACTACGCGGAAATGTTAAGAATAAGGTTAGAAAAAGAACTAGCGGCGAGGAACTTACTACCAGAATGGAAAATTGGATTTAGGAAGAGTAGTGGAACGATAGATTATATATATATATATATATATATATATATATTGAAACATATTGTAAATGAAACATTAAAAAAGATTAGAGAAGATATAGTAGGAACAATCGAGGAAATATACAAAAATATATAGTAAAAGATAAAGGTAAGGGGGAGGTTAGAAACTAAATTTTTGGACAAAAAGAAGGTTAAAGCAGAGGTTTCCATTAAACCCAACGCTTTTCTTATTATATACTGACTTCCAGAAAAATTGCAACACCTTGAAGTTGTCAAACGATTTTAATGAAATTTTCAGGAAACTTTTATTTTCATTAAACAAAGTGATGATTAAAATTTGAATAAAATCTAGCCAGTAGTTTTTGTTTTTGTGCCTGTTGTTTCCATAGCACATAGTAACAACAAATTTAAAGTATTAGACCATTTAGTAACTGTCAAGTTTGCAAATTGTTGTTGTTGTCGATCAATTGCAAATGATTGGATAAGAGGTACAGGATTTAGGATGTCAATGTCATCTGTTTATCGCCGAATAAGATCTTATGGGTTGCGTTTATATCGTCCAATTATATGTCTTCCTCTTACACCACTTCACCGTCTACGCAGACTAGAGTGGAGCAACAAAAGGGTTAATTGGACGTAAGAATGGCATCAAATTGTGATTAATGACGAGTTTCGATTTTGCTTGTAGGCTTACGATGGTCGTAGGAGGGTCAGACGGATGCGTAGAGAACGTAAAAATCCAACATTTTTTGTGGAATGCAACACATCTCTCACTCAAGGAGTTATGAATGGGGTGCAATATGTTATGGTAGCAGATCACCCTTGGTCTTAATTGAGGGCAACCTTAACGCAGCTAGTTACATTGCTAATGTGCTACAACAAGTTGGCCTTCAATATCTTCAGGGGCTGCAAAATCCTATTTTCCAGAAGAATAATGAGCACCCTCATACGGCAATGGCTACAACACGGTTTTTGGAAAAATCTAACATTGCTGTCCTCCCATGGTCTGCTGGGTCGCCTGATTTGTCTCCAATTGAACATGTATGGGATATGATTGGTAGGCGACTGGGTAATTTACCGCACTCTCCAGATAATTTACACGATCTTCAGCAACGGATTCAAGAAGCTTGGGATGATATACCACAAGCAGCTATAGATCACTTGATTAATAGCATGCCAAGCCGTCTAGAAGAGTGCATTACAAACAGTGGCAAAGCAACTCATTATTGAAAAACTGTTTAAGCTTTTCTTCTTTTGTTTTAAATTTTAATCATCACTTTGTTTAATGAAAGTAGACATTTCTTAAAAATTTCATTAAAAACGTTCAACAATTTCTAGGTGTTGCAATTTTTTTGGAAGCGAGTATATATAAAGGATAATGGAAGAGGAAATCTATAAATACCAGACAGGAGGAATAAGAATAGGAAGGAAAATGGCGTATGCAAAAAACATTGTGATTGTAGCAAAGAAAGAGAAAGATATGAAAAAGATAATAAGAGTCTTGCTGTCTAGAGAGAAAAATCTGAAAGCTAATGTCGGACAAAAGGTAGCGGAAAGGAAGTAAGATGTTGGAGGGGAGAACATGAGATAGAAAAAGTAGATAGATTTAGGTACCTGGGATACAACCTCAGTTATGATAAGAGAGTTAGGACAAAAAGAAATAAAATTATTGGACAAGCATGCGGAATAAGAGAAAGTATATTTGGAAAGAACATAGGGAAAAAAAGATGTCTGTTCAAAAATTGATAAAGAGAGTGATAATGTAAGGAACAGAGATTTGGGGTTGGAAGGAACGGGAGGAAAATGTAAGAGAAATACTGGAGATGGACGCGAGGATTAGATAGAGAAACACTGAAGTATATAATAAAAGAATAGTTAAAACTGTAGAAGATAAAACTACAGGCAGGAAAAAAAGCGCTATGATTTGAGAAGAGAATGGAGGACAGAAAGGGTAATACACTGGTATACAAATGTTCGAAAAGGATAGACGAGAAAATAGTAAACCACGGGGAAGAGCACAAAAAAGCATATAAGAATGAGGAGAATATGCCAAGAAGAACATAAGAATGTTGAGACGAGAAAATAGAAAAAGAGCTGGTATTAATAAATAAGGATAATCAAAGACAAACGGCAAGGGTGAAAATAAAGAAGAAAAGATGTAACAACAGATATCATAATTATAATAGTAGATGGAGTTCCAAAAATAGTTTAATGGGAAATAAGACGATAGCAAGATTTAGAATAGGAAATAAGGAGAACAAGAACAAATATTGAAGAAGTGAGAAAGAAAGAATGTGTAGAATGTGCGGGGAAGTGTGGAAAAATATAGAACATCTAACTGAAGAATGCGGAGAGATAAGAAAAGAAAAAGAGGGAAGAAGACTTTTTTGTTATTGAAAATATTACCACCAAGTAAGCACACTTATGCTACACTTTCTCAAAATATTTTGATTATATACATAGTGTTCTAATTAATGGCATATTAGGTAAAACGACCAGCCAGACGATAATATACTTAAAATTTTACCACGACCGAAATTACTTTTTGCAGCTGCAGAGTGTTTCTATACAGGGTGGTAAACCAAAGCGATGTTTTTTTAAGTAGAATACCCTGTACATTGTTAGTTAATCACTTTCCCATAAAAAATATAACTTTTTATAAAATACTAAGAGTCTAGCTTTTTTTATTTTGGCGTTATTCAACTTTTGGCTCAGATTTGGAAGTTCACTGCCCAGTAGGTAATTGACATTTTTTGACAAACTAACTATAGAAAATTTTAGAGTAACTTAGAATTTTAATAAAATTTAAAAAAATGCTATAAAAGTTTTAGATTGGAAACTCATCTGTTCTGGCTTGCACGTTAACATCAATTAAAAATCAGATCTCATTATAATTAGAATCATTGAAAATTGGTGTCATTGACTCCAGTATTAAGAAATCTACATAATTAGCTACGGGCAAAAAAGAATGTCGTTTAAATAAATGCAAAATAACTAACTTATTTTGAATTACAGAAGTTTGAGGGTGATAGTAAATAGAATATTTTGAGTTACATTTAAAATATTGCTGTAGGTTATAATATTTTTCTTATTTAAATTGATGCACATTGCACACCTTAAAATATTATAATATAATTAAAATCATTACTTCTAAAAGTTTTGGGTGGATATAGTTTTTTTTAATTTTTTATTTAAAAATTTTTAACGAAAGCAATATTAATCTTCTTCATCAGAATCCATCAAAGCCATTTCTTCGTAATCGCGTTCCAAAGCGGCCGCATCTTCTCTCGCTTCAGTAAACTCCCCTCTTCCATTCCTTCACCAACGTACCAATGAACAAAAGCTCTTTTTGCAAACATCAAGTCAAATTTACGATTTAATCTTGACAAAGCTTCGGTTATTGAAGTAGTATTACCTAATATGCATGCGGCACGTTGTACCTTGGCTAAATCACTGCCGGGAACGACAGACGGTGGTTGATAGTTGATGCCTACTTTAAAACCAGTAGGGCACCAGTCCACAAACTTCACAGTACCTCTCGATTTAATAGCACCGACTGAGGAAATCACGTCTTTTGGAACAACGTCTCCTCGGTAAAGCATAATACAAGCTATATACTTTCCCAATCTTGGATTGCATTTAACCATTTGGTTTGAAGGTTCGAAACAAGCATTTGTTAAATCCGCCACGGTCATTTGTTCGTGGTACGCCTTGTCAAAAGAAGCAATAGGGGCATACGTTATTAGAGGAAAATGAATTCGCGGAAAGGGCACTAAGTTGTTTTGAAACTCCTTCATGTCAACGTTTAACGAACCTTCAAAACGAAGAGATGCCGTCACCGAACTAATTATTTGGGCTAATAACCTATTTAAATTAGTGTAACTCGGTCGTTCAACGTCTAACTTTATACGACAAATGTCATAAATAGCTTCGTTATCAAACACAAAAGTACAATCTGAATGTTCAAGCGTATCGTGAGTTGTTAACACTGTATTATACGGTTCTACAACTGCTGTAGATATCTGTGGCGCCGGATATATAGCAACTTCTAACTTTGTCTTTTTCCCATAGTCAACAGATAACTGTTCCATTAGAAGTGAGGTAAAACCGGAACCAGTTCCACCTCCAAACGAATGAAACAAAAAAAATCCTTGTAATCCTGAACATTGATCTGTAAGTTTCCTTATGCGGTCTAAGACTACATCTGCAATGTCTTTACCAACCGTGTAATGACCACGAGCGTAATTATTGGCGGCGTCTTCTTTTCCATTAATTAGCTGATCAGGGTGAAACAGTCGGCGATAAGTTCCTGTGCGTATCTCATCAACTACCGTTGGTTCTAAATCCATCATTATCGCTCTAGGAACTTGCTTACCGTATTCGGTTTCGCTGAAAAACGTTTTAAAACTGTCGTCATTTGTGGAAGCGTAGTTTACGCACATTTCACCATCAGGTTGAATTCCATGCTCTAGACAATACAATTCCCAACACGCATTACCAATTTGAACACCCCCTTGTCCAATGTGTATCGAAATTACTTCACGCTGCAAAAAAAAATAAATTTAACTCTAATATAACTACTAGTTTCACATACCATGTTAAAGGCGAGTGTGTAAAAGTTATCTAAAGATATAGTTTAAAAAGTCACCAAAAGTATGACAAAACCTAGTAGTTTCTAAGATACGATCGAAAAATCGAAAGATCTGTCAGAATAGCTTAATTATTTATCTGTTGCTATTTAGAATTGAATAAATTTAGAGGTTGTAACATTCTTCAATGCTCAGCCTAAATATAAGTACCTATAAAGAAGTAACGTGTACTTTGGTTTCCAAAAGGTTAAATTCATGCTCCGGCCTGTCACTGTTAACTTAAAATACATGTCAACTGTCACTGCTAACCTATAAAATATATGACACATTTTGTGTATCTTCCACTACCACTTAAAAATTTCTACTCTTCACGTGATATTTTAGTGTCGTTCTTCAGGGCTCTCTTTCTCTCTTCAACGTGACTCGTCTAGGTACTTATATTTAGTCTGACTTTAAATGTTCATCTCCATCTTGTATTTTTAGGTAATTTTCGGACCGTGGGTTACTATTTTGAATGCGTTTACATGATGCCTATTGTTTGAAGAAGAAGTAGTGAGCAAAAAGAACGGTCAGATCGGGGGAAGAGAAAATTTGATGTAGCCTTTCGGTAAAAAATGGTAATATTGCTGAATGATGGCAATGTGTTACGCTATCAAACCTTTAAAACGTCATGACTGATGCTGCTTTGCCGACATAACTACAATCGCGAGTGGATGAGCTTTTTAACAGTTTGTCTCTGTCAAGTCTCTTAAGTGGATTACACATCTATATATTAAAATTTAAAATTTGTGTATATAATTGGAATCAGCATTAAATTGGGGAGAATGGGGGGTTTGGGGAAAGGTGGTCTATGTAGTAGACATTTTTTTTAAAAAATCTATATTTCTATATTCTCCTCATTCTTTTCCGCAATTCAATGTGGAGGTTGAAATATAGCCTATGCAAAATAAAAAAAAAATTCATTACATGAGCCCAAGCCCTCCTGGAGAACACTCGCCCCTAACCGTCCTGTTCTGAAAGAGGAGATTTACCTGTGGAGAGGGAGCCTTGACTCATGTAATGGAATGACAAGGTTTTCAACTAGAATAAACCTAAAATATAACACTGCAGGAGCTCATCCGAGAGGTAATCGATACTTACCATAACGCACCATTGTTAATAATATGAAAAGTAGAAATAGGGGGAGTCCACCAGGAAGGCCTGGGTTTATGTAGTGATTTTTTTTTAACAAAAAGTATATTTCTACTTCAGCATTGCGAATCCCGCCATTCTTTCCCGCAATTTAATGCTATGGTAGAAACATAACTTAAGTAAAAAAAAAAAAATCTACCTTTGGTGGCTCCTAACCTAACCCCTTTTGGAAAGAAAGGACCTACCAGGGGGCTTGGACAAATGTAGTAGAATATGTTTATACCATCCGTCTTTAAAACTACAAACGTCTAAAATTTAACACTTTTCGTCGTTTCATGTCAAAAAAGATCATAATTTTTTTGATAAGTTTATCTAATAGGTAATCGATGCTCGACCATAATCCGCAATGTGTGATAATATAAGAAGTAGAAGGAAATGGGGGTTTGTGTGCATAGTATACCTTGTTTTCAGACTTTCTGACTTTTGATGCATTTTTATAAATCTCAAGGTCTAATCCTTATTCTCAATTTTTAACGCAAAACTAAAAACATAACTTCAAACTTTCTTATGTTTCACTTCCATTTAATCACAACGGGCGTATATGTTCTTTTTCATAACTCTCAATCTCAATTAATCGTAACTCTAAATTATAAGCTACACCATAATTTCAAACTTTCTCATAATGATCCATTTGTTATAGTAGTATCAAGATATGGTCGCGGTTGACCTTCATGTAAATTCGCATAATTTCTGAATACGTAGAACTAAATCAAATTTTCTGGGCATGTAGAGGCAACCGCCAGGAAATCTTGAAACTATTATACAGTTTGTTATTGTCGACAATTTATTCAAAAAAAATTGTAGTCGTTTTAAAGGACGACACGTTAGCTATTATCGGTGAGGGGTCGTCAGCGATTTTTAACGATTCTTCAAAACTAAAGGACGCCACGCTACAGTTGCAGTTATCAATCTTAATCAGTAGAGTAACACTCAAAGAAAGAAAATGATAACAAAAAAAAGTATATAATTTAACGATATAGAACTTATTTTACCACTTATGTCCCACAAAAAAGTATATAACACATAAATTTATGACAAGTAACATTAAAGACAATTAGTAAATGAATTACATTACAGATTGAATCACAGATATATTATTTGACAGCACTATTGCGGCTTTTCCGATCACAAAGGTAGTACTACGGCCAAAGCCGAATAAACAATTTACGTTTCGATAGTAAGTACCTTAATTATTGTAATAAAAATTTAATTTCAAACCTAAGTAAAACCGTGTTGTTTGAGAGGCCTCGCGATCCAACAGTTTATCACAAAAATCGAATATAAATTAGTGGAAAAATAAACTGATTGATTTCTAAACTACATTCATAGGAATTTTAAAACTATACGCATAAAACATGAACAAAACTAAGTTTTTTAACTTTTAAATCATTTTAAGTGCCAAAACAACAGGTATTTCAGATAAATTTTCAATTAATACAGATGCAGAAAGAACGAGAGTTGATTGATTGACTACTGTGGACTAAGTGGAAGATTGTCTGCTGTAATAAGGTACAGCGGTTCCTTTGCAAAGAAATCACAATAACTCCTGCCTCGTAGAACAAAGGTTGTGATAGGTACCACTAGCAGTACAAGTAAAGAATGGATCGTAACTCATAAGTTAGTTTTGCTCCATTTATTCATAAATGAGTCCCTCCGGTAGAAATTCTAAAAAATATACCAAAATAGCGCTTGCATAGATAAGAAAATTTTGTTTCCCTTACGGCATTTGACAGTGTGCATAATGCAAATGTACTTATTACAGGTTCTAAATATAAATGAACTCAGCAACTTACTTAGTAATTAAATAATTCGAAGTTTATAATTAATAAAAGAAAGTACTTCACCTTTAGCAATAATAAAAACCACGTGTACAACCGTCGAAGCCATCAACGACAAATAATGTTGAAATCAAAATAATAAATTATACGTAAGAAGGAAGTCGATTTCCACGCCATCTATTAAAATAAAAGAAGCGAACGTTCTAAAGAACAAATTCTACGCAATTTATTTACCAAATTCCGACACTAACGTTTGGTTGTCGAAAGCAATCGATTATAACCGAAATTGCAGACAATGCTAAGAATTTACGTAATTAGGAGTTATGAAGAAATTGGGCGTTGTAATAAAGTATAAAAGTTGGGAACTATAAAATTGTTCTCTTCTAGTTGAAAACATTGTAAGTTGTCTCAGGATCTGTAATATTTTCAAATTCAAACTTAAGAAGAAATGAATATTTACCGTAGAAAATTGACAAGTATGAATTACAAACTGGGTCAAGGCAGTAGTGAACTTTTAGTGTTCTTCTGCCATAATTTGTGTAGGCGAAAGTTCTAGAAAAATCAAGAAAGAACTTACGAAGTTTTCTGTAGAAGTGTCTTGGTGGTCCCAATGTCAAAAAATTGATATCTTAGCACAGTGTATGATGCCTGGATCTAGCGCATAGAAAATTGCTTTCGAAAATTATCCGAAAGTAGTGGCTAATCTTAAACATAAATTTGGACAAGAGAGTCAGTTTGTGCAAGTGTACTATCAAAGATCCTCGAGAAAGTTCAAAATTTTGAAAATTATTGATGATTTTGAGTTACACATACACTCTTTGAATAGTGGAAGATATAACATAAAATTTTAAAAAACTCTAGAGAAGAATACATATTGAGTTGTCTATTTGAAGAGAAAGTAACTGAACATATATGGCACCAGCAGACGTACGAAATTATTTTGTCTATTGTTATAACTAACGCACGGGCTACAGTGGACGTGCTGAACAAAAAAGATATTTGTGATTTTGAATAAAGTTCTTCAATCATGAAACTTCTAATTGGAACATGAAAAGTTAATGACCGGGAAAATAGTTAAACTACCGTGTGAACTTACCGGACATTACTCTGTGTGTTGACTGGTCAATAGGAGGTCGAGTCTCTAAGAATTAAAAACCTGCAAAAAATTTGTCGAAAAATTATCTGGTTAAAATTATAAGCCGTCGTAGTTTTTCACAGAATGTAAGCAAATTGAAGGATATTGTAAGAAATTGTGCTGGAAATATGACCCTCTTAAACTTTCAAGCAATCATAACAGAAAAGAGTCGTATACACAAAAAAATATTAAATGAGGATATGGCAAATGAGAATAAAAATACTATTTATTATCTCCTTCATGGTGCAATTGTAGAACCAGATAGCTTTACTACATATTTGTCGTTTGGAAACATGGCATAAAAAAGCTTAACCAGTTTGTTTGACACCTGAACAGTTAAGACATTATTATTCAGTTTCACTACCTAGACATAAGATGAACAACCACCGACTTACTTAAATAAGAATAAAAACTAGGCAACACAGTATACAAAAAACCATCCAGACCCTGACGGAACGAGTTCAAAAGATATGTAAACCAGACCAACATTAGGCGGAACTCGTGAACGTAAAAACTACCTTTGAGGTTAACGAGTACTCCATAAAGATCAATGAGATCTAAATGATCGAGAACATCGGACTGTGACGGTTGACCTACTACAGCCAAAGCTATTTTCATACATATCCAAACTCACAGACCGTACATTTTGTTTGTGTGGCAAGATACACATACGAACCACAAAGAGATCGATGGAAACTAGGCTTAAAGGACATCGAACAAACAACCGTCTAGTACTAATTAAAAAGTTTGCGGTAACCTAACATACGGTTGACAATGGAGACCACAAGATTGGTTAGAGAAGCTATTGAGAACCGCAAACATTCAGAAAGCTTCAACAGACGAGAAAAACCCTGAAACTCAACTAGATCTAAAATCCAACTTTTAAGAACACCCGAACGGAAACATTAATTCAAATTAATTAAAGCAACATCAAGTACGACTTTTTTATTTCCACTGAAAATAAAAAACTCAATTTTTTTACTCCTCGCCTTCGCCTTCTCCTTCTTGAGAATCCAAACCTACTTCCTCGTAATCCTTTTCTAACGCAGCCGTATCTTCGCGAGCTTCAGAAAACTCACCTTCTTCCATTCCTTCCCCTACGTACCAATGCACAAATGCTCGTTTGGCATACATCAAATCAAATTTGTGATCGAGCCTGGCCCATGCTTCAGCAATCGCCGTTGTGTTTGATAACATGCAAACGGCGCGTTGAACTTTGGCTAAATCTCCTCCTGGAACGACAGTTGGTGGTTGATAATTAATACCCACTTTGAAACCAGTGGGGCACCAATCGACAAACTGAATGGTACGTTTAGTTTTGATTGATCCTATTGACGCATTCACATCTTTTGGTATCACATCGCCCCTGTATAACAACACACAAGCCATATATTTCCCGTGTCTTGGGTCGCACTTCACCATTTGATTGCATGGCTCAAAGCAAGAATTGGTCAATTCAGCTACCGATAACTGCTCATGGTAAGCTTTTTCTGCTGATATTGTAGGAGCATAAGTAACCAATGGAAAATGTATACGAGGATACGGCACTAAGTTTGTTTGAAAATCTGCAATGTCTACTTTTAAAGCTCCATCAAACCGCAAAGAAGCAGTTAGTGAACTCAGTATTTGAGCTAAAAGTCTGTTTAAATTTGTGTACGTAGGTCTCTCTATGTCTAAACTCCTACGACAAATGTCGTATATAGCTTCATTATCAAACATAAAAGCACAATCTGAATGTTCCAAAGTTGTATGAGTTGTCAAAATTGAGTTGTACGGCTCAACAATTGCTGTCGATATTTGAGGGGATGGATAAATTGCCATTTCTAATTTAGATTTTTTCCCGTAGTCTACAGATAAACGTTCCATTAAAAGCGATGTGAATCCAGAACCAGTACCTCCTCCAAATGAATGAAAAATAACAAAACCTTGCATTCCTGTACACATATCGGCTAACTTTCTAATCCGGTCTAACACCAGATCAGAAATTTCTTTTCCTACAGTATAGTGGCCTCTGGCATAATTATTAGCAGCGTCTTCTTTACCACTTATTAACTGTTCAGGATGAAACAACTGGCGATATGTTCCAGTTCGAATTTCATCGATGACCGTTGGTTCCAAATCCATCATGACGGCTCTAGGGATGTGTTTCCCTGCTCCAGTTTCACTAAAGAAAGTATTGAAACTGTCATCACCACCACCGACTGTTTTATCAGAAGGCATTTGTCCATCCGGTTGGATTCCATGTTCCAAACAATACAGTTCCCAGCACGCGTTACCGATTTGAATCCCGCCTTGACCAATGTGTAATGACAAAACTTCGCGCTACAAATATAATGAAATAAATTGAAATCTAAATAGTATGTGATCTCACCATTTTTCTATAGAAAAAAATATATACGTTAAAAAGCTTTGAAAAAATAAAGCGATAAAACCGACAATGTACATGAAATATGAAAATAAATACAGTGGTTACTAAGAAACCAAAATTCTTTGACATTTAATTCTACTTGATTTTGTTTCTTGTTTTTTTGAGTAATTAATTACTACACTTCAATTCTAATAAATTAAACTTCACGTCATATTTTTTTCGTTTTTAAACATTAAATATTTCTGTTCACAATTAAGACTATAATTTCTATCAAAATTTAAAAAATTTTGGTACCAAAAACAAAACTTTTATTTTTTAAACTTTTGTAGTTTTTCAAGTAGTCTCAGCAATTTTAACATTTTTCTCTGAAAGGTCTTTATTAGTTTCTTATATAAAAGGATCCATGAAAGCCACATTTTTCTATTATATATTTGTTGTGACTGTATTGATCGCTTATGACTGTAGATCGTCTGCATGAAACCTAATTGGTTTATTTTAGTTGCTAAACATATAAGTAGTACTTATGACTTCTTCCTTTGAGGTGTTACTCTTGCAGCTGATAAATTTACTATTAATTGTTAGATGCTGATATCTAAAACCGAAGAAAGACAGGGTAACATGCTCTCTTTGTTTGCTTGTTAATGTCTTTGGATATGGTTTATTTCTGTTTTATAGTAATTATTTTAATCAAGACGAGTAATAATAGACAAGGTTATCTCCATTTCTTCTGCTGTTAATCTACTGCAATGGGGAAGTAGTTTCTCTTTCCACGTTATTATGGGACAGGTTCCGTATTTGTGAAGGTGCTCGTTATATTGGTCATTGTTTTTCATTTTTTAGCCAACTGGGCCCATTCCACCACCTCATGTGGTTTTAATGAGTTTGCTCCTTATGAAATGGCATCTGCTTGCGATTTTTGATACTTCATTAGCGACAAATGTGTTAAATATATTTTAACCACCCTAAGACAATCATAAAAATGGTCCAGGTTATTAACTTTTGAATCTTGCTAGAGTTACCTTGAAATTGTTGTCAATTTCGGTGTTTTTTGTTGCTCGTTGTTAATTTTTGTGTATGCCTTTTCTGACTCATCGCAAAATCTACATGAAGTCTATTGTTTTTCTCTAGTGGATTTAACTAGAAATTTTGACCCTTTCCACCGTTTTAGAAAATTGGAAAATTTTTTTCTGGTATGGGCTAATACCAGTTCGGACAGTTGTGGCGTCTAGGGTCTTTACTAGACATCAATTTAACCAGGGAAAAAAAGTAGATGCGATAGAATATTTATATGCATGAATGGATGTTGCATAGGTCGTCGAATGTACACGTAGTGTATGAGATTAAGCGTTTGCAAAAATGCTAGCGTTTGTATAACATATTGTTTGAATTACTGATCGATTGAACGCTGTCGTTGGTCAACGACTCCCGGTTTCGTATACACTGTAAAACTGCACTGGGTTAGTATCTCGTGACTGAACTCTCTCTCGAACTGATTTGCTTATTGTACCCGCTTTGTTTTATGTGTGATAATTGGATTGAAGCTTTGTAAACAAGGTCGTTTGAATGCTTCCCGTGGTGTCAATATTTGTTAATTGCATTTGTTTTGCTGAGTTTTCTTTCCGCATTCCGCGAGTTGCTTCATGCGGATGTGAATTAACAATGTTCATTACGGTGGGGTTAAGACGGCAACCCCATACAGTGCTTGGATTAACATGTTGGCATTGACTACTACTAAGGTAACTATTTCACTAAATTAAACAACATCTGATAGTATGTTTCGTTTTGATTCCATACAGTTTTTTTTGTTGACTTAGAGCGAAAGATGTCATCTTATAAAGTCCAGTGAATTTCAAGCAACTTTCTTGTTTCATCCTTAGTTATTTTTACGGCTGTATGATCTTTGTTGTCTTCAAATGTTATTTGTAACATTCCCAAATAGAATTAGTGTTATCAATTATTTGTTGAGTATGTATTGATTCTTAATACCGCTTTTGATGCTATTTGGAAAACTTCTTGATGATCATTTTCTAATTGATAAAGAGGTTTGATTACTACGTATGGTGCGACTGAGTTTCTATAGGTCACGGTTCTATTCTTGATTGCGGTTTTTTTGTCTTTATTTGACGATACATCTTCTCGATATTAGCTGTAAAAACGGTGTATTGTTTTCGCTATTGAAGAAGATAAGTTTGATTGCAATCTTAAGTCGGTCAATGCTATTTGATGTTTTAGATAAGACTAAGAGTATAATGTATTACTGAAAGAGTTACTGTATTGTGCCGTTAGATGAGTATTTCTTGCTAATTTTTTTTCTAGTTACAGCTAGCTGGAGTTATTGTGGTTTAAGACTGCACTATTTCGTTTTTGATTGTTTGTACTGTTCTGCTGAAATGATTTTTACATATTTGATCGTGTTTTGATTAGCTAATTTGGTTAGCTGTTTGTCTTCCTCTGTTAGGATAATTAGATACTTAGTAAGTTGTGGCACTGGATTGGGCTGGTTAAATGCTTTGTAGGTTATTGCACCAGCTCGTGTTGACTGAACACTTGGTAGGTTGTGTAATTTGATTGGATTGTTCAATGGTTTGTAAAACCAGATGCTTGGTAAGTTGATACCATTGGTTCGGATTGGCAATGCTTAATAAGTTGTAGCACCAGCTCATGTTGGCTGACTTTCGGCACTGGTTTGTAGAACCAGATGCTTGGTAAGTTGTGGCATATGCTCGTGTAGTCACTGGGTGACATCGGGTCGGTTGATAAATGCTTGATAAATTGTTGCGCTGGCTCGTGTAGGCTGAATGTGTTGTAGTTTTGTATCTCCGGTTGGTGTTGGCTTAATGCTGGCACAGACTTGTAAGACTTGATGCTTGTTTAAGTTGTGGCACATGGTAGGTTGGCACTGGTTTGTAGGACCATATGCTAGTTCTGGTTTGTATGACCAAATATTTGTTAGCTTAATGTCATTGGATCAGTTTGTACAATGTTTTGTAGTTGTGGTACTGTGGAGTTTCAAGCTCTCAGAGATTATCCACCTTAGTTCCGTTTATTATCCTAGCAGGCCATTTTTAGTTTTTTATTCTTTTTTGAATGATTTTCCTAAATTTTTTACTGCTATTACGGCATCATTAAATTTTTGCACTGATATTTTTCTCGTCAATTTTAGTAATTGAGTTGTTTCTTCAGATGATCAACTAATAACTAATAATATTCCAACGTTCATAATATAGATATTGCTTGTATTAATATTGTTGCTAGCAAAGTTATCCTAACTTGTTGCCCAATGTGTTTGTCTGGAGATTACAGATTTTTGTAAACTTTGCTTGTGAGTAAGTGTGGGATGCAAACCTTCACAAGTTTGACATCGCTGAGATGAATGCATTAGGCAATTGTAGCTAATTTGCTTAATATAGGGAAATTCTTTCGAGTATTGGCAGAACTTTTTTGCACAATTCCACACGTAGTAATCTTGGTTACAGCAAGTACACATTATGCCACTGAGGGACTTTCGAGATTGTAACCTTTGTTACAAAAATTTCATATAAAGTTTTGGAAACTTTGATAATTCATTGATAAATCTTGTTCGTTTCAATAATGACTTGAAGTAATGATTTGAATAGAGACGTATGACGTTAGATAAGGTTTCTCCCACTTCTTCTGTTGTTAACCCTTTTCAATGGAAGAGTATTAGTATCAATGTTGTGAAGGAGTAAAAACGGTATATTAGCTTGTTTTTTTTGTTTATCGTAAAATTGGTTAATGTTTTTTCATATTTTAGCCAACTGGGCCCATTCCACCATATTGTAAAATCTTAAGTGTTTGATTCTTGTAAATTGATATCTGCTAGATTGTCTTCGGATTGCACATGATAACAGTTGGCAATATTTTTTTGATTTATGATACTTTATTAGCGACAAATGTTTTCCACTTGGTTGTGTCTTTTTTCAGTCATGGAGGAGGTCTAGGTATTTTTTTCCATAAACTTGGCCTAAAGTCTTCTAACACAGTTTCCGACGTGGCAAAGTTACTCTGGATCAGAATAAAGCCGCTTCGGATTTTGCTGTCAATAGTGATATCCGATGTTTCTTACTGCTTGCTTTTGATTTTTGCATATATGGCGGTTTTATATGCTTCTTCTGGCGCATCATAAAATCCATGCATTTCTATAAAGTTTGTTGTTTTTGTGTGGCTGATCCGAATACAATTTTGATTTAAATTGGAGAAAATTACTTATTTATTTATTTAATCGTATGGTACATTTTAAATATTGTATTGTGATGTAAGTGATATGTATGGTGGTCCAGAAGATCAGTATAAACCTGTACAGTGTGGTGACTCTATAATATACGGTGACCCTTCTGTCTTTTATTCAATTTCAATATATATTCTCGATATCGGCGGTAAAGAGATGTATTGCTTTTGCTATTGAATGAGTATGTCAGAGAAGCCTTATTGCAACCTTGGACTAACTACATTACTTCATTTACGTTAATTTTGTTTAAAGTTTTAGATTGAAGGCATTGAAAACTACCCTTAGTTTAGTTGTAGTGTTATTTTTCTTAACTACCCTTTGGTGTAGAATGTAATATTCTTCTCAGTCGTTTTCTGCATGTGTCTGAGTATAAATGTATTCTTGCAGAAAGTTCTTGTATTTGTACTCTTAGTTGTGGATCTTATGTTAACCTTATTTCTAGTTGAATTAATCTTGTCATAGCTTGTTGTTTTGATTCTGCAAGCTGGAGTTGCTTTGGTTTAAATAGAATGTTGATTCTATGGTAAAAGTAATTTTTACATATTTTGTAGTCTTCTGATTAGCTGGTTAGCTTGTAGGTTCGCATAGCCTACTACAGGCTACTTTAATTTCTAAGCGTATGGATGGGCCTTGCCGGGAATGACTTCAATTTTTTTTTTGAGCGTAGTAATAACATTAGAGCAATTTAACAAGAGTTTGTCAGAATTATTTTGGTTTTGTATTGTTGGCGGTTGTTAAAATATTATCATTTATTTGACTGTACCCGTAAGAATGCGACTTTTTCTAGCATCAGAAATTTGTCCACATTACACAGAAAAACGTCTTCGAAAGCAGACAATCAGCATACAAAAGCGGAACAAAATTCCTCAAACCATTCTCGAGTTATTTCCAATATACAATATTTTTTTGGAAGGTTTTAAGCCGTCTGGCGCCCTTATGGCTTTTGGTTATAAGTAAATTGGTATCAAATGGTCTATTTTGAGCAAGATTGCAGTTTTTGGTGTACGTGGAATTTAGTTGACTGTTTGTCCGATGCTTGTGGATTATATATGGAGGCTTGGCTGATGGTTGTTAATTTGGTACTAGTTCGAGTTGTGCAAATGCTGGAGCTGACTCGTAAAACTAGGATGGTTGTAAATTGGGATTGTCGGCTGTGGTTTTGACTGGTGGTTGTTGATTGAGGACTGGATCAAGTTGTCTTGTAAAACCAAGGACAGTAGTTTTCAACTGTCGTCTTGGTCATTGGTTCTCGGGTCGAAAAATCAAATTACAATATTTCAAGATCACCTACAGTAATAGGTGCCAAATCTTTTTTTAATATGATTGGACAAAACTTCACAATCAAATTTACCACAAACAACACGCCTCATTTTCAGAATACACGAATAGATGACCCGAACAAAGTGTCTTTGATTTCGAGAAACGCAATTTATTTTTAAACCAACTACATTTAGAAAAAGTTGATTAGATTAGAGATTATGCCAAACTGTAAGATTGTCCATTCAAGTAAAGCAAGGCAAAACCGATACTAACAATATTGGTCCCATCACTATTCCATTGTGCATACTTTTATTAAATTTGCATGTTTGACACTAATAATGATGCCAATTAAGATAGAAGATGATTAACTGAAAATTCAAAAATACAGGGTTGTTGTGTTAGGTCCTTTTTCTAACTTAGACAGTCAACTACTGAAAGTACTCAAAAACAAAACCATTTGTTTGTATAGGTTGTTACTGCATAAACTTACACTTATAAAATTGTTACATATTTTTTGTACTGTATAACATATATTCTTGCAAAGTTGATCTTAAGTATAAATTGTAAAACGAGCCTATACATGTAAACAAGCTTAGTCTTCGCCTTCGCCTTCTCCTTCCACCGAATCCATTTCGACTTCTTCGTAATCTTTTTCTAATGCAGCTGTATCCTTTCGTGCTTTTGAAAATTCTCCTTCTTCTATTCCTTCTCCAACGTATCAATGCACAAATGCGCGTTTAGAATACATCAAATCAAATTTATGATCAATCCGGGCCCAAGCTTCAGCAATTGCGGTTGTGTTCGCTAACATGCAGACTGAACGTTGAACTTTGGCCAAATCTCCTCCAGGAACCACAGTGTGTGGTTGATAGTTAATGCCAACTTTAAAACCTGTAGGACACCAATCGACAAATTGAATGGTGCGTTTAGTTTTAATTACTCCTATCGATGCATTTACATCTTTTGGTATTACTTCGCCTATGTACAACAAAACGCAAGACATGTATTTTCCATGTCTCGGGTCGCACTTCACCATTTGATTGCATGGTTCAAAACAAGAATTCGTTAACTCTGCTACCGTCAGTTGCTCATGATACGCTTTTTCAGCCGATATGGTGGGGCGTACGTAACTAAAGGAAAATGAATTCTTGGATATGGCACTAAATTAGTTTGGAAATCAGTCAAGTCCACATTTAAAGCTCCATCAAAACGCAAAGATGCAGTGACAGAGCTGAGAATTTGGGCCAATAATCTATTTAGGTTCGTATAAGTCGGGCGTTCTATATCTAAGTTTCTACGACAAATATCGTAAATGGCTTCGTTGTCGAACATAAAAGCGCAATCTGGATGTTCTAGTGTCGTATGAGTTGTTAAAATTGTATTGTAGGGTTCGACTAGCAGCCGTTGATATTTGAGGCGAAGGATAAATTGCCATTTCTAGTTTTGATTTTTTACCATAATCAACAGCTAATCGTTCCATTAGCAGCGACGTAAACCCTAAACCAGTACCACCGCCGAATGAATGAAAAACTACAAAACCTTGCAAACCAGTACATACATCCGCTAGCTTTCTTATACGATCTAATACCAAATCGCATATTTCTTTT
Organism: Abscondita cerata; assembly: GCA_030710515.1. Classification (NCBI taxonomy): domain Eukaryota; kingdom Metazoa; phylum Arthropoda; class Insecta; order Coleoptera; family Lampyridae; genus Abscondita; species Abscondita cerata. Next base: position 461,493 of record JALBCR010000359.1, on the reverse strand, counting down.
CCTACAGTATAATGATCTCTAGCATAGTTATTAGCAGCATCTTCTTTTCCTGTTATCAATTGCTCGGATGAAATAATTGCCGATACGTACCGGTACGAATTTCGTCAATCACTGTTGGTTCTAAGTCCAACATAACAGCTCTTGGTATATGTTTTCCTGCACCAGTTTCACTAAAGAATGTATTGAAGCTGTCATCACCACCTCCGACTGTTTTATCTGAAGGCATTTGACCATCTGGTTGAATTCCATGTTCTAAACAATATAATTCCCAACATGCATTGCCAATTTGTACACCGCCTTGACCGATGTGTAACGATAGTACTTCTCTCTAGCAGAATTACGTATAGAAAATAAATTCATTTAAAAAATTAGTGTTACCATTGCGTTTTAGGTCCTAATATTTGATTTTAAATTGACAACTAAACTTGTTTTAATACTGTTGCTATGACGAGTTTACATCGTACGTTTACATACAACGTGCAGTTTATCCCCTCGTCGTTTGTGTTTACCGTCTCTTCAATCACAATACAATATTTAAAACGGACCATACGAATAAATAAATAAATCAAGATCTTTCCAAACAAACCATTTTTAATCCACTGTAAGGACTCACAATTTTTCCAAAATATTAAAGATCAAAGTAATTCACTACATTCACAAATAGTCTATGCACATCATAAAGAATTTGCCATCTAGTTTTGTGTTTATTTGATGGGATGGACTGTAATTAATAGCTAGATTTGTGCTCCTAAACAATTTTAAAAGATTAATTAGAGACACTGTTAAAATTAAAAAAAGTTTGAAAATTTATGTTAAAGGAGCTTTTTAAGAAATATGGTCTAATTGATTTTAATGGTTTGTTCCAATATTTTTACAAGTATTTGATTTTCAATTGATCCCTGTGTTGTCGGTGGTTGAAGTCCATAAGAATCTAATAAGAAATTTTCTCTTGACAGCTTGTCAAAGTGACCGTTGTCGTTTAGACGCTACATTTTCTTTAACTTTTCTTTAGTCTGCTTTGCCATTGTCTCTTATAAGCTCTTTGCAGTTAGGAAAGGATTGTCCTGGAATTATTTAGTTATCTTTAGGCCGTTACATCTTTAACATATGCTGAAAGTTTCAGTTGCATTGTTAGTGCTTTTTGACCGAATAGTATCTGGCATTGTTTTAGCTTCCGGAAATTTTAAATGGCACCTGCTCAGCTACACTAGAAAACTGCGATACTATTAATGCCTTTGCGCATCGATGACTGTTACGTTAGGTCTGCTATTATTTTAATTTTTACCACAGGTAAAGATTTGTTACTTTTAGGCCGAGTTGCTTTGATTTCTTGCTGGTTTGTTTCCTCTTCCTTGCGGTTGAAGTCTTTTGCAATAACGGAATGGCCCTTCTGCAAACAATGAACTCCGATGTGTGCATTTTTTTCTTAAAATACGGAGTATTTTTTTCAGGTTTTTTCTTTTTGTCGTAGATAACAATGGTTAAACCATTAGCATCATCCTCTTTTCAATCCCCTCGCCAAGTACAAATAAGTGTTGATCCAAGTAGGTAAGCTATTCTAATTCAAATACAAGAAGTAACATGCTTACCAGTTAAGTAAGGAATTAAACTCATTGTAGCTTTTTACGCCTTCCATAAAGTTGACTAAAGTTGTTGCATAATTGACGGATGCCTCTGGCTGCATTGAAATCAATGGTCTATTCTCATCCGTTTTTTTTTATAAGCAATTTAATTGTCGAATTGTGTCTGTGGTAAACTTAGAATTTTGTTTACATTCTTTGGGTAGTCTTGCCACCGCTTTCTTTGATAAGCCTTTGATAAGTGTGTTTTTCCATTTAGACTCACAAACACAGGCTATCAAATTATTTGGACCCCAAACTTGTAGAAGAGCAACATGTAGATGATATTTATGTAGAGGCTGCTGAGACGCCTGCAGTAAACTTAGTTGGCATTGAAAATGTGGTGCTGCTATGAACAATTTTATTTTATCTTTCGGCGATTGATAAACATCAGGTTCTCTAAGATTATCCAATCATCTCAATATATGACGCTTTATCTAATGCAAAATATTTTTTCTTCGATTAGTTTGCCTGCCCTCGTTTTCTTATTTAGCTTTGTCCAATACTTCTTTTCACACTCAAAGTTTTTAACCAGACGTTTCAAATTAGTTCGTAACGCTTCCTCCTCCTCATTTCTCAACTTCACTAGTTTTTCATTTGTCGTTGGTGGTCGTTGAAGGAGATTTTGAGGTAGTCTTCCATTATCATTTTTTTACTTCAAATGTAGTCACCAACTAAAATATCCTTTGTTTGAATTCAAATTCCATTAGTTGCTGAATGGTACAACTCGCTTCCTCTAACTTTTGCTTTTTACTTAACCGTCCTTGACACTGATGACCCTAGACGAAAGCTGTCACCCTGTTGACCTAATCCAAAATAAGCCAATCATGGTGACACTTTCAAAGCACACCTTCAAAAGAAGAAAAACGTCAGAGTACCTCATATTGGAGATATTCGGAGATAAAAACAAATTTAGAAAACATATCTTGATTGATGAACTATTTGTGTTATTTAGTAAAAGGTAGTGATATTGTTATTTCTTAACAAGAAAGAAAACTTGGTATTGGTTGCTTGTTTGCTCGTAGTGTCAGGTTAACTCAAAGTGGTCCGACCAACCGACACTGTAAAAAACTTACCTTTTATTTACCTCTTAACACCAAATTTGTGCTTTCTTTATGCTGTGGAGTTAGATTTGGTACATGTTAAAGAACTAAAAAAGCGCACAACTTATATTTTTTTACTGCGTCCATTGGGGTAACGTAAATTGTTCAAAGAATGATGTTTCTGAGCACAATTTGATTTCTGCCAGCTAAGATTTAAAACTCAATTCAAGTCTTATCTCTTATTTATAGTAGTTTTGTCCAATTGGTTTTTGAATTGTTTGATTGTTTTTTCTTTATTGCTTTGAGATTACTGAAAGGATTTATGCATTAGAGCTTGTTACGGTTCAAAATACTCGAACCCGGACGTAGATGGCGAAAGTTGCACGTTGCGACAAAAATTAAATTTACCGCGCATGCTACGGTTTTCTCATTAGTAGATTAATTAATTAGAAATATTAATTGAAACGACGGGCAGACATCTTGTAAATTTCTCTTTCTTAATGGGCGGTCGTCGGAGCTTCACGAACCTAAAAATTACAAGTAAAATATGAATTTGGCTTCAATAATTGCAAGTTAATTTAGTGTGGAAATATAAATCCGACCGATTTTTGCCGTAAGTGTTTGCTTTTGCTATTTCTTTGGTTCGTTTAGTGGTTGTGTTGATTTCTAATTACAACGTATGCTTTAGCACGTGTTTTGACCTCATATTCTACTCATATCTCATTGTCTGGATAATTCCTGGGGACGCTGGAACGAGCAATTGGAAATTCTTTGCTATACAAACGTGCCGGCTACTATGCTGACGCTTATTTCGGAACTGCACGGCCGATTATACTCCAGCGATTGTGGATCGCGCACGCTGCGTTCCTGCTATTACGAAGAAAACGATCTACTCTCAGAGCTTTGTCGTCTCATCTTCTTCAGAGAAATCCTACCGATCTGCTAGTAGTTGTCAACTGGTTGTCGTTAGCAACAACCTTCTTTATCAGAACTACATTGCATCAGTACACAGATAAGTTTATTTGTTTAAGGAACTTATTTACTTTGCATACGTTCGAAACTTAAGTACACGTGATATTAAGCGGTTGAATCTCTAGTGTATAAGTAGAGTTATTCGGAGTAGTCTCCATCCATCAACGTTTGGTTTTGATTGCACTGGCTCTCTCACAGTTGGGGCGCTGTTATTAAAGTGGGTAAAGCTAAAACAAAAGGCCGTTTGGGTTAGCGGAAGCTACGTACCGTACTAAATCGAATGTATTTCTAGTTTTTAAGTCACCGTGTGTAAGTGACGTGTGTGCGTCGAGTTTTCTTATTCAACAATTTTAAGTTGGTACGCTAACTTTAATTTTGGGTGTATCAAACAAAAACTTACCTGTATTGAGACATACTTGCTCGCGAACTCTTTGGTTGTTGCTAATGCACGCAAGTTTTTTGCGACAGAATCTCACACTTCTCTCAGATTCTTCTAATATTTTAAATTGTAATTGCTATATTTATATGTCTTTTGTCTCTCGAATTTGTGTTCGTTGTAGCGTAGTAGACCTTAAGTAAAACCTATTAAATTCCTGTAGGTCGGTTTTATTTCTCTCTGTTACCCAGCAGGTGGCGTTTCGTTACACAGCAGTTTATTCTTTCAGTTCCCTCAAGGACCTTCCCATCTCGCCGACTAAGCCGAACACTGCTGTGCTAACACTTACAAATACGGGATCTTCCACAAATTTAGTGCGCTATTTCGAACCAAATATTATTGTTCTTTTTTTTTCTAGCTTATATAGCTAGAGACGTCACTCTCTTAGTTTTATAATTTGTGAACTACAACCGTTGCAAACTTTGTTTTCGAATAGTATTTTATTTATGGGTTCTTCTACCAGTAAATGAACTTTTTTGTATTTTGAATTGTAAATTATTTGGAATTATATGGAATCTACTGAAACTGTAAATAAAACTGTGTTGTTGTCCATTAACTGTTGAAAGAGTTTTTCTAATGATGCAGCTATTTTGGTTAATAATATAAGTGTTAAAAACGTATTACGTGACAGTTTTTACATTCTAGGATGGCTATAAAATGTAGTTATTTTTACTACTGTTTCTTCAGATTTTGGTTCCACTTAGAACCCAAGGTCGGCGGTTCATACTAATACGGGTGTGTCTCACGTGGTAGCAGAGGAAATTTTCATTAAAAAATTCCAATGAATTGGACCGAGAACTGAACCTTGAGAAATACCAGTTTTTTAAGTTTTTTTTACTTACACAGTGAATCGTTGAACAATTTTTTGTTTAATCATATTCTCCTAATCGATATCGCTCAGCAATCGTTATTGTTCTTTTTAATTAACACTTTTTGTATTAGATTTTCAGGAGAACGAACCAGTGTCAAGGCAAAATAGATAAAAAAATTAATGTGTATAAGTACTTTGTCCTCAATTTAATATTCAAAACCACGTTTGCGTTAGTCCAGATTCTTCAAAAATTTTGCCATGTTTTTTAGATATTGTTATTGCCTAAACATATTGAGTTGCAGGTAAATAATGGGTGTTATGTTTACCTCTACATCTTGCTCAAGTGCTAACGTGTGAGCTCTACTTTAAAAGCAGATGTAGCAGATCGGGTTACCAATGATCTCGTAATTTAAACCTAAATATAATTTTCTATTAATACTTTCAGTTAGAGAATGAGACAGAATCATATGTTTGAGGTTAAGGAAAAAGTCATCTCAAGTATATTCGTGAGAAACAAAAATGTTCGAGAAAGTAATAATGGATTTGAAATGTTGAAACTATGAAGAAGAATTTAAATGAAAAAATGTGTACAGAGTTTGTACTTATAGATCAACATCTAGGGTTGAATTGAGCCTGGGCTACCAATGAAATAGTCAAATTTTTTTTGCAAATGTAGTAACATTTTATGGTAGTTTAGTAAAAACAAACTTCCAGATTGTCCAAACTTAAAAACTAGCAACGGAAAGAAAATTATGAAAATATTGCAACGGTTACTTTTCACACCGACCACCATCCACAACGGCCACCTTTCCTAATTCAAAACATCTATTCCTTTGATATTTTGAAAATACTAGCCTCAACCAGACGAAACGTCGATAACTAAAAAGCTACCGTGTTTTATTGATTCGTCACCTTGTTTATATCTCACATCGATGCTTATGGACACCGGAGTCTTCGTTTTCTTCTTCTCATAACAACCACTATAGACTTTGGGTTGTTTAAGCTTTTGACATTTTTGCTACTGACAATCTCCTGTCACATGTTTTCATATTCCATTGTGCTTGCTTTTCTTTAAGACTTCACTTTTTGGAATATATCCATCATTTTATTAAATGTTTAAACTCAGGTTGTGTCTGTTGTTTGACACACCTAAACCACTTTAGAAAATCTAGTGGTGACTAATATGGGTCCAGTGAAACACCTTATGATTTAACAATCCTGAACATTATCAACCTTAACCTAGCAAAGTAGATCATGGTATAGTTAGTACAGATGTGGGTCTTGATGACTAAAGGCTTTGTGAAAACAGATACATGAATAGTAGAAAAGAATCGTATTTCAAGCGACGTCCTGGTTAAGATAGTATTAAAAGAGGAAAGCGAAAAGCTTAGACTCAAAAAACAAAAATGATGCTTTGAAATTACCAAACACCATTATAAAGAAAGTCAAGGTGATTTTATGACATTTTGTTTAATATGAAATGTGTTGTTGTTCTCATATTCTATGCTCTATGTTTCCAGTTCAATCTGCTAAATTCTTTACGGTACCTTTTCCAAAACATGGTGATCATCATACAGTTCATTTTCCCCAAAAATTACGAAATCCGTTTTATTTTAAAAACCTAACAAACTAAACTCAAGGACCTCATAAATTGCCTTTCTAGTTACGGTTGCAGTTTTTTTGCTTTTTTACTTTCACATAAACTTGATTCTGATCACTTACTATAAAAACGTTGCTTTTTGTCATTCTTTCAGTGTATCCTTAATGTAATTCACTAGTCGGTGTTTTGGCCGATGTTTGCCTATTTGACTTTATCGTTTATTAGCTTTTAGCTGTATTGTAGATCTATGTTTTTTGTTAACTTGTGGTACTTAACTTTTCCGCTCTAGTAGGTCTTCAGACAAACTTTGCTGCTCAGTTTGAACTCAAAAAACGTAACATAAACTTATGCTATGATCCTTATTTTTGTTATATGTACTGCATTGATTGGACTCTAGAAATAGATGGTCAATCACTATTAGTTAAACTTGATATTTATATTTATGTAGGTATGTGATTAAACGACAAAATAATTATGACAAGAGCAAAGTGTGTCAAACTTTATATTTGTTTTGACAGACTATATGGGCAAAGAAATTACGAAATTAACTTCTTGAACCTAAAACTCAAGAGAGAACTTCACAATGCATGTTCCCGTTACCGTTTGATCAAACCAAATTAAAAAAAATAACTCTTTAGTTAATTTATTAAAACCAAACGCCAATAGGAAGAAATTCGATTTATTAAAACTGCTTAGGACTTCTTATAAAATCATACAAGTTGTAAAAAATCATTCTTCAGTTTCACCTTCTCCTTCTCCTGAATCCAAACCGACTTCTTCGTAATCTTTTTCTAAAGCGGCCGTGTTTTCGCGAGCTTCAGAAAATTCGCCTTCTTCCATCCCCTCTCCAACGTACCAATGGACAAAAGCTCGTTTTGCGAACATTAAATCAAACTTATGGTCTAATCGTGCCCACGCTTCCGAAATTGCCGTTGTGTTCGATAACATGCATACAGCTCGTTGGGTTTTCGCTAAATCTCCTCCTGGAACAACAGTTGGCGGTTGATAATTAATACCTACTTTGAAACCTGTAGGACACCAATCGACAAACTGAATGGTGCGTTTTTTTTATTGCCCCTATGGCTTGATTCACATCTTTTGGTACAATGTCCCCTCGGTACAACATTACGCATGCCATATACTTTCCGTGTCTTGGATCACATTTAACCATTTGGTTAGCTGGCTCAAAACATGAGTTGGTTAATTCTGACACAGATAATTGTTCATGGTATGCTTTCTCAGCTGAAACAATTGGCGCAAATGTAACTAGAGGAAAATGAATCCTAGGGTACGGAACCAAATTTGTTTGAAAATCAGCTATGTCAACTTTTAAAGCTCCATCAAACCTTAAAGAAGCCGTTACTGAACTTAATATTTGAGCAAGCAATCTGTTTAAATTAGTGTAAGTCGGACGTTCAATGTCTAAATTTCTACGACACACGTCGTAAAGTGCTTCATTGTCGAACATAAATGCACAATCAGAATGCTCTAAAGTAGTGTGTGTGGTCAATATAGAGTTATATGGTTCTACAATTGCAGTCGATATTTGTGGTGACGGATAAATAGCAACTTCCAACTTTGCTTTTTTACCATAGTCGCAAGACAATCTTTCCATAAGTAGTGATGTAAATCCGGAACCGGTTCCACCTCCGAATGAATGAAAAATTACAAATCCTTGCATACCACTGCATTGATCAGCTAATTTTCGAATTCTGTCTAACACCATATCTACAATTTCTTTTCCAACAGTATAATGACCTCTAGCATAATTGTTAGCGGCGTCTTCTTTGCCCGATATTAACTGTTCGGGGTGAAACAATTTGCGGTAAGTTCCGGTACGTATTTCATCGACGACAGTTGGTTCTAAATCCATCATAACAACTCTAGGAACGTGTTTTCCTGAACAAACTTCGCTAAAAAAAGTGACGTAACTATCATCTCCGCCACATCCCTCGGAAGGTAATTGTCCATCAGGTTGAATACCATGTTCTAAGCAATACAACTCCCAACAAGCATTACCGATTTGAATCCCACCTTGGCCAATATGAACTGACAGAACTTCGCGCTAACAGAGTTTTTGTTTAAACATTTACATCTTAACCAATTACGTTTACTTACCATAGTTATTAAAAAAAGGAGTATTTAAAGAAGAAATACAAAAACCTACAACGACATAAAGAACAAATTAAAAAAAAAAGGTTAAAAAATTATAGTAAATAACAAAAAAAGTTGTTTCTAAGGATACCTTGAACTGATGCTATTTGATTTTTTAATTTAATTTAAAATCAAAATATTTTTGAATAGTGTAGGTACTTTATTTTGTAAAAGTTGTTGAAACATTGGAGCCTGAAGAAACACTATTACTCAGGTTTTTATCTCTTTTTTGTGGTTTTGTTGTTACTATAGTTTGTTTAAATTTTGTTGATGATTGCACCTTTCATCATTAGAAATATCTAATCTGGTTTAAAAGAGGAGAGAGTGGTCTTCAACTAAGGTAACATGCAAATCTCCACCTCAGCATCGTTCTCATTTCACTTCAAATACTTTTTAAAATCAACTTTGAACTGTGCCAACATTGACTCTACTTACTCTAAACAACTATCAACTGCGTAGAAAATTGACATACAAAATAACTCGGTTCAGTAGGCAAAGAAGATCAAATAATTGATCCCCTTTATTTTGACTGATATTTACGCTATGAAATATACTATCTTTCCTGGTGTTCCAATAAATGTCTAAAGTTTTAACAGCTGCGTTGTAATTTCATGAGTGACACTTGAGAAATGCTTGGATGCTCGCGGCAACCATACAAAAGAGATGGGTCATTTAAACGTCCATTTTCTCACGGTAGCACAACCTTGTGTCATTAGGTCATGAATTTCTTTACGCCGAGTTTTAATTTCATGACGTGTATTTACACTAGTAAATCGTCCACATAAAAAAACGCGATTTAATGCTACCACAGCATAGAGATAGGATGAGTCTTTATCATCGACGAGTTGATGCAAGGTTTAAATGGCTAAATAAAAAGCACAAGCCGGAGGTGACGGTGTTTAGAACGTAGTTTTAAGCAGATTACTGCAAATCAGTATCTTTTTTACGCTTGGTATCATCATGATTCACCAGAATTTGGCGGTACATTTTTTCTGTCAGCATATGCATGTGGATAATAACGAAGAATAATCTAATATTTTAGTGGTTTTCTTAAATCTTGAAGTAAATGCTTTGCCAAGACGAACCAATACACAATTGCACACGGTTTTGTCACCACACTCTACAGGTTTATACTAATTTTCTGGGGCGCCATACATAACACTTACTGACTTACATCACAATACAATAATAAAAATGTAGATCTGTAGTACGCTCTTTGTGCTTCTGTACTGTTTCATCTATTGTCCAAAACACGTCTGCGTTCTGCTTTACTTCTTCTTGAATCTGAAAACGTCATTTTCAGTTTTGGAGACAATTAGAAGTTGCATGTTTGGAGTGTAAGAAGAATGAAGAAAATTTTTTAGAAGAGTCCTTGAAATATTTGTCCTTTTGGTGCCTGATCGTCATTAGACTATAAAAATATTTTTAGCTTCTTACCTACTTTTGAATGTCTAGAACGTTTTTGATCTTATTCAAAGCATCACGCAACATAGCATGTGTAGAATCTTTACTGATCTTAACTCCCTTGGCAATCTCTGGAACTGTCAAACGACACACCTTATTGATGAATTTTCTATTTTCTCATTAGTCATTATTCCAAACAGCGTCGTGGAGTTCGTGAAAATTTTCTTCTTAACGCCTTTGAAATTTTTGGTGTTTAATCGTGGTAAGATTATAAAAATATTTTTAGCTTATAACCTACTTTTGAATGTTGAGGATGTTCTTAAGCATGTTCAAATTATTACGAAAAATAGTATGTGTGGAATCTCTACTGATCTCAACTTCTTCGGCAATATACCTCTAGTGGTCAAAGGACTCACCTTATTATTAGATCAGACACATAGAAAGTTCTACTGTGGGGTACCAAGTAAGTCGTTTACTCAATATTTTGGTGGCTTAAATACCTTCTCTAACAGATCCTAAACAATTGTTCAAAGAGTTTATTTACTGTGAATTTTAAGAAACCATTAGCGGTCAAAAGATTTGAATTCCTTCGTCCTAATCTGCTGTCAGTTTGTAGAATCTGTAGTACGCTCTTTGTGCTTCAGCACTCTACAAAACATTCCAGGAAACCTTCTCCTTTTGTGTTCTGCTTTACGTCATTTTCAATTTTGGACACAATTAGTCTGGAGTGTAAGAAGAATAGAGAAAATTTTTTGTTAGAGCCTTTGAAATATTTGTCATTTTGGTGCCTGATCGTGATTAGTCTATAAGAATATTTTTGAGCTTGTTCAAAGCAAAATAGTAGGTGTAGAATCTTTTTTGATCTCAACTCCCTTGGCAATCTTTGGATCTGTCAAACGGCACACCTTATTGTTTGATTTTCTATTTTCTCAAAATGTTGTGATTAGACACATAGTTGGAAAATTCTACTGCGGGGTGTTTACTCAGTATTTTGACGGCTTGTCTAATTTTTGTAGCAGATTCAAGGTAATTGCTCAAAGAGGTTATCCATCCTAAATCTTAAGAAAACAATGGCCGTCAAAATTTTTGAATCCTTTGGTCGTAATGATGCTGAATCATGCTATAAACTGTGTCAATTAAACACTAGATTTTATTGGCAATACCAAATAGTTTTTGCTCAAATTTACCAACAAGTTCTAACTAAAATTTTTAGTTTGCAACTTTATGTCAAAGATCTGGGAAAGACATCACACTTTTGTTCATTTTGATAAGGCAAAAAACTTACCTGATGCAACTGAATTTCAGACTCAGAGCTAATGCACAAAGCATAGCAAAAACGTCTTTTTAGACGCTGACTCTAAAGACAATTTCACAGCCAAACTGCTGAAGCTACAAGCAAACTAAACTCAACATTTCCGCCAGCTGGGGACAATTGTGCACTCATATTAAGCAGGCCACTCATGCCATCATAAAATTACGCTTTAGCAAATTCTAAAAAGTTACTAATTCCTTATAATCATTCATATTCATATTAGCAAAACAAAGCTTTTCACTTCCATTGAGTCATGTCAATTAAAGATTTTGGTGACTGGTCCAGAATGTTACTGCAAATACGCTCATCAACTCCCTTAATCTTACTTAAACTTTGAAAAATAGAATAGCTTTCTTCTACCCCAAGTTTATTGCCTGACGAAAAAAGGTGCCAGGTGTAGTAATCTTATCTTTTAAGGAGCATAAAGATACCTTTGTCAACTGCGCTTTGCGCTAATTTCAGTCACTCGATAAGCACTTTAGCTTGAATAAAACGAGTCGTAATGACTACGTAGAACTTTAGCAAGAGTACTTAGACTTAAAGCATATGTCCCTCTCAAACACCTCCAGTACTAATACCCCTGGTTTTTATTTTCTGCATATTGATGTTCTAAAGCAGAACAGTATCCCGATTAAAACTTGCGTTGTGTCTGACGATTCTGCTAAAATTGCTATTGAATAATCAGTAAGTGTTATGACCAAACATACATGCATTACGACTAAAGGATTCAAATACTTTGATCACTATTGCTCTTTGACCAATTGCTTCGGATTTGCTAGAGAAGTTAAACGAGCATTAAAATACTAAGTAAACACCACACAGTAGATGATTATGTGTCTGATCGCAACATTTTGAGAAAATAGAAAATCCAACAATAAGTTGTGTCGTTTGACTGATCCAGAGATTGCCGAGTGAGTTGAGATCAGTAAAGATTCTACATATACTATTTTGCTTTGAACAAGCTCAAAAACGTCCTGGACATTCAAAGGAAAGTGAGAAGCTAACACGATTAGGCACCAAAATGACAAATGTTTTAAAGGCTCTAACAAAAAATTCTCTTCATTTTTTTTAGACTCTAGATATGCAACTACGGATTGTGTCCAAAATTGAAAATGACGTTTTTAGATTTAAGAAGAGGTAAAGCAGAACGCAGAAGTAGAAGTTTTTCTGGTATGTTTTGTAGAGTGCTGAAGCACAAAGAGCGTACTACAGATTCTACAAACTGACAGCAGATTATGACGAAAAAATCCAAATCTTTTGACCGCTAATGGTTTCTTAAAATTTACGGTGGATAAACTCTTTAAACAATTGCTTTGGATCTGTTAGAGAAGGTATATAAGCCGCCAAAATATTGAGTAAACGACTCAGTTGATACCCCACAGTAGAATTTTCTATGTGTCTGATCTATTAATAAGGTGAGTCGTTTGACCGCTTAAGGGAGTTGAAATTAGTAAAGATTGCACACATCGTCAACGTTTAAAAGTAGGTGAGAAACTAAATATATTTTTATAATTATGCCACGATCAAACACCAAAAATTTCAAAAGCACTAAGGAGAAAATTCCCACGAACTTCGCGACGCTGTTTGGAACAATGACTAACTTTCTAAAATGGAAAAAAGTATGGCAATACCTTATCCACTGTTTGACAAAACATTGAATATCCGTCATTTATTATTCTCCTTACTCTCCAAACTTTTGAATGCTTGCAAAATTGAAGATGCCCTTTTTAAATTTGAAAAGAGATGAAGCTGAACGCAGAAAAAAAAACACCATTTGAAAAGAGTGTTTTTTGAAGTATTTTTGACAACGAATGAAACGGTGCAAAAGCAAAATAACGGTTCTACGAATACTACAAAGCTGACAAAAGAATTGTTATAACGAAATATTTTAAATCTTTTGGCCGGTTATGGTTTCTCAAAATTCATTACTTTAGATCTGTTAGAAAAGGTAGATAAGTCAGATACACTAAGTTCTTACAAAGTAAAAGATCTCAATTGCCTGCACTCTACAGTGGATCATCCATAAATTCTCACAAGATACTAAAAAATTTCAGCAGGTAAATAAAATAATTGCTGTCAATTGTTTCAAAATGTAAACAATTTCTGTTAAATACTATTGGTATAAGCAAAATTATGTATGAAAAATTCTTACGATAAGTGTGGGATTGGAAAAAGGTTTGTCGGGCATAGATCAGGTACGATCATCAATGTCTGACCTTCAAGTTCTCCGATTAATAGAAGGAAGCAGAGCTTAATGCGCATGCGTATGTTTACATTTTTTTTTGACATTGCCTACCGTGTGGTATGATACTTTAATGTTTTACAAAATGACTAAACGATGAGGATCAAATTCGCGATACTCAAAGCAAACAGTTCTTAAGATTTAGATGACTAGAGGCAATACTAGAAAAATAACACAAATTAAGGAGTGTTACGGTTGCTTAAAAACTGAATGGTAGTGGGCAGAGAAATAGTTAGCGGACACCAAAACTTTTTAGAAATAAAGTTGCATCACCTACAGTACAAAAGTACCACCAAGAACTTCTCCGTGATCTAGTTTGGAACTAAAAACAGGAAGATGCATTACGACGTCTCATTCATCGCACCCGTTGCACATCTTTTTGGCAATGCATGGAATACCAATCGTTCTTACTCTCTAGAAATGGTTTCCTTGTAATTTCTGGTTGTTTACAAAATTGGAAGATTCCGTTTTCAGATAAGAAATTTGCAGTGACCCAAAACTAACGTTTTGTATTTCCCATTTTTCAGAAGAACCACTTTTACTAATTCACAACACTAACAACCCCTTTGACGTTTGTTCACAATGACCGATGAACTTATAATTTTGTTTGTAGTACTTTTTTGTATGTTTACAACACCCACTCTTTTTATAACGGCTACCATAGACGTTTTTCAAAACAACCACTTTGTTGATATCGGCCATCGACGATTGGTTATAAAAAACAAACACCTTTGACTTAGCTTTAAAAGGACCTTTTTTATAACTGCCACTGTAATCACATCGATTACAAACAGTTTTAATCACAATGACCACATAAACTTTTGAGTTACTTAATCATTATGTCGTTTCTGCTACTTAGAATACTGGGCCACATATTTTCATGTTCCAACGTATTTGCTTTAATCTCCATTTTCTTTAGTGTTTTTTTTTTAGATTGGGCCTAGGGACACACCTATAAATCTGGATCTAGCAAAGTATGTCATGTAATTCCTGATAAAATTGAGAGGAATTCAAAAACGATAAAGGTGAAATTTTGTTAAAAGATTTGGGATTCTCAAAGCCAACCTTTTTCATAAGATGCCCTTGACCTTGAAGGTAGTGCCATCGAAATAACAAAAATTAAGGAGAGTTTCGGTCACTTGTAAACTGAGTGGTTGTTGGTAGAGAGTAGTCAGGGTTCTTAGTTCTTAGGAATAGAGTTGTTATTAAGAGAATTATTTAATAAAAGGAGAAATAAATTCAGAAGTTAAAATCAGTAAAATTTGCACACATACAATAATGATTTGAAAATGCACAAAAACATTCTGAAATTTTGAAGATTGCAAAATTTTTCTTTCCAACGCTGTGATCAAACCTAAGGGAGATGAAAAACAGATACATCATGGCGTCTCATTTATAGCACCATATGCAAATTTTCTTGGTAATGCCAATTATTTACCGTTCTCTTTATTTTCAGATATGGTTTCCTTGCAACTTCTGGTTGTTTCCAAAATTGGAAAATTTCAGTTTCAGATTAGAGAAGAGATAAACAAAAAATCGACGTTGGATTGATTACTATCCTAAAATAAGATTTGCCCAAGTGTTTTCTACAGTGAGAGGAACAATGTGAAAGCTCAAGGACTACTTTGATTTGTGAGATTTTAGCCAAAGACTTCCCATGCATTGACGGTGATTACAAAAAAATCAAGCAAAAGAACTATTTCAAAATAATCAAGAAATTGGTTTTTGATTGGCCTATAACAATCTATAAATCTTCTCACATTAATAATGCAACGTAATTTTTTAATTTTGGTTTGATTTATTTCTTACAAATTCTTAAGAAGAATTTTTTAATAACCGTTAATTTGTAAGAAATTAAAGATAAGACGCACTACAAGATACTTTGGTACCAACAAAAGAATTTTTACACAAAAGTGCTTTGTTTTTCTCTTTAAAGAGGTTGTTCAACTAACCTTTTTGAATCTGGTTAAAAATTAAAGATTTATTGTGAAACAAGCTCGGAGGCAGAAGTTTTGTGAAAAGTTAACGACTTTAAATTGCGCAAAAATGAAGTTAAGCAAAAATTTCTTGGACATACAAATTATACATGTAAAACGAAGAAAGAAAGCAAGAATTATACACCAAAACAAGAAAGAATATGAGTCACACTTCATTTAACTTAACTTAAATAAGATGGTTGCAACATCTAGTTCCGCCTCGTGCTATCGTAACACGTCGGAGTGCTACACTAAAGTTTTTGTAAGATGACATATATTATTGGTAGCCTACTATATATTGTCATTAATCGTACTTGTCTTCTAAGTAGTTTGTTCAAGGTAATCCGTTCTGATCATGAACAATAAGTTGGGTTTTTAAAAGTAGCAATTAGAAAAGCAAATTTATGTTTTACTGACAAATTTGTATATTTGAGTATCTTCACTATGGCATTACTTTGTTACAATTACGTTTCACTATACGATTTTTCGTTTGCATATGTTCGTTTGTTAATACGAATATTGCGAACCATATGGTTCAAACAATCAACGTTAATGGAACTGATCGCTATTTTTGAATCTGTTTTTCTTTCTGATATAAAGGATTATTAGATGTAATTAGTAATAAATAGTTCATCTATAAACTGCAATAAACAGTCAGGCACTAGATCTTTAATCTTTCTCTGTTTTTTCAAAGCTGGCTGTGTGCCGTCAATGCTTTACTACATTTTTGTTGAAAATGGTTGACCGTCAACAGCCTGATGACGAGCGTACAACTGGTTATCTAGATATTTTTAAGACTTATTTGAGAATAACCTAACGTTAATTTTTGGTTCAAAATGAAAATGGATATGATTCGTTACATGATGAAGTGTCGTATTTGTATTTCCAACAAACTCAAGTACCAGTGACAAGCAGGGTTAATGTTGAAACACCGGGTATTGAGAGATCTTGACAAATTGTTGCCACTGACATAGTTTCAAGGACGGTTATTCCTGTATCTTAGTTGAAGCTGATTTTTTTTTAAAGTTTTTGGTATTTTTCCTGATGCAAAACTCAACTGCGTCTACTGTAATGAAGTCTCAAAGAAGAGGTGATTTTGATGTCTAGTTACGGTAACGATGCTTAAAACTACACTGAAGATCAAACGTTTTTGTCATGGCTTTCTAGTGCAAGTAATAGACACTGTGTAGAGCAGGAGCGCCGTTTCAGAAACGTTTCCTAATTTTTCTGTTAAGGTTTTAACGTCATTATTTCTCAACTCGGAGTAGATTATTTCAAAACTAAACAATCAAAGAATGTTGTGAATAAACTAGCGGTTCCAAAACTGTTCTCATTAAAATTTTTAAATTGTATCTTTGTTGTTTTCATATATTATCTTTGCAATCATTTGAGTAGACAATAATCACGCAAAAGTAAAAACCGTAGGTATTACCTGAGTTTTTGAATACACCCCCACCCACCCAAAAGTCACTATAATTACAATGTGGGTTAAATTTTTTTGATCGGCAATAACTTACTATGCCGTGTTCGTACAAGCGATTCAAAGTGATCATTTTGCGGGAGATTTTACTTGCTACAATTTCAGTCTTCACGATTATACTAAAATAAAAAACTATTACGTGGTTCGCTAGCTCAGATGCTGAATGATTTATGTTTCTTTACAGCTTATCGCTCCTTTGTAGGAACATCGCCTCCCTATATTAGGACAGTTTGGCCTTACACTTCAACGCTGTTACGAAAGTGGCTGTTACATTTTTTTAACGATTATTAAAGGTATTAGTATGGTAAGCAGTACCGATGGCTTAACGTACCCTCCGAAGCACGGTGGTTCTAAAATCCGTTTGAGAAAATCACTCGCTGTCACCGGAATCGAACCAACGGTGAGCAGTTTACTAAACTGGCGCTTATACCGCTGGGCTATGCTTCCACAAAACTAGATAATTTGCTTTCGTAAAAATCTTAATAACTATGACAAAAACGCTTATGAGGCAATCGATAAAAAGAAGTTTCAGCGTTTGTTCACCAGAAGTCAGGTAGGAGGTACTATTCTTTTTCGTACGTTTTTAAAGGAGAAACGTCTATAAAAATTTACACAAAAAAAATTGCGCAAAAAGCAATAAAAGGTTTTGTTACAATCATAAAATTTATTATATGAAAACAAACAAACAACAAAAAAATGAAAATAGTTTGTACAAAGGTAAAACATGAATAAAACAATTTCTACAAAAAAATTATCTGATCACGTGATCGTTAATTCTTAACAAATACCTACTCCTAATTAAATATTAAATGCGCTACAAGAGAGTACACAAGGTTGAACAAATTATGCGTCTTGCACTTTTAACTAAACATACGATCGATATCATCAATCGGTTTCACAGAACGCACTCTAAATAACATTTCTAACGTCAATTTATTGATTTAAAGCTTTTATGTTTGTTTGCAACTTTTACAAGTTTTTAGTTACAAATTGATTAAATTGTAAACAATCCAAAATGATAATTTAAACAAAACATTGTTAATTTTTTTTAATATTATTTTAATATTTATAAATCACAGTAATTTTCTGGGTACGCATTTGTCGATTTCGCATTTGTATGAAACACCTATAATAATTAAAATTTAAGTGTGTGGTTTCAATAATTTTATCATTTTTTTTAAGAAATTGACTTATTAGATTTAACCCTAAGATACATCCACAAATGGATTAATTTTAGCTACTTTGACATTGTCTGTATAAAGGGTGATATTTTAGAACTGACCCATTTAGAAAATCGGATATGCCAATTATCTCTCTGTAAAAAATACTTACCGTTCCTAAGTTTCATACAAACTTACCTTTCTTTGTTATTGTTTTTGAGTTTCTTCTAACACACATATTCTGTGTCAATTATAGGTATAAATTAAACTATTGTATACTTTATCATTATCGCAAAAATCTCTGAATATACTGAGCGTCAAAATATTTAATAAAATTCCCGAAAAGTATAGAAATATGTCACGTAGTAGGTTCAAAAGTAGTCTGACAGTATTTTTGATAGATAATGCCTTTTACAGATTGTCCGAATTCATAGAATGTACTTTTAATTTCTAATCTGTTCTCGAATTTATGTAATGTTTTTGACTTATCTTATACTTATTATAATAAGTTCTTTAGATGAATAAAGTTTATTATTATTATTATTATTATTAAAACTCAAAGCATTTTTTCTTCGATATTCTGAAAATTATCGTGGTAGATTAACATACTAAAATAAAAAACTATTACGTGGTTCGCTATCTCAGATACTGAATGATTTATGTTTCTTTACAGCTTATCGCTCCTTTGTAGGAACATCGCCTCCCTATATTAGGAGATTTTGGCCTTACACTTCAACGCTGTTACGAAAGTGGCTGTTACATTTTTTTAACGATTATTAGTATGGTAACCAGTACCGATGGCTTAACGTACCCTCCGAAGCACGGTGGTTCTAAAATCCGTTTGAGAAAATCACTCGCTGTCACCGGAATCGAACCAACGGTGAGCAGTTTACTAAACTGGCGCTTATACCTCTGGGCTATGCTTCCACAAAACTAGATAATTTGCTTTTGTAAAAATCTTAATGACTATGACAAAAACGCTTATGAAGCAATCGATAAAAATAAGTTTCAGCGTTTGTTTACCAGAAGGAGGTACTATTCTTTTTAGAACTTTTTTAAAGGAAAACCGTCTGTAAAAATTTACACAAAAAAAATTGCGCAAAAAGCAATAAAAGGTTTTGTTACAATCATAAAATTTATTATATGAAAACAAACAAACAACAAAAAATGAAAATAGTTTGTACAAAGGTAAAACATGAATAAAACAATTTCTACAAAAAAAAATTATCTGATCACGTGATCGTTAATTCTTAACAAATACCTACTCCTAATTAAATATTAAATGCGCTACAAGAGAGTACACAAGGTTGAACAAATTATGCGTCTTGCACTTTTAACTAAACATACGATCGATATCATCAATCGGTTTCACAGAACGCACTCTAAATAACATTTCTAACGTCAATTTATTGATTTAAAGCTTTTATGTTTGTTTGCAACTTTTACAAGTTTTTAGTTACAAATTGATTAAATTGTAAACAATCCAAAATGATAATTTAAACAAAACATTGTTAATTTTTTTAATATTATTTTAATATTTATAAATCACAGTAATTTTCTGGGTACGCATTTGTCGATTTCGCATTTGTATGAAACACCTATAATAATTAAAATTTAAGTGTGTGGTTTCAATAATTTTATCATTTTTTTAAGAAATTGACTTATTAGATTTAACCCTAAGATACATCCACAAATGGATTAATTTTAGCTACTTTGACATTGTCTGTATAAAGGGTGATATTTTAGAACTGACCCATTTAGAAAATCGGATATGCCAATTATCTCTCTGTAAAAAATACTTACCGTTCCTAAGTTTCATACAAACTTACCTTTCTTTGTTATTGTTTTTGAGTTTCTTCTAACACACATATTCTGTGTCAATTATAGGTATAAATTAAACTATTGTATACTTTATCATTATCGCAAAAATCTCTGAATATACTGAGCGTCAAAATATTTAATAAAATTCCCGAAAAGTATAGAAATATGTCACGTAGTAGGTTCAAAAGTAGTCTGACAGTATTTTTGATAGATAATGCCTTTTACAGATTGTCCGAATTCATAGAATGTACTTTTAATTTCTAATCTGTTCTCGAATTTATGTAATGTTTTTGACTTATCTTATACTTATTATAATAAGTTCTTTAGATGAATAAAGTTTATTATTATTATTATTATTATTAAAACTCAAAGCATTTTTTCTTCGATATTCTGAAAATTATCGTGGTAGATTAACATACTAAAATAAAAACTATTACGTGGTTCGCTATCTCAGATACTGAATGATTTATGTTTCTTTACAGCTTATCGCTCCTTTGTAGGAACATCGCCTCCCTATATTAGGAGATTTTGGCCTTACACTTCAACGCTGTTACGAAAGTGGCTGTTACATTTTTTTAACGATTATTAGTATGGTAACCAGTACCGATGGCTTAACGTACCCTCCGAAGCACGGTGGTTCTAAAATCCGTTTGAGAAAATCACTCGCTGTCACCGGAATCGAACCAACGGTGAGCAGTTTACTAAACTGGCGCTTATACCTCTGGGCTATGCTTCCACAAAACTAGATAATTTGCTTTTGTAAAAATCTTAATGACTATGACAAAAACGCTTATGAAGCAATCGATAAAAATAAGTTTCAGCGTTTGTTTACCAGAAGGAGGTACTATTCTTTTTAGAACTTTTTTAAAGGAAAACCGTCTGTAAAAATTTACACAAAAAAAATTGCGCAAAAAGCAATAAAAGGTTTTGTTACAATCATAAAATTTATTATATGAAAACAAACAAACAACAAAAAATGAAAATAGTTTGTACAAAGGTAAAACATGAATAAAACAATTTCTACAAAAAAATTATCTGATCACGTGATCGTTAATTCTTAACAAATACCTACTCCTAATTAAATATTAAATGCGCTACAAGAGAGTACACAAGGTTGAACAAATTATGCGTCTTGCACTTTTAACTAAACATACGATCGATATCATCAATCGGTTTCACAGAACGCACTCTAAATAACATTTCTAACGTCAATTTATTGATTTAAAGCTTTTATGTTTGTTTGCAACTTTTACAAGTTTTTAGTTACAAATTGATTAAATTGTAAACAATCCAAAATGATAATTTAAACAAAACATTGTTAATTTTTTTTAATATTATTTTAATATTTATAAATCACAGTAATTTTCTGGGTACGCATTTGTCGATTTCGCATTTGTATGAAACACCTATAATAATTAAAATTTAAGTGTGTGGTTTCAATAATTTTATCATTTTTTTAAGAAATTGACTTATTAGATTTAACCCTAAGATACATCCACAAATGGATTAATTTTAGCTACTTTGACATTGTCTGTATAAAGGGTGATATTTTAGAACTGACCCATTTAGAAAATCGGATATGCCAATTATCTCTCTGTAAAAAATACTTACCGTTCCTAAGTTTCATACAAACTTACCTTTCTTTGTTATTGTTTTTGAGTTTCTTCTAACACACATATTCTGTGTCAATTATAGGTATAAATTAAACTATTGTATACTTTATCATTATCGCAAAAATCTCTGAATATACTGAGCGTCAAAATATTTAATAAAATTCCCGAAAAGTATAGAAATATGTCACGTAGTAGGTTCAAAAGTAGTCTGACAGTATTTTTGATAGATAATGCCTTTTACAGATTGTCCGAATTCATAGAATGTACTTTTAATTTCTAATCTGTTCTCGAATTTATGTAATGTTTTTGACTTATCTTATACTTATTATAATAAGTTCTTTAGATGAATAAAGTTTATTATTATTATTATTATTATTAAAACTCAAAGCATTTTTTCTTCGATATTCTGAAAATTATCGTGGTAGATTAACATACTAAAATAAAAACTATTACGTGGTTCGCTATCTCAGATACTGAATGATTTATGTTTCTTTACAGCTTATCGCTCCTTTGTAGGAACATCGCCTCCCTATATTAGGAGATTTTGGCCTTACACTTCAACGCTGTTACGAAAGTGGCTGTTACATTTTTTTAACGATTATTAGTATGGTAACCAGTACCGATGGCTTAACGTACCCTCCGAAGCACGGTGGTTCTAAAATCCGTTTGAGAAAATCACTCGCTGTCACCGGAATCGAACCAACGGTGAGCAGTTTACTAAACTGGCGCTTATACCTCTGGGCTATGCTTCCACAAAACTAGATAATTTGCTTTTGTAAAAATCTTAATGACTATGACAAAAACGCTTATGAAGCAATCGATAAAAATAAGTTTCAGCGTTTGTTTACCAGAAGGAGGTACTATTCTTTTAGAACTTTTTTAAAGGAAAACCGTCTGTAAAAATTTACACAAAAAAAATTGCGCAAAAAGCAATAAAAGGTTTTGTTACAATCATAAAATTTATTATATGAAAACAAACAAACAACAAAAAAATGAAAATAGTTTGTACAAAGGTAAAACATGAATAAAACAATTTCTACAAAAAAAAATTATCTGATCACGTGATCGTTAATTCTTAACAAATACCTACTCCTAATTAAATATTAAATGCGCTACAAGAGAGTACACAAGGTTGAACAAATTATGCGTCTTGCACTTTTAACTAAACATACGATCGATATCATCAATCGGTTTCACAGAACGCACTCTAAATAACATTTCTAACGTCAATTTATTGATTTAAAGCTTTTATGTTTGTTTGCAACTTTTACAAGTTTTTAGTTACAAATTGATTAAATTGTAAACAATCCAAAATGATAATTTAAACAAAACATTGTTAATTTTTTTTAATATTATTTTAATATTTATAAATCACAGTAATTTTCTGGGTACGCATTTGTCGATT
Source organism: Abscondita cerata (assembly GCA_030710515.1). Taxonomy (NCBI): domain Eukaryota; kingdom Metazoa; phylum Arthropoda; class Insecta; order Coleoptera; family Lampyridae; genus Abscondita; species Abscondita cerata. The sequence goes on along the minus strand of JALBCR010000359.1, from coordinate 438,445 downwards.
TCGCATTTGTATGAAACACCTATAATAATTAAAATTTAAGTGTGTGGTTTCAATAATTTTATCATTTTTTTAAGAAATTGACTTATTAGATTTAACCCTAAGATACATCCACAAATGGATTAATTTTAGCTACTTTGACATTGTCTGTATAAAGGGTGATATTTTAGAACTGACCCATTTAGAAAATCGGATATGCCAATTATCTCTCTGTAAAAAATACTTACCGTTCCTAAGTTTCATACAAACTTACCTTTCTTTGTTATTGTTTTTGAGTTTCTTCTAACACACATATTCTGTGTCAATTATAGGTATAAATTAAACTATTGTATACTTTATCATTATCGCAAAATCTCTGAATATACTGAGCGTCAAAATATTTAATAAAATTCTCGAAAAGTATAGAAATATGTCACGTAGTAGGTTCAAAAGTAGTCTGACAGTATTTTTGATAGATAATGCCTTTTACAGATTGTCCGAATTCATAGAATGTACTTTTAATTTCTAATCTGTTCTCGAATTTATGTAATGTTTTTGACTTATCTTATACTTATTATAATAAGTTCTTTAGATGAATAAAGTTTATTATTATTATTATTATTATTAAAACTCAAAGCATTTTTTCTTCGATATTCTGAAAATTATCGTGGTAGATTAACATACTAAAATAAAAAACTATTACGTGGTTCGCTATCTCAGATACTGAATGATTTATGTTTCTTTACAGCTTATCGCTCCTTTGTAGGAACATCGCCTCCCTATATTAGGAGATTTTGGCCTTACACTTCAACGCTGTTACGAAAGTGGCTGTTACATTTTTTAACGATTATTAGTATGGTAACCAGTACCGATGGCTTAACGTACCCTCCGAAGCACGGTGGTTCTAAAATCCGTTTGAGAAAATCACTCGCTGTCACCGGAATCGAACCAACGGTGAGCAGTTTACTAAACTGGCGCTTATACCTCTGGGCTATGCTTCCACAAAACTAGATAATTTGCTTTTGTAAAAATCTTAATGACTATGACAAAACGCTTATGAAGCAATCGATAAAAATAAGTTTCAGCGTTTGTTTACCAGAAGGAGGTACTATTCTTTTAGAACTTTTTTTAAAGGAAAACCGTCTGTAAAAATTTACACAAAAAAATTGCGCAAAAGCAATAAAAGGTTTTGTTACAATCATAAAATTTATTATATGAAAACAAACAAACAACAAAAATGAAAATAGTTTGTACAAAGGTAAAACATGAATAAAACAATTTCTACAAAAAAATTATCTGATCACGTGATCGTTAATTCTTAACAAATACCTACTCCTAATTAAATATTAAATGCGCTACAAGAGAGTACACAAGGTTGAACAAATTATGCGTCTTGCACTTTTAACTAAACATACGATCGATATCATCAATCGGTTTCACAGAACGCACTCTAAATAACATTTCTAACGTCAATTTATTGATTTAAAGCTTTTATGTTTGTTTGCAACTTTTACAAGTTTTTAGTTACAAATTGATTAAATTGTAAACAATCCAAAATGATAATTTAAACAAAACATTGTTAATTTTTTTTAATATTATTTTAATATTTATACAGTAATTTTCTGGGTACGCATTTGTCGATTTCGCATTTGTATGAAACACCTATAATAATTAAAATTTAAGTGTGTGGTTTCAATAATTTTATCATTTTTTTAAGAAATTGACTTATTAGATTTAACCCTAAGATACATCCACAAATGGATTAATTTTAGCTACTTTGACATTGTCTGTATAAAGGGTGATATTTTTAGAACTGACCCATTTAGAAAATCGGATATGCCAATTATCTCTCTGTAAAAAAATACTTACCGTTCCTAAGTTTCATACAAACTTACCTTTCTTTTGTTATTGTTTTTGAGTTTCTTCTAACACACATATTCTGTGTCAATTATAGGTATAAATTAAACTATTGTATACTTTATCATTATCGCAAAATCTCTGAATATACTGAGCGTCAAAATATTTAATAAAATTCCCGAAAAGTATAGAAATATGTCACGTAGTAGGTTCAAAAGTAGTCTGACAGTATTTTTGATAGATAATGCCTTTTACAGATTGTCCGAATTCATAGAATGTACTTTTAATTTCTAATCTGTTCTCGAATTTATGTAATGTTTTTGACTTATCTTATACTTATTATAATAAGTTCTTTAGATGAATAAAGTTTATTATTATTATTATTATTATTAAAACTCAAAGCATTTTTCTTCGATATTCTGAAAATTATCGTGGTAGATTAACATACTAAAATAAAAACTATTACGTGGTTCGCTATCTCAGATACTGAATGATTTATGTTTCTTTACAGCTTATCGCTCCTTTGTAGGAACATCGCCTCCCTATATTAGGAGATTTTGGCCTTACACTTCAACGCTGTTACGAAAGTGGCTGTTACATTTTTTAACGATTATTAGTATGGTAACCAGTACCGATGGCTTAACGTACCCTCCGAAGCACGGTGGTTCTAAAATCCGTTTGAGAAAATCACTCGCTGTCACCGGAATCGAACCAACGGTGAGCAGTTTACTAAACTGGCGCTTATACCTCTGGGCTATGCTTCCACAAAACTAGATAATTTGCTTTTGTAAAAATCTTAATGACTATGACAAAAACGCTTATGAAGCAATCGATAAAAATAAGTTTCAGCGTTTGTTTACCAGAAGGAGGTACTATTCTTTTTAGAACTTTTTAAAGGAAAACCGTCTGTAAAATTTACACAAAAAAAATTGCGCAAAAGCAATAAAAGGTTTTGTTACAATCATAAAATTTATTATATGAAAACAAACAAACAACAAAAAATGAAAATAGTTTGTACAAAGGTAAAACATGAATAAAACAATTTCTACAAAAAAATTATCTGATCACGTGATCGTTAATTCTAACAAATACCTACTCCTAATTAAATATTAAATGCGCTACAAGAGAGTACACAAGGTTGAACAAATTATGCGTCTTGCACTTTTAACTAAACATACGATCGATATCATCAATCGGTTTCACAGAACGCACTCTAAATAACATTTCTAACGTCAATTTATTGATTTAAAGCTTTTATGTTTGTTTGCAACTTTTACAAGTTTTTAGTTACAAATTGATTAAATTGTAAACAATCCAAAATGATAATTTAAACAAAACATTGTTAATTTTTTTAATATTATTTTAATATTTATAAATCACAGTAATTTTCTGGGTACGCATTTGTCGATTTCGCATTTGTATGAAACACCTATAATAATTAAAATTTAAGTGTGTGGTTTCAATAATTTTATCATTTTTTAAGAAATTGACTTATTAGATTTAACCCTAAGATACATCCACAAATGGATTAATTTTAGCTACTTTGACATTGTCTGTATAAAGGGTGATATTTTAGAACTGACCCATTTAGAAAATCGGATATGCCAATTATCTCTCTGTAAAAAAATACTTACCGTTCCTAAGTTTCATACAAACTTACCTTTCTTTGTTATTGTTTTTGAGTTTCTTCTAACACACATATTCTGTGTCAATTATAGGTATAAATTAAACTATTGTATACTTTATCATTATCGCAAAAATCTCTGAATATACTGAGCGTCAAAATATTTAATAAAATTCCCGAAAAGTATAGAAATATGTCACGTAGTAGGTTCAAAAGTAGTCTGACAGTATTTTGATAGATAATGCCTTTTACAGATTGTCCGAATTCATAGAATGTACTTTTAATTTCTAATCTGTTCTCGAATTTATGTAATGTTTTTGACTTATCTTATACTTATTATAATAAGTTCTTTAGATGAATAAAGTTTATTATTATTATTATTATTATTAAAACTCAAAGCATTTTTTCTTCGATATTCTGAAAATTATCGTGGTAGATTAACATACTAAAATAAAAACTATTACGTGGTTCGCTAGCTCAGATACTGAATGATTTATGTTTCTTTACAGCTTATCGCTCCTTTGTAGGAACATCGCCTCCCTATATTAGGAGATTTTGGCCTTACACTTCAACGCTGTTACGAAAGTGGCTGTTACATTTTTTAACGATTATTAGTATGGTAACCAGTACCGATGGCTTAACGTACCCTCCGAAGCACGGTGGTTCTAAAATCCGTTTGAGAAAATCACTCGCTGTCACCGGAATCGAACCAACGGTGAGCAGTTTACTAAACTGGCGCTTATACCTCTGGGCTATGCTTCCACAAAACTAGATAATTTGCTTTTGTAAAAATCTTAATAACTATGACAAAAACGCCTATGACGCAATCGATAAAAAGAAGTTTCAGCGTTTGTTCACCAGAAGTCAGGTAGGAGGTACTACTCTTTTCGTACTTTTTAAAGGAGAACCGTCTATAAAATTTACACAAAAAATTGCGCAAAAAGCAATAAAAGGTTTTGTTACAATCATAAAATTTATTATATGAAACAAACAAACAACAAAAAAATGAAAATAGTTTGTACAAAGGTAAAACATGAATAAAACAATTTCTACAAAAAAATTATCTGATCACGTGATCGTTAATTCTTAACAAATACCTACTCCTAATTAAATATTAAATGCGCTACAAGAGAGTACACAAGGTTGAACAAATTATGCGTCTTGCACTTTTAACTAAACATACGATCGATATCATCAATCGGTTTCACAGAACGCACTCTAAATAACATTTCTAACGTCAATTTATTGATTTAAAGCTTTTATGTTTGTTTGCAACTTTTACAAGTTTTTTAGTTACAAATTGATTAAATTGTAAACAATCCAAAATGATAATTTAATCAAAACATTGTTAATTTTTTTTTTAATATTATTTTAATATTTATAAATCACAGTAATTTTCTGGGTACGCATTTGTCGATTTCGCATTTGTCTGAACACCTATAATGATTAAAATTTAAGTGTGTGGTTTCAATAATTTAATCATTTTTTTTTAAGAAATTCACTTATTAGATTTAACCCTAAGATACATCCACAAATGGATTAATTTTAGCTACTTTGACGTTGTCTGTATAAAGGGTGATATTTTAGAACTGACCCATTTAGAAAATCGGATATGCCAATTATCTCACTCTGTAAAAAAATACTTACCGTTCTTAAGTTTCATTCAAACTTACCTTTCTTTGTTATTGTTTTTGAGTTTCTTCTAACACACATATTCTTTGTCAATTATAGGTATAAATTAAACTATTGTATACTTTTTTTTTTATATATTTTAAACATTTAGAAATATTTTTCTTGTAATAATTATAATTCTTTCTAAATAAAAGACGTTTGTTTAACACTACTTTACATAATTAGGTACAACTTTTTCTGACATACCGACATTCATCATCGATAACTATAGGATATTATACAGAAATTATTTAAAAAAAGAAACCTTATTTCAACAAACAAAAAACAATTCTGTTTATCGTAAAGCTAAAAAGTTCTTCCGTATACCCAAACGCTCCTCTACGTATTTTACAATATTATAAACAAACCGTACTAACATTCATAAATAATTAAAAGTATTTTGAAGTAAAATACATCGTTAGTACGAATCACTAGCTATCTTTAATTGAAAATAAAAAAAAGATATGGTTGTGTAGAAAGCTGTTTGAAGAAATTAGTTTTTATTGCACCAAATTCAAAAGTCGAGGGAAAATGGGGGATACTAACTTACCATTGTCACATTTTACTATTTTCTTTTTAGTTTATGGACTGTTGGAAGAACGGTGAATTTAAAAAATCTGTGAAAATTTATAAAAATTTGGAAGAATGTGCAATGAAAAGTTAGTACGTTCGCGTCGAGATCTACACGTTTTTTACAAAACTTCATTCGAATGTAATTTACAACAATAATACATAGTAAAAAACAAACAGTTAACAAAAGAAGTAAAGTCGAAAGGAAACACATGCACATTATATATTAATTTACCGTAGCACTCTGTATAATATACACGTCACTGGTCATTGTTGGTCACTTATTTATAAATAATTACAATTAGTAACTAATCACTTTTTTAATATTAAACAGCTGGCCATACACTGAAACAAAAAGAAAATAACAATTAGATTCAATACGTTAAACTTACTTAATACAAAAGAAAAAGTTACCGTTTTATTTTAAATTGATAACTTAAGTAAAATGCGTTTTAATAATTATTAGCGCCACTAAGAGATAAAAATGAAAATGAACTTATTAATTATAGAGAGTTACTTTCTAGATAATTCCAAAGGTATCATTAGGATTTTTAATTGCATCAAAATATATAATTAAAATCGTAAGTTTTCTAACTTTGCGACATATTCATATTTATTCCCTTACATTAACTTATTACCGGTAGCTGAGAATTAAATTAGGTCTCATTTGAATAAATATAATAATTTTTATTTTTCTTTAGGCTAATTGTGAGCAACTTTATTTAGTTGTGACTGCGAATTGCGTCACTGCTTATACACTATTGTTTGAATTTCTATTGTTCTTCAATAGAAATGCGGAGATTATTTTTGCTCTACCTCAGATGAATTTGAATTTTTGAATTTAACAAAAATCACTTTAACAGAATTGTAATGATAATTATGATCTCATTATCTGACAGAAAAATTATCATTTTAAACAAAAATTATTTAAAAATTAATTAGCAAACCAAAAGAATAAAAAAATTGATTCTACTTAGGGTCGCAATAATTGTGACGAACAATATTTTTTTAAATATTATAGAATGAAACAATTTACGTGAAATGTTTGTAAAAAACAATATTAATTCGTCAAATCTTTGAATCTTTCTAAATAACAATACGGCTGTAATCCAATATTGGCTCAATAATGGTTATTATTGGTTCAATAGAGTATGTCAATATTGTACCAATATTAAACTAAATCTGCTATTCATATTGACTACGGTTTTAGTAAGTTTAGATTATTTTCCAGCATTTCTACCTTAACCTTAAAATTTGCAACTGATAGAAAGTGTCAGTAGTAGATTGACAGTGTGATAATGCAAAAAAAAACTAGGTGAAATCATTAACTAACACCGTGTTAGTTGACAGAGATAATAAGCTCAATATTTTTTTAAATAAATTTTACCGAATTAATTTATTTGTCGCAATAATGTGACGTACAATATTTTTTTTTAGTGTTATAAGATTGAACCGATTAAAATAGTTCACATAAAATGTGTATAAAAAAATAAAATAAATTCTTCCAATCTTTGAATGTATCTCAATGGTAATTCAGCAGTAATCCAATATTGGCCCAATAATGTTATTGTTGGTTTAATATTGTAAAAATTTTAAAATAAAACCGTTGGTTATATAGAATACAATCTTATGAGTTTAAATGATTTCCACAATCTCTACCTCTACCTCAAAATTTGCAACTATTAGAAAGTATTGGTAGTTCAGTGTGAAAATCATTAACTCAGTCCGTATAATACTAGTTGAATATCGACAGAAACCAGTAAATTCAATGTCTTCAAATAAATTCTACACTATAGAAAATCTACTATTGAATTAGTTTATTAAGAGAAACAATAATTTATATAACTAAAACATGTTTCCAATATTGATGCGGTTTAGTCAATATTTAAAACTAAAACTGTGGAATTAATCTAACAAAGTTAAAGTCCAACCAACAATATACATCAATAACCACGTTTAATTAAAACTAATACAAAACTAGATTAAAGTTATTTATTAAAATTACTAATCAGTCAAGATAGATGCAATATTGCGACAAGCCAATTATTATTCAATATTTCATTCTACTGAGTTTGTTTTATTGTTCCATATTCAGCGAATAGAACTAGTTACATTAAATATAGCATATACCAACATTAGTTAAATTTAATTGATACATTCATCAAATAATTCTTTTAAATATTTTTTTTTTAAAAAGCATCACTGCATTATTGCAAAATTTGTTGACATCATATAAGAAAGAACTTTTAATTATGTAATGTTTTCAAAATTACTGCTAATATTTAATATTGAAACCACGTTGTGTGATTGTGAAGTACCAATTTGATTATTTATCCAATGCTCCCTTTTAATTTTAATTAAACAATCATAACTTGAACAATGAAGAGTAGGTAAATATTTAATTTTTTTTGCCCCATTTTCACCGACATGAAAATTTAAATTATGCGAATGATGAATGTTACTACAATATTGAAAGAATACATTAGCTATGCAATACTGGAGAATAAATTGATAAGTTTATTATTTAATTGGAGATACTACAACTATTCAAAATAATGTAAACATTACGATAGTACACTTTAAAATTAGATTCTGCTTTGACAAGCATCAAAAACAGGTAGGAAAACATTTTGAATATTGCATTTATGCACGTCTTTCAATATTGATGCTGTTTAAAGTAAAGCAAAGGCCAATGTTGACGCAATATTAAATATATTTAATCAATATTAGTACAGACGATATTAGAACTATATTGGCGTCAATTACAAGAAGATATAATATTACCTAAGTTCTTTTTAACGTTGCTAATTTAACTTTTTTAGATTTTGTGTAAAGGCACTTGTACTACAGAAACAAATTGCTACATCGCTGACTTTATAAATAAAAGTTTTTTAAAGGATATTATTACAATCGCTAATAAATAATTATTTTGCTAAAATAAAAACATCGCCCTCAGTAGCCCTTACAAGTGTATGTTATACCAATATATTAATCTATATTAAATCAATATTGTAGCAACGCCATGTTAAAATATTTTCTTGCATTAGTGTAGCTCACCAAGTTACATCAATATTTATTCATTGCCTCAATATAGCAAACATTCTTATGAAGAAGGTGCAAAATTAACTAAACATAAAACCTCCCTATTGTGTTGACAACAAGTGACAACCCGGTGGTTTCTGATTACAATAAAATCTTTATATTAAAAATTTGTCTAAAGTATTTTTTTAAATATAATCAAACAAACGTTTTTGACTTTTCACCACATTTTTGAAAGTAGAAGCGTTCACTGCAAAATTTGAGAATATACGCAACACGTATAAATAAAATTTATCCAAAAATTGCTCCAACATGTTGATAACTCTACTGTCGATTTAGTTGGTTTGTGATTGTTGTTGATATTGCGTCATAGTTGAATCGGAGTTTCAAAGTTGCTGTGATTTCTGTGACAATCGTAAAGTAAAGTCAGTTGCAAACTATGACATATTTAAAGAAACAAAAAGCAAAACATTGGTATCATTGAGCAATCATTCTTCTAGTATGGAAATTATTTTAGAAAATACACATTGTAAGAAAACTGAAGAAAAAAGTGGGTAATTTTGTCATCGTCTACTATGTTTCACCAAAATGTTCTCACCAAACTCCAGTCAAATCGACTTTAAAATTCGTTTACTTCAGTAGGGGGCAGCACTTTCTTGTAGTGATTTAGGTACCAGGAAAAATATGACTAAAGTTTTTTTTCATCTGAACATAAGAAATACGAAATACCTAAATGAAAAACTGGGCTGGGTATGTCGTAGAATTTAATTGACTTAATCGTTTTTACAGTGTACACAAAAAGTACAGTAAAGTAACGCGTGTGGCGTAGAACTCTCCTTTAAAGTATGATTTGAACATTGACAAAAATAAATGTTTTTTTGAGGTGGTATTTTTAATGAGACTGAATTAAGCCGCCACTAATTAAATCCTACCTCAACAACTATCCTCCTTCTGAGATTGCAATCAGGAAAAAATAAGTTAAAAGATCTCACGTCTTTTTTTAAGTGAGACGTTAAAAAAGAACGTATACATAACTGAGTCACCGTAAGGTAAACTGAAACAATCTGAAATTTGTGCATAAAAGAACACAGCATGTTTTTAAATTTTAAAATTCTAAGAATAAAAGCTTTAATAAAAATATTAAAGGGAGTAATGTAAATTTTACCCCCCTACACTTTGGGAAATGTAAAAATATTTAAGAAAATAGACTTATGTGAGTGTGCGTCACATAGAAAATTTCACTTCTGTATCTTGACCTATTTTTGAGACAAAAATTGTTGACCCCTTCTAAGTAGAGAAGGGCCTTCACCTAAAAGGGTTCAAAACGAGTATAAATCAATCAATAATTTTTGGACAAAAATCACTATTTTTGACAAAGTGTAACTAAGTAGGACGTGAGTTTACAAAAAAAAATTGTAGGAACTAAATTTTAAAAAAAATGTGAAAGTCAAAAGAGTCAATGTCTGAAAGTAGAAAAAGAAGAAAGGAAGAAGAAGTGTTTAGGGAGAAGTAAAAAACTGAAACGGCCATCTGAGAAAAAAGCAGAAAGGATAAGACAAGATATATAAAAGAATCAAGAAGGAAGGGAAATAATGAGAAAATGAAACACATTAGGGAAAAAAGTTAAAGAAAGTAAAAGAAATTAAGAAAATTGAATTCCAGAAAATGTTGGTGGAAGGTGAAGAAAAAGACGAATAGACACGAAGTGGTAAGAGAATAAGAAAATGGTTGCCAAAGAAAAACCAAGAAAGAAGAGAAAAGGAAGGAGGAAGTTGGTAAACAAGAAAGAAATAAAGCAAAACGCAAAATTCAAACAAAGCGGGAATAAATTTTTTTGAAGTAGAAAAATGATTTAAAATAGTAGAAGTGGTAAAAACTTGAATTGAAGAGAAAGAATGGAGGACTTTGAAAGATAAAATGCCAAACGAATTTATGTGGGACATACAGTATGTAGAAAGAAAGGAGAAAAGAGAAACGGTGAAAAAGGATAATAAAAGAGAAAAAAAGAAGATGGAAAAAAGAAAGAAATTAAAGGAATGATGAAAACTTAAATAATGGCAAAAATAGAGAAAAGTATAAGATAATAACAATTTATAGAAAAGAAATATATAGAAGCAAAATAATTATAAAATTTCTCCAAAAGGAAAGGAAATTGTAAATAAAAAGTCAATGAATAAAAAATAAACGAACATGGAAAACGATTAGTAGATTTATGTGACGAAAAAGCTTAGACCGTAATAGATAAAGGATAATATAAGTACATAAGTGAAAGAAGATAGTCAGTTATAGACTGTATACTAATAAATAAAAAAAAATGAAGATATAAAAATGATAATCATTGGAGATGAGGTGGAATCTGACCACCAACCACTAGAAGTGTTCATGTTAGAAGAAGGAGAAGAAGCGGAGAATGAAGAATGAAATAAATGGAGAAACAAGAAAATATGAATAGAAAAGAATATAAATAAATAACAATTAAGAAGAATATACGAAAGAATATAGAAAGAAAATATATATATATATATATATATATATATATATATATATATATATATATATATATACAAAAGAGAGAATAAAGAAGAGAAGACAAAGTACAAAGGGTAACAAACGTGGAGTATAAGATACTGCACAAATAATAAGAAAAATATTGGGAAAAAAATAGAAAAAGAAAATTATTCCAGACTGGCAAGCCGGATTTAGAAGAAGACAAAGAACTATTGATAATGTATATATACTAAATCATATAGTTAACGAACGAGTAAAGAAAAAAAGAGAAAGAATGTTTGCGAAGAGAATTTTAGACAAGAAAAGGTTTAAAATCCTAGTCTGACAAATTGATTTAAACTTCTGCGGTCCGTTTGTGAACTTGTGTTGTTTAGATTCGGGTCTAAGATATATATACTGCTGTCTACAGTCTACATCCAACATTGGAGATGGAAAGACCTCTGAAGAAGCGTTAGCTAAAATTAGGAAGAAATTCTAATCACCGACGGCCATTACACCCAGACCACATTCGTTTAAGCGCTAGTCTATTTTTAATTTACATAGAAGATTTAAAGGAAGAATTGGAAAAAAGGGTAATAATAGGGAGGAACAAGACATGGGTGTTGGCATACACAGACGATATTGTCGTATTAGCGACAAAGGAAGAAGAAATGAGATGAGTGTTCAAAGTTTTGAAGAGATATTTGTAGAAAAAAAATTATTAGCAAAACGAAAATAATATAGTTTAAAAAGAGAAAAGGAAGACAGTGGACAAATACAGATATTTAGGGTATAATATAAGATACGACAAGCACATAAGTGAAAAGGAAATAGAATAGTAGGAAAAGTATGGGGAATAGCAGAAAATACATTTGGAAATGATTTGGAAAAAGAAGACAGATTTTTAAAGTTGATCATATATGGAGCGAAAATTTGAAGTGAGGGAGAGAATGAAAAGAACTAGAAAAAATAGAGAAAAATATTGGAAATTAACATTAGAATTAGAGAAAGAAATGCCGGGATATACAGTGCTTCTCAAAAGTCCACCAGTGAAATTTGGAAACTGAATATTAAAGGTTGTAAAATTTCCTACTAGTAATGATAGATGACAAAATTGTCAAAGATGACGTCACAAGGCCATTATGACCAATAATTTTAAATAGAACCCTATGGCAAGCGGCACCTCTTTCAAAGGTATCAAAAAAACCTATTTAATGATACTAATTTTGTTTGTGTTTATGGTAGTTTTGACAACTGACTTTAAAATTATTAGTCACAATGACCTTGGACGTCATCTTGACGATTTCGTCATCTATCATCACTAGTAGAAAATTTTACAACGTTTAATATTCAGTTTCCAAATTTCACTTGTTATGTATAATCGCTCCAAAGATAAGAGGGGGACTTTTGAGAAGCACTGTACAGTAGAGGAAGAAGTAAACTTAGAAAAAATGCGGGTAGAAACAGAAAAGAGAGCGTTAAAATATAAAGAAAAGATGGAAGACAGACATAGAGATATTATATGAAAGCTGGAAAAATAAGATACAAAACAAGAAGATAATATTATGAAATAAGAGGATACGCCAAAGGAGAGATCAAGAGGTTAAAAATGAAGGAAGAGGTGTGGAGGATGAAATAATAGCAAACGATTTAGACGTGGAAAATATGTTTTGGATGAGTGATGAAGAGAGAATGTACATATATTGTGTGCAAATAAGTAGGAGAATATAAGATTCATAAAAAAAGGATGCGGAGAGTAAGAATTAAGGAAAGGGAATGGAAGACACTACTAGGCAAGAAAGGAGAAGGGATACAATGGATGAAGGAAGTGAAGGAAAAATTGATGAGAAGAAATGAAACTTATTAAAGTTTAGTTTATAGTCAAGTGGGAATTATGTAATTTTGGTTAATTTTATATGTCTGCTTAAGTTGGCAACATATGGAAAACTTTTTATTATAAATTTTAGGAAAGAAAATTATTCTTTATAAAAAGTTCTGCATGTTCTAATGTGTAAAATACAATCATCATTTTTACAGTTGTACACGCATTAGTAGAGCGAAAACAAGATTTAAAAAATCTATAGATTTCATAGACCAAGAAAAGGCTTTTGACCAGGTGCCGAGAAAAAATTTACAAGAAAAAGTAGACAAAAATTAATGAGAGTCACTAAGTGTCTTTATAAAATAACAACACATAGAGTAATTTATAATAACTCGGAGTCAAAGTCATTTGATACGAAGACGGGGGTAAGACAAGAAAGCAGCCTCATCCCGTTGTTATCCATCACCTTCATGGACAATGTAATTAGAACGGCAAAACAAAGAATAAAACCATTAAACGTAGGATATACAAACTTAGACCTTGAAGGAATTTATAGAAGGCAGGGACCCTTCAAATGAAGTGAAGAGAACAAAAATAACAGGTAAAGAAAACGTGGGGCGAAAAAATAGGAAACATATTAAAGAAAAAAGGGGTAACATGGAGAGAGGCGAAAATCCTAGCAGAAGATATTGCAGAATGAAAAAAGTTCATAAAAGGTTAAGTGAAAAGTGTAAAAGATGTTAAATACAGTAAATTGTCATTAGATGTAAGGTAAAGTAACCCCTACACCCTAAGGGTAGAGAAGAGTTGATTATAAAATTTGCTGTTTGTCAAAAAATATGAATTTTGCTCAAGAGTAAAGTACCTTCATATTTGACAATATCAAAATTTGTGATTAATAAATGTTGATCAATACTAAAAACTACGTTCAAATATAAAATTACAATGAATTATATAACAATGCAAATGTAACTATATTGACGGAGAAGGCAGATATTTTAAATCATTTCGTTGCTGTATTTTTATTTGAATGGTGTATTTATTAAAATTTATAACATACATTTTTCTGAACGGAACGGAAAAGAGAAAATTTGTAAAAATAAATTTTTAGTAAAATAATGTATTAACGCATATTAAAACATAATTCTTTATTCCAAGCAACTTTTCATAATTACAGTTTTTGATATTGTCACAAATAAAAGTATTTTACTCCTGTACCAAACTCGTAATTTTTGTCAAACCTCGTATACAACTAAAAAAATAATATCTGATGATTGTATTTTAGATTTTAGAACATGCAGAACTTTTGTAATGAATAACTTTTTTTCGTGAAATTAATAATAAAAAGTTACCATGTTGCAAACCGAATCATTTGTTAATTTTAAAAATCAAATAAAAATAGTTTGTTTATACCATACATAAACCTGTTTTGACCTTTTTCAATTTGAACATAACGTAGTCAAAGTTATTTATTTATATCAAAAAAATTTTTTTTGTGAAATCTACGATAAGTTTCTAAACACTTTTTGGGTCACACTGTATAGTGTAATCTTATTATAGTTTTAAAAGTTAATGAAACGGTTACTTAAATACAAGTGTAACAAAAGCTACACGGAAATTGCTTTAAAGTTTATTAAAAAATCCATTTCCGTTACTTACAAAATTCATAATTACATACTCTATATTTTTTTTCATCCCAGTTAGTCTTGCCCAATATATTACAAATAGTGAAATTGAAAAAAAACCGGTAGCCCCAAAAACGCTTGCAAAACAATTTCCAGCAAAATTACAAAATAATCGAATCGTTTTTAAACTGTACTAATTAAAAACAAAAAAAAAACTACGACCCGCCGGTTTAACAACTTTTTTTCCATTTAGCTAATTTACGACATTCGACAAAGACAGTTAGTTATTAATGCTTCGACGATGCAAATTAAATTAAGAACACCTTAATTTTAACAGCGTAAATGTAACAGAATGTGATATATGCTGAAGTATCTAGTTTTTAATAGATTAAAAATTATTGCATCATTTAGTCCGAAACATTATTGTCAATTTATTAATTTAACTGACGCTATTAACGTCATTGTTATTAATCGTAACACAAACCGGTTCGTTATAAATTAAAACTAAATTTTGATAAATTTAAATGTTTTTGTACTTACGTAAGAAGGCCAGGATTATCCGTAGGGTACCACGAGTACTGAGGGAGGTAGTTATGCGGTGGGTGAGGGTGTGGTGCTGGGTGAGGCGGAGGGTGAATTGGTTGTTGGGGTTTAATATCCCAGCTTGGACTCGCAGCTGGCTGACCCGACATATCTGAACCGGGGGTCGAACTCGGTGCTGGGGAAGAATGTTGGATGTAACCCGTTGCCGGAGACCCACTTGATGAACCGCCCCCTGTAAATACAAAGAAATCGTTAATAAAACTCCTTTATTTGAGTTAGATAATATAAAGCTACATTTCCATATTATGGGTTGGACACGATTCCTATTAAGAAAATGTGCTTAGAGTTTAACAATAACCGCCGCATTGGGTTCTATTCTTGCAATAATAATTGTGTATAAAAAATATGGTACAGAATAAAAAGGCGTCCGTATGACATACTTTTTATTTAATGTATTCCATCTAAATAAAAGACAATAAAATAATAAAGGTTTACTGACTGCCACTTCCTTATAAAGCTTAAACGAAGTGAATAATATTTTATTTCTGCAGCTTGTTATGCCAATTTTTATTAAACTTCGACGTGTTCAATTTGCATTTTTTATTTGCTTACATCGCGCAAAATCAATTATTACAATTCAGCTTATCAAACAGTACGAGCAACATTTAATTTTAGATAACATTTGTATAAAGCTCATGCAAGCGTGGTTCCGTAATTTTTTTTAAAGATAGTATGGAAAAATACGTAGAACACAGTTATTAGAACAAATAAACAGAAATTGCGCGATTGTCTCGTAAACAGAAGTGAAATTATGTACACAGTCCAGTAATTTAACCCAAAAACTTTCTTTAAGAAAAATTATGCTGCTGTTTTTGTTTGTGAAAAATCAAAGTGGATGACGACTTTTCATCTTCAAAAATGTACAAGAATTTAGAACTCAAAAACAATATTAAGTTTATCACACACTCTTCATCTCAAGTGTGTGTAATATTCGGATGGTGCGATGAGGGATAGAAAAAAAGCTCTTGGATTATGAGGGTTCATCTGATTTCATTAGTATGATGCTACATTAGGCGTATTTGACTTTTCAGAGTTCTGTTTTTTTCTGGGAAGTCTAACTGTAACCTAACAAGTGCACCATATTATTGTACTCATATTCGCATATTCTAAAACTAAATAAAAGTAAATATTAGGTTATTAATTATTCATAGATGTGTAAAAGTGCGTAAAAGACAAATTATATCAGATTGCTCATTTAGTTGGAAACTGCCTATTTTATAATTAGTAACTCAAAATTGATACCTCAAATTTTATATAATTTGAAGTAATGAGAACATTTGTGATACACTAATTTCCAAACATTTATTACCTAAAATCTAGACTGTAGGAAAAAAATGTTTAATTATAAAATCCAAGATAGAGCTCGTTTAAAAAAAATATTGTTACTAACACTATTTCAAAAACCATTAAAGTGCGATTAAATACTTGAAGTTTACTTTTTTTTCAAAAATTGTTTCATAACCTTTACGATAAATAAAATACTGAATTTTTTTAAAGAGTGAGTTTTCCGAGTTTTTCCGAATACCATCGGAACTTCTTGGAATGTGTGACTTTCCTCAGCAAAATCTGAATCAACATATAAAATTAATCGGTAATGATTTGGCGCAAATATCTTGACGCGAGTATTTTGGCGTAAGCTTTCATTTGGCGCAAGCGTTTCAGCGTTAGAGCATACATAAGAATTGTCGTTGACAAGATATAATAAAATCCATTGCACCACGGTTGACCTGCAGAACAAAAGATTTATAATCTTTACACTTCAGAGTTAAATCCGCTTTGGAAGTTCACACTTGTCTGTCGTTTAGAATGTAAGGTACGTGTTTATAAACATTTTTGAAAATGACAATAAACTTTCATTTGTATATTAAAATAAAACGTCTGTTTAAAAAACGCCCAAGACTTAACGGCACAGTAACCGGTAAAAATTTCCCAAACAGGTACTTTTACCTTGTAGGGACTCGTACATCAGATAATAATTAGTGTGTTAACAGAGATCTTTAAGCCAATTTCACTACCAACAAACATGAAAAATACGTTTATTATGTACATAAAAAACACAGCGAAAGTGTACAGGGTGTCCCATTTTTAATGGTTTTGAGAAGTATCTCGAAAACGGCTAATCGTAGAGCGATGCGGCTTTCATAAACCTTGGCTAATTTTTCATGAAATAATTGACGTTGGATTTGAAACTTTCGTAACCCCCTTCGTTTCTGGTCTACAAGGTTTAGCTGAAAAATTGTCATTTTGATACTCCCCCAGCAGTGTCTTTGCTTTTAGAGTTAGGAAAACGGAAAATAACACCTTATGTAAGATTTTCCGTAAAACACAGTAGCGTACTGTGCATTTTGTCTAAATCAAATAGTTTTTTCAGATAATGATCAAACTTTAAGCAAAACATTCGCAATTTATTTATTTTTTTTATTAAACATGCGGTTTCTTTAACCCAAAATACCGTATTTATTAGTCACTATGTATAACCGTTGATCACTTTTTGAGTTTGCTCTAATATTTTTATTAATAATTCCATTATTAACTTATTTATTTTCTATTTCTCCTTGCATCAAAGTAAGTATGTAGGTGTAGGTATCCAAAAAATCAAATAAGTAAGCGCAAAATTTAGAATTTCACATTAATCGTATATGGACTAATCGAAAAAAAATCAAAAAAGGTAAAAATATAAGACATTCGATGGACTATTCGATTTAGAAAAACGCCACTTAGTTTTACGGAAAATTTTACTTAAAGCGCTATTTTCTCGTTTTCCTAACTCTAAAAGCAAAAAAACTGTTGGGGGTGTCCCAAAACAATATTTTCTTCAAAACGCCCTGTAGCTCAGAAACAAAGAGGGTTACAAAAGTTTAGAATACACCATCCATTGTTTCTTAAAAAAATAGCCAAAGTTCATGAAAACCGCATAAACATTTCATTCCCTAATTAAAGTTGTAGGAAATACTTTTCAAATATTCTACTACATTTCTATTCAAATAATGAGTCACGATGGTTTTCATCCGCCCATCAGCTTCTATGTTTTTTTTTCCATTTTAGAGGAGAAGCCAGGTCAAGCTACTAGTTATTTATAAAACACATCTCTATGTTTTTGAATCGTCTTCAAAGCATCAATCAACCTCAATATGCTTAGATGATCTACTGTTGAAATCGTTTGTGAGCTGCTTCGGCATGATTATTCTGTAAACGTCTCTTAATACTCGATCATACACAGACCACATCTTGCGCGAGAACACCTTCGGTTTTCCCTTGGTTAGTTCAGGCACAATCTCTTTCAGTAGATGAAAAAGTCGTTGATAAGTATCCTGTTGCTTATTTTATTAGGCAGAAGAGCATATATTGCTGGATGAACTGTTTTTTTGTTTTCTATCAAAATTCCACCGAAACAATTCTACGCCCAAAATATCAAGCCAAACAGCTTGGGCCAAAACAAAACTCTTTCTAACAAACTGCACATTATTGCCCATTTAACCAAAGTTAATTAATAACAAACATAATCCTACTCAATTTGGGCCAAAACAAACTTCAACATAGGTATTTGACTTAGGAAATGGCAATGTTTTTAAACGTGGTTTCCATTTTGGAACGAAATGCTAGTTGTTTATTTATTCATAGAGTACATTATAATTTTTCATTATTGTATTGTGATGTAAGTGCAATGTATAGTGTGCTGACAAAACCGTGTGCAGTAGTGTATTGGCCTGTCTTGGCAATGTATTTGCTTCAAAGTTTAGAAAAACCACCAAAACCTAAATATGCCAACAATAAGCAATTGTGGCTGGCCGCGATAACTAGTTTGTTTTTAGTTACCATAATAAAGGAAATGAGAATTTGGCGCCAAAACGTCTTGGCGCCAAATCTTTTGAAACCGGCTCATTTTGGTGCTATTTCAAAAATTTATTTGTTCTTATTAATAAATTAAAAGTTTGCTCTGCGTTAGCAAAATCATATTCTTAAAATAAAATAAACTTTAAATGGTTTAAAAAAGTAATGAAAAAAGGTCGGCGCCGAGATATCCACGCGTCAAAATGTCCTGTCGCCAAAACATTTATGTGTCAAAAGACTCAATAATATGTTGTAGTGCTTGCACAGTACCAATTTCTTTGCAGAGGCGTACTCTAAACAACTTTATCGCAATATTTTTGCTTAATAGGCATTGTTTCATTGAATTTTTTACCCGTTGTTGAGTCAATTTGTGTTGTTCTTAATAAATAATAGATGGAAAGATTTAAAAAAGGTTTGAGAAAACCAAGAACATAAGAACGTTTTTAAAAGTGACAGTTGCAAAAAGGCTCTATCTCTTTCTTTGCTAGAAATAGAGGGTGTAGAGAATGCTGTAGATCTTGGTTCCCTGATTTAGCCAACTCAGACTGGTAACGAGGATATGGTAAAATGTGCTTTTGTTAATAAAGTGGCAGTGATGTAATTCTAGATAATGAGGAAGTATCTCAAGTCGAGAAAACTACTACTACTAAAATTGAATCCGGTCATGAAAAAATAAATTATTCAACAAGAAGAAGATAATACCAAACAAGTTTAAAATTTTTAAAAAATAAAACCATGTGCTCCAATCATAAATGATATGTACACAAATCCTTCTTTTCTCAAAAAATGCATAAATAATAAAATGAATAAATGAGACTGGTTTGCTAATATAGATAGCAAATACTTTGTATTCTAAGGTTCTAGCTTGGTTCTTGGCTATTTTTTTTCCAATTCCACAGTAATAAAAGTTTAAATTATTAAAAGTAACTCACTACAAAAATTAGCTGTGCAAACTAAGGATATCGGTCACAGTTGCACCGACTGTTCAAGTCAAAAAGGAACTTGTCCATTGGAAAATTATTGGTGCAATATAAAGTCCGATTTCTTAAGAATAATAAAATTTGGTTACCCACAAAATGAAAAGTAATACGAACCAAGGGTCAGGCACAACAAATTTATTTATTTAATAAGTGTTGATGCGGATCAATTTTTGGGTAATGACAAAACATGTAAGACACTCTACAAATTCTAACCAGACCCAAGAAATGTTTGCTGCAGTACTATAACATCAATTGTTTTCTCGCCTTTTGCTCTGTTCACATTTAGAAGCAGGTATGGGCTAATTTACATCCTTCCATAATATATTAAACCATTGTAACCATGGACGTACTGAAGACCCTGGAACCTTATGAAAAGTATAAATATGTTGCAAAAGAAAATTCTAGATAAGTTGTTACGCAAATTTTTCCCCGTATAACCCAAAAGAAAAGAATAAATAATTATAACTGAGAAATCGTACACTACGGGTACTGCTTAACAAGTTCCGATAAAATCTTAAAGAAAATTTAGCCAATCTTTCGATAACAAAAAAATTAATTATCTAATTCGAATACCGCTCCTCAACCAAAAGTTAGTCAGCCCGACTTTAGCTCTTCCGGTTTCGTGGGTGGTACACAAAAAAAGGAATGGGAGCGCAAATATCCGAAATTAGGGAGCGCCACACTTTTAGTAAAATTTCTAGCTAAAAATCGAAATGAAACGCAGAAATCAAAGTACAATTCCTACTCGTATATTAACTTGTTACATTCAATATATAAATTCAAGTACAAAAGTGAAATCTACTTGGCCGTACACCGTGATAAAATTCCATGCACAAATCGTAGTACGAGTTAGCGCAATTCGGTTTTTTTTCTTTAAATAACATAAAACACAGGAGCATACGGAAAAAATAAACGACGCATATACAAGTAATTAGATATAAGCTAAAACTATGGTGGACGATTAAATTAATTTTATAGTCGTAAGAGAAGCGCAGGTTCGTACGCAAACCGATAACCGTAATATCGAAAGCACACAAACACTCGTTCCACGCGTCTTCGATAAATTGAATTGGTCAATAACGCGTTCGCTTATCGAAAACAGATGTACAAAATTTAGCATCAATTATCAGGTTCTCTTGTTTGGTTATTTTAAGAAGTAGCAAATAGGACGCGAAAATAATAGTACCAAAAAGTCGAGAACACTTATCTGATATCCAGTAGCACGGATACTCGGTCTCCATCTGCTTCTGTAGTCGGCAGCGGTAGATAAAATGTGACTACAGATGAACGCCCAGAAATAGCCTTGCTTCCAGAAAGGGACCCAAAAGGGGAGGAAACAAAATGGAGGATCGAAATCCAATTTCAGCAATAAGCAATTAAATCCCTCGTCTGTCAGATTTTCTACGTCAATTCAACGAGGCTACAAATTAAGATAACGTAAATGCGCGTTTAAAACGCAAATTTCTATTACTTACGATTTCTTTGCATTAAAAGCACTAAATAAGCCAAAACGATATTAAAAACATATTTTTGTTCACACCGCAACGCAAAATAATATATGCTGGCATAAATGAAGTACCTTTAGAAATTTTGTCGTGCTATGTTACTCGTATGGCGTGTCGAACAAGAACGGAAAACGAAAAACGTTTTTGAAAGCGGACTAAAATTCAATTTTTGATAACGGCCAAAATTGCACGAAAAATGCAGCGTCACTACCTCTAGTGACCGCTACAACAATTTAAAATTTCCGAAAAAGCAGTGCGCTTAAAAATGTTATAACAACACGAACTAACAAACAAAATTATCGTTACAAAACTCCCCTAACTAGAGGTAGAGCTCGAGTAGAGCGAAACAAATAACTCGAAAAATAGAGATCGCGTGCTCCAACACAAACTTTGAGCTGTTTAACGTACAACAAAAGTCGCTTTCGCGGAATGGTGTCTCTCGTACAGTAAGAATGAAAATCAATAGAACTTCCAAGAGAGAAAGAAACACCAACATAAATGGGGTAAAGTGGAAAAAGTCGCTATACAGCGGAAACGCACCAAGGCAGAAAACCCACCGAACCCACGAGGTACGACAACCCGAAAGTTTGTTCGTAGTACCAAAAAAAATGCATGAAAGTATGAATAAAAAGAAAAGGATAGAACAGCTAAAACCCTGAATTAAAGATACCCAACCCCATGGTCTAATATAATCCCCCCTTATAGATAACCCACTAAAGACAAAACCAAACACGCAACAAGGTTGACTTGATGGTATAGCCAACGGAGAAAGTCACCATCCCTTTGTCAAAAGCCCAACCAACCACCCGAAAATGAAAAAAAAATTAACCCGAGCGACAGCTCGAGAAGCCATTCGGCCTGGATGTGCAAAAAGTCGTCTAGAGAAAGACGGTCGGTTAGGTCACCAAAATTCCCCAAACAAACCCAAAATAAATGAAACCACCGGTTTCTCAATAAAGAAAGCAAAAGTACAGGGACCTAACCACAAAATTAGCGCTGATTACCAAGTCGACATTTGTCGTATATCCCTTAATAGGGAAGAAAACTAACCAGTCACTACACACATCCTTATGCAGCAAAGAAACACCCAAAAATGAAAAAAAAAAAGAAAGAAAAAAATAAATAGAATAATCCCAGATTAGTAGTGTAGATTCAACCGTAATATAGCCATATCGTGTCGTGGTTAAGTCAGTCCGTCAAGTATCAACATAGTCTTCGTCGTTTTCGACGTCGAGGATAGAGAAGGGAGATATTAGTGCTCTGAGGGTTTTCATGACTAGCAGGATCAAGAAGTCCCGGTTCAGTATACGCCGGTTTTATATCCTTAACATGCCAGATTCCCAGCGAAGTTCCTAGTACGTCCTCTAGCTCATACGTCCACGGAGACATAACAGCTTTTATACGGTGCGGCCCCGTGAATTTTGGAGCGAGCTTGGCATTAAAGGAATTTGCAGCAGAAGATAAGCAGTAATTCCTCTTCCAAACCATATCTCCTAGTTGGTATTTTACGTGTCGACTGCGCAGATTGTATTTGTGACGGTAACGGTCGTAAGCCTTGGACAATTTCTCCAGAATGTGTTGACGTATTTTCTCGTATCTACTTAAATTTTCCGTCTGATCTTCGAGAAGTTTTCCTGACTGAAACTCTTGTGAGAAAATTTGTCCGTTTGCCACATGTTCCCTACCGAACATCGCAAAGAAAGGGTACACTCCGTTATCTCATGTTTAGCAGTGCGAATGGCACATCCTACCTTAGCCAGATTTACATCCCAGTGGCGATGATTGGTCTTGATGTA
The DNA here is from genome assembly GCA_030710515.1 of Abscondita cerata. NCBI lineage: Eukaryota > Metazoa > Arthropoda > Insecta > Coleoptera > Lampyridae > Abscondita > Abscondita cerata. The sequence continues at coordinate 415,059 of JALBCR010000359.1, read as the reverse complement.
AGAGGATAGCATAGTCTTTAGAACGCGATTAATTCGTTCGGCCGGATTGGCTCTTGGATGATAACGAGCAGTATACAAGATCTTCGTACAGTAAGCTGTGCAGAGCTTGGTAAAATCTCGGCTTCGAAACTGAACGCCATTATCCGTAATGAGATACTGTGGCGCACCAAAGAGTAGGAAAACTTGTTCTTCCATAAGCTTAGTGACCGCAGACGCCGTAGCCGTACGTAAAGGAAAGAAAAGCGGAAACTTTGTGAAACAGTCGGCCACCACAAAAATATAGCAATGTCCTTTAGTGGAGCGGGGCAACGGTCCAATCAGATCGCAACACAATACCTGCCATGGGCGAGTAGGCTTAGCTCGAGGAGTAAAATAACTTGGAGAACCGGTTTGTTCCACTTTATGCTCAGCACAGACTGAACAACGTCGGATGTACGCTGCCACATCAGCGCGCAGTTTAGGCCAGTAATACCGTTGCATGATGCGGGCTGTTGTCTTAAAAATTCCGCAATGTCCAGATACAGGCGGATCATGATGATCACGTATGATTTTCGTCCGCTGTTCGGATGGAACTACAACTTTCCAAACATCCTTTTCTTTCAAAGGAGCTTTAACACGCCGATAAAGAACATTGTTCACCACAGACCATACTGAAAACCGTTTCGTAGAAGAAGAAAGTATGCGATTAACCATATTATTATACCAAGTATCGCTAGTAGGAAGAGTAATAGTTACATTAGAGAGAACGTCGGTAGTATCCATGAAATTAAGAACTGGTACGGAGCGCGATAGCATGTCAGGAACAACGTGGTCTTTGCCTTTTCTATGTATGATGGAAAAGTCATATTGTTGTAACCTTAGTGTCCAACGAGCTAGTCTTCCTGACGGATTCTGTAGTTTGTTAAGCCATACCAAGGAGTGGTGATCGGTAATCACCGTAAAATGAGATCCTTCGACGTACGGGCGAAGCTTTTCAATGGCCCATAGCAATGCGAGCAGCTCCTTCTCCGTCGTGGAATAGTTTCGTTCGGCCTTGGTTAGGGACCGGCTAAGATAACAAATTACTTTTTCACTCTCCTCCGCTCGTTGACTCAGTATAGCTCCAAGTCCAAAATCCGAAGCGTCCGTCTGAATGGTGAAAGGCAGAGAAAAATCAGGACAAGAAAGGACAGGCGCAGAAACCAAACGTTCCTTCAACGTTAGAAAAGCGTTCTGACAATCGAGCGACCACACAAAGGAAACGTTTTTCTTAGTTAACTGAGTCAGTGGAGCAGAAAGTGAAGAGAAATCTGGAATAAATCGCCTATACCAACTCACCATCCCAATAAATCGTCGAATGTCGGTAGCCTTAGTTGGAGTGGGAATAGCCAATACGGCTGATACCTTGTCGGGGTCGACCAACAAACCGTTTCGATTTACCACGTATCCTAGATAACGCAGCTCAGATAAACAGAACTTACACTTGTCTGCACGGATAGTTAGACCAGCTGAAAGTAAACGGTTATAGATCTTCAGAAGTACGTCTAGATGTTGTTCGAAAGTCGGAGTGGCAATGATCACATCATCCAGGTAAGCAAAACAAAAGGTTCCAGATCAACACCCAAGACCCTATCAATCAACCGTTGAAATGTCGCCGGAGAGTTATGTAATCCGAAAGGCATCCGGGTGAACTGAAACAAACCCCTGTTTGGCACTGTGAAAGCGGTGATTGCTTTAGAATCCTCTGACAAAGGAATTTGCCAGTACGCTGACCGTATGTCCAGCGATGAAAGAAACTTAGCATCTCGCAATCTATCGAGAATTGAGGAGATATAGGGAATGGGATAGCTATCTTTTGAGTCACTTCGTTGACCTTCCGGAAGTCTACACAGAACCGATAGGTACTATCCTTTTCTTGACCATGACGATAGGTGACGACCAGGGACTGTTCGACGGTTCTACTACTCCTAGTTGTAGCATAGAGTCAAGTTCTTGGTTTACGATGGCCTGCAGAGCCGGAGACAACGGATAATATCTCTGCTTGATCGGTTCGGCTGTCGTCCGTATTTGGTGTTTCACCAATGAAGTACAGCCTAGAGTGGAAGGGACAGTATTAAAGGTCTTATCAAGAAAATTATGAAGTAAAGTGACTTGTGAAGAAGATAACTCAGAGTGAGAAACGACGTGAGAACTCGACAAACTATTCACACTTATATCTCCAAATTTCCAATGTCCATCCCTGAGATTTGGTACCACGTTCATTGCAACCCAAAAGTCGACACCCAGAATTAGTTGATGAGTAACCTCCGGTATCACCAATACTTCAAAAGTTTTAGATTTATTTTCCACCATAATAGGTAGTGTCACGACTCCTAGAATGTTGCATCGAACGCCATTAGCAACACTACAAAAGGAAGCGGAAAACGGAGAAAGGGAAAACCCTAACGGTCTGAGAATGTCCCAGCCCGATCCTCCGAGTATAGTTCTGGTTGCTCCTGAATCCAATAAACCGTAGAAAAGTTGCCCAAATATTTGAACCTTAAGATAAGGAAGTTCATTACCATGCAGATTAGCGAGCACATAGTTAAGAAGAACACGTTGTTGCTCACCTAAACCAAGAAAAGGAGTATCCGAGATTGTCGTAACAGAAGAGTCCACGACTCGGTCCGTAGGCTCCAAGATTAGTTTCCCGAACGCTTACACTTGATACAATTTCGCGTAGTTACACCATGTTCTCCACAACCATAACAATGGAGGACCTGCGGTTGGGTGCACTGCGGAGAAGTGTGTCCTTTTCCCTTACAATTCCAACAAGTGATAGGGGGGCGTCCTGGAGTATGCCACGACCCTGCAACTGCAGCTGTAGAAACATCGATACCACAAGAGGACGTCGGCAAATCAGAAGTAGAAGTAGAACTAGAGTCAGAAATGTAAGCCAGCGAAGGTTCCAGTAATTTCGTAGTCCTACGAGAAGGTGGTGGTTTGTAGTTGTCGATGGACCATTTGTTAAGTTCAAGTTGTTTCCCCATAACGACAAGCTGAGAGACGTTGTCAATTTTCGTCAGACCTATGGCGGATTGGTAAAATGGAGTAAGATTTCGTCGGACGATCGTCAGTTGTTTAGTTTCGGACAGAGGCTCAGTAAGCTTCTGAAAAAGGCTTTGCATGACGGTGGCATACCCTCCAATGGTTTCATCAGCTCCCATTGTCCTTGCTTTGATTTCACTTAACAGCCGTTCATCGTAATCCAACGGTAAGAACTCCGACCTCAGAAGAGCAACTACATCACGCCAAGAGTGCAATGAATCTCGATTAACACGAAAGAGAAGTAAGGCTTTTCCAGTTAACAATTCTGGTACAGCAGCAAAAGTTGCTGATTAGTAACGCTTCTAGCTATACACAATTCCTCCACGCGAATTAGAAAGTCGGTAAGAGATATTGAACTATCACCCGAGAAAGTTACATTCCATTTAGACAAAAAGAGGGGCTTAAGGACGGGTACGATCGAAGCATTAGATAGTGCTGGGTTAATTTCGGGTTCGGAGTCCGACGAAGAAAGTGAAAGAAGTTCATTGACCACATTAGCACTAGCAGCTTTCGGACTGGAAGAAGTAAAAGTAACGACTGAAGGACCTGGTTTCGACTGCTTTATTTTAGTATTGTAGTCCTGTTTAAGGTTAGTCAATTTCAGCATCCATTGTCTTTGCTGTTTCGTTTCGTCGTCAGTAGTAACACTCATCCTCAGGCATCGTCGCTCAATATGAACATACAAAGAACTAACACGTCTGAAAACGGGTGAAGAAGAAACGCCATCAAACTTTTTAAAGTAGTTTGAAGCTCTTTAATCGCCGCCTCAATTGCTACCTGATCTTCCGCAAACGGGGAAGTTACTGAAATAGTAGGCAAGGTTTGGTTTTGTTCCAACCTCAAGGCACTACGAACCGACTTGCGTAGCAGTTCAACCGTATCCTCCGCCTGATAATTTCGCGAAATTAATTCGTATACAAGTTCAGTTTTTACTAAAGCATTTACGTGAAGTTTCCACATATTGCTAAAGTAAACTAAATAAGTAAAAGAGAAAATACCAAAATAGAAAAAAATTAATTAAAGCACGAGAGAAAGAAAAAAATTCCGACCCGTCAAAGATAAGTGTAATCGTATCTTTTAGGTAAATGATTTAAACTAAGATCAAACCTTGATAATGTCCACCAAAGTTCACACACAAAAAAATTATTATTGCTGAATAATTTCTCAGCCACTAAAATAATATAAACTACCCCCGAAGACTTCTGGACAAAAGCGAAAAAAAATGAAATAGAAAAATAAAAAATATATACAGGCGATTAAGTAACTCACACGTGTCCAAATTCTTCGAAGTTAGCAAACCCACACAATAAAATAGTATCAGTACAAAAATCAAATAAGTAATTAAGCGCAAAATAATTGGTTTACTCCGCAATTAATTGAGAACAGAAAGCATTCAGCTCGAGCCTCGAGTTGGGCTGCCACGTTTTTGTTACGCAAATTTTTCCCCGTAAAACCCAAAAGAAAAGAATAAATAATTTTAACTGAGAAATCGTACACTACGGGTACTGCTTAACAAGTTCCGATAAAATCTTAAAGAAAATTTAGCCAATCTTTCGATAACAAAAAAAAATTAATTATCTAATTCGAATACCGCTCCTCAACCAAAAGTTAGTCAGCCCGACTTTAGCTCTTCCGGTTTCGTGGGTGGTACACAAAAAAAGGGAATGGGAGCGCAAATATCCGAAATTAGGGAGCGCCACACTTTTAGTAAAATTTCTAGCTAAAAATCGGAATGAAACGCAGAAATCAAAGTACAATTCCTACTCGTATATTAACTTGTTACATTCAATATATAAATTCAAGTACAAAAAGTGAAATCTACTTGGCCGTACACCGTGATAAAATTCCATGCACAAATCGTAGTACGAGTTAGCGCATTTCGGTTTTTTTTCTTTAAATAACATAAAACACAGGAGCATACGGAAAAAATAAACGACGCATATACAAGTAATTAGATATAAGCTAAAACTATGGTGGACGATTAAATTAATTTTATAGTCGTAAGAGAAGCGCAGGTTCGTACGCAAACCGATAACCGTAATATCGAAAGCACACAAACACTCGTTCCACGCGTCTTCGATAAATTGAATTGGTCAATAACGCGTTCGCTTATCGAAAACAGATGTACAAAATTTAGCATCAATTATCAGGTTCTCTTGTTTGGTTATTTTAAGAAGTAGCAAATAGGACGCGAAAATAATAGTACAAAAAGTCGAGAACACTTATCTGATATCCAGTAGCACGGATACTCGGTCTCCATCTGCTTCTGTAGTCGGCAGCGGTAGATAAAATGTGACTACAGATGAACGCCCAGAAATAGCCTTGCTTCCAGAAAGGGACCCAAAAGGGGAGGAAACAAAATGGAGGATCGAAATCCAATTTCAGCAATAAGCAATTAAATCCCTCGTCTGTCAGATTTTCTACGTCAATTCAACGAGGCTACAAATTAAGATAACGTAAATGCGCGTTTAAAACGCAAATTTCTATTACTTACGATTTCTTTGCATTAAAAGCACTAAATAAGCCAAAACGATATTAAAACATATTTTGTTCACACCGCAACGCAAAATAATATATGCTGGCATAAATGAAGTACCTTTAGAAATTTTGTCGTGCTATGTTACTCGTATGGCGTGTCGAACAAGAACGGAAAACGAAAACGTTTTTGAAAGCGGACTAAAATTCAATTTTTGATAACGGCCAAAATTGCACGAAAATGCAGCGTCACTACCTCTAGTGACCGCTACAACAATTTAAAAATTTCCGAAAAAGCAGTGCGCTTAAAAATGTTATAACAACACGAACTAACAAACAAAATTATCGTTACAAAGTAACGGATTCTCAATCAATTCTTGGACCTTCTTTAGGAGTTTGGCTTGGAGGATAGATCATCAATCTACAACTAAAAAGTAATTAAAAAACCATTACTGATAGTTTACTAGGAGTGCACTGTTAAGAAAACCCTAACCACTATCCAATGTTTTCTTTTGAAATATAATAATACCATCCATAAGAGATCCAGGATCCTCAACACAATCGTTTTTTATCTAGTGGGAATTTTATCCGCAGAGTTTTGTACTAAATCATTTCTTTCATGTTTTTTTGGATTAGCAAACTATACAGAAACATTTATTTTATTAGACATTTATTTTTGTTTAAATAAAATTAATGTTTCTCTATGATTTTATGATTCCAAGAGTACAGTTTTATGAATTTTGGAAGATGTTGAAGATGATCTCAATGAGAACTTCTATCCGTCTGTAGAACTGCTTCCTATATTCCTTCAAAACACATTTCTTGATGGGTCAGTTTTAACATAATTTTTTTTTCATTTGCAATTAAGTCTAAAGTTATTGAAGGTTTCGACTAATCTGTATTTATGTGAATTACAAATTTTGTATCGTAAGTGAAGTGGGATAACAATTTGATTATGAGATAGTTGATGACCGACCACTAAATAAATCACAAATTGCATTAGAAAATTAATCACTAAACTTCAAATTTGAAAGTTTTTTAAACACATAAGGAGGTTGGATTCTGAATCTTGAAATGTAATAGCAAAGTTATAAGAAAAATGGGTTCCCCTCAAACTTTAAAACTCAAAACAATTACAAATCATTTTAATTTTAATTCAGAAAGCTTGTTCAGTGTACTTATCTTTGGTGGCATTTTCAATAATAATTCACTCAAGTGTAGATTATCAAGAGATATTAACTTTAAATATGTTTCAAACATGGATGTTTTGAAAAATAAACTTCATTTTTTGGAAATTATCTGAGAATCCCAACAAATCACGTTTTTTAATAATGGTTTAAAAACTACACAAACTTCACAAAAGTTCGTGATAGCTAGATATAAATTTCTCATCGTCGACGGTTCAGCGTCAACCATCTCGGCATCAGTACAACTCGCTGTATAAATTGTGTTTCTAGCTCGCTCTGTAACTGATCATGATAGTAATCATTTAAAGAATACGAGATTTCTAAACAATCAAAAGTAAGAAAAGTGCTACGGTATTGCATTGAAAAGTTTGAATTATTTATCGAACTAAAATCTTTAATTAACAAATTAAAATAAGTGATATTATTGACAAAATTGTTGTATTCCGGCAATTACTGATCACATAAAAAAATGAAAAGGTTTAGTTAAATCTCCAGTTTTATAATTAACGTTTAATTAGTAAGTTTCATTAAAATCGTACTAACGATTTGGGGTTATGTTCAAAAACTAATCAGATCTTTAGTGTTAAACATGACAACTTCATGCCAAGTTTTATCAAAATTATATTAGTTTTGGAAACAGTCGTATAACTCCCAATCTCATATATAAGAAGAGTAAAAACTTTTTTTTAAGGTGCCTTCCAGTTCTCCTAACTGCCAGTTGTTCTGACGGCGAGATGTCTACCGAAAGTTGTACAAAAACCCATTTAAAGTTCTGGTTGTAACTCTCTATGACATAAATTTTGGCTTGAACTTTTCTTTAGCCAGAATTCAAAGCATTCATTACATCAATTTTGCGTGAATACATTTAATCAAACGAATCTATTTGTAGGAGTTAATTTATGAAATATTTTATTAGTAAAGCACTTTTATGCAACAATTGCACTTTAGGTAGTCTTAAGAATTCTAAAATAACACATTGGGTAGAATAATAATAAGATTCTGAGGGTGGGTTATTACATCAAAATGGCCGCCATTGGATTTATCTAAATGTCGTCCCTGAATTCTATTACAAAATGTTATCAATATAAAGTGTGTCCGTAAAGTATGGAACAAATTAATTTTTAGCTAAACAAACCATTTTAAGAAATAATCCTGAAACACGTCGATTTTTGATTTTAATTTACCGTATTTTAAAATAATAATCTAATATACAGGGTGTATTACTTTCGAGTAATGACGTCACTGTCATTTTTTTTAAATGGTACACCCCCATTTTGTTTCAATTTTCTGATTACTCTAGCAGAGCTGATTTCAAAAATGTATCACATGTTGATTCCAATTGGTACAGGGTGGACAAAAATACAATAGTTTTGTGTGTGTTCATAAAGTAACGCATAACATTCTTTATTAGTTAAATTAACAATATTATCAAAAATACTTATTGTCTAGCGGCAATTGGTTTAAATGTAAAACCTTGTAGTTTGTTAATATTTAGATTAATAAAAATTAGCTGTTTGGAAACATGTTTGGTATTCGTGGTCTAGCAGACAGAATATGAAAGAAATTATTTCTTATCAATTTAAAAAAGTTCGAACATTTATAGTCATATTCTGTCCGCTAGACAATAAGTATTTTTGATAATATTGTTAATTTAACTAATAAAGAATGTTATGCGTTACTTTATGAGCACACACAAAACTATTGTATTTTTGTCCACCCTGTACCAATTGGAATCAACATGTGATACATTTTTGGAATCAGCTCAGCTAGAGTAATCCGAAAATTAAAACAAAATGTGAGTCTTCCATTAAAAAAAAATTACGTTGACGTCATTACTTGAAAGTAATTCACTCTGTATATAAGATTATTATTTTAATACGGTAATTAATACGGTAAATTAAAATCAATAATCGACGTGTTTCAGGATTATTTCCTAAAATGACCTGTTTAGCTAAAAATGAATTTGTTCCATACTTTACGGACACACTGTATAGACTAAAGCTGCCATTAACGTAAGTTCAATATTCATAATTTATTTATTAAAAATTAATTTAAATCTTAAGAGAGATTTGATCATAAGAAAATCATAAAATCAAAGAAATAATTCAAATTATTAATTCCTGTTTTTGATGTTATCTTATACGACTTTGTACTTTGAGTTACATTTAACTTAATTCAAATTAAATTTGAAATTTACTATATAGGATGACATCATCGCATCATCAAACTGTGTATCTTCTGGGATAAATATTTCGTCAAATAAAATTTAAAAAAAAAAGATTTTCCTTACTTTGATAGAAGAATAGTAAACATATGTTAATTTTCTAAATTATTTTGTAATTGTATTACTGACAAATACATAAAAATATTCAAAACTTTCTGCGCATCTGTTCAGGCAATGTCTATAAAAGCGAAGTCTTGAAATTAATTAAAGAAAAGTCAAATTGAACATGTAAAATAATTTATAACTAATAAAAACAAACAACAAAATTAACGATACCATTAACAATTTTATAAGAGTCAATAATTTAATAACCCCGCGTAATAAAAACTTGGCATTTTAGAAAAATTATTTAATAACCAAATCCTTAATAACAATAATTTTTATTAAAAACCTTTGAAGAAATACGTACTAATGTCTAAATCATGTTTGAAACTTTTAAAATTATTATAATTTAATAATTACATATTCACATTAGTAACACCTTTTTGAATAGTTACATTATAGTAATAATAATTGGTGAGGTTCTTTCATTTTAAGAACTCAATTTCAAAATTTTGATTTAGTTATTGAATTCACCAAAATTTATTATAAATTTATTATCTTTCATAGATAATAATACTGAAGAAAAAATTACAACTCACCTGGCATCATATTTTGTCCCTGAGGTCCAGGACTAGCTGAAGGAATATTAGCACCACTTCCAAGTATACTAGAATGAGTTGCTCCTGGATTACCATTATTATTGGTACCACCAGTGACCTGCGCCGCTTTCATCATTTTTTTATATTTACTCCTTCTATTTTGGAACCATATTTTAACCTGCAACAAACAATAGATTCTTTAGCAGATTCTAAATGTCGAAAAATATTCACAGTAGTAAAATGATTTAACGGCCGTATAATATTATTGGTGGGCAATGTAAGAGAATACCGAGTTATTTATGGCCTTAACTGACAGTTAAGTGTTTATAACAACCGGACTTTAATGTTTTATAAACGTACGTTAATAATGACGATGATAAAAATCAGGTGCATTTTTACACTGACCTTTTTTTGTATCATATTTAATATTCCATTAAATATTCAAATTTTAACACGCTTCTGGATTTCAAAGAGATACATCACTTTAACAGCATTTGATAATGAAGAACATCGTGTAATTTATATGCAAACGTAAGAATCGTTTCAATGTGTGTGAATTTTAATGAACATACGACTTTGAGTCATGAGTCTCTTATTTCTTTTGTAGTGGAAGAAACTATAAATTAAAAACTCCTCAATTTTTGACAAATCGATCAAATTGAGTGAATCATTTGTACCAGATTTGATGTTAGTGTTGGGTTATTACTAAAAATCGATATTTTGACTAAGAAATTTCGTCACATACTTATTTTCAAATTCTTGCTAACCAAAAATTACGAACAGCACCTCCATACGTGTATTTCACCTAATTGAGGCTCATCAGAACCGAGTTTCAAATGCAAATTTACAAAAAATCACTGGGAATATTATTATTATAACTGTTGTAACAAAGTATCAAGTAATTAATTACCAAACAAAATAAGATTTTAATAGAATTGTGATTACCATTTTTATTATAGTTTTATTTTGTTTTTTAATTATGTCGTGTATAACTCTTAAAAAAAGAAAAACTAACAAATGAATCAAAGAGGAAACAGATGAATGCAGTTGGGCAGGACATATGGTAAAGAAGGGCAGATGACGCAATTACTAGAGTGAAGACCTAGAACCACAAAGCGAAAACAAAAAGACCAGTAACCAGGTTATTAGATGACATCCGCGAAAAGTACCAAGAAACAATGGATAAGAGTATCAAGAAGAATGGAACCAAATCGGGAGCATTCAATATTGGATCAACAATGTTTGAAGCAGTGAGAGTGAAAGAAATTTTCTTAACTTTGTATAAATTAAACTGAAAACAATTTAATTTAATTAAAACCACCAAAACTTTTTTTTTTATAAAATTCTTTTGTTTTTGTTGTTTTGTCGTTATTTAATTCACCACTGTTAGAGTCTTCTGAACAGGATAGCTGACTTAAGCTTATCAATTAATACGATCTTACTATTTCCCTTAAGGTTTAAAACAAATAAATTATTTGTCCAAGAAATAATCCTAAACGGACCATCATTATCTCTTCTTTTCTCAAAAAGTAAACCAGGGTATATTTTGACTACATCAGCGGGTAATCTGCTTGTCTCCCCCATAAACCACATCTAAAACGTCGGGGTCACCCATACATGTATGTCCATGATGTTATAATTGAATTCAATATAAATTATTACTTTTTAATTAAAACTTTATTTTTATTTTCGTCAAAAGTGAACGATAATAATCAAAAGCAGACAAAGAAGAGATGAAAACCAAAAATAGCATATTATTAAAAAAGTTGACCAAAATGAAGTTTAGAAAAGTAAAAAAAATCGAAATGTTTTAAAAATAAAACGTGTCAAATCAAAAAAGAATATATTTATTCAAATAGAAGAATTTTGCCCGAACTTTCATTGGTTACATGAGCTAGAAAAATTTATACTGTGCAAGCCATGGACTATACACAGTTTCAAAAATGACCAGTCCTGGCAATAAAAAATGCCATGGTTTCTCTATGCATTTTTTGTAGAGGACTAGGGAAAGTTTTTGACCGAAGCATGAAGTCGGTGAAAGCTAAGGAAAGTAAATAGTTTTAGACATTGTGGACGCGCAGTTATTATTTAACAGTCGTCTGAATGAGTCAATGTAAGTTTTTTTGTGAAATTGAAAAAAAAATCAAGTGTCGAGCTATTACTAAATATTTGTTTTTAACTAACAATGCACTTACCAAAATCAGATATGTGTATGGAAATTTTGCACCATTATGTACTACAGAAAAATTTTGATCAGTTGAATTCAAAAGTGTCAGGAAGAGCTTGGGAGATGATAAAAACATGGCAGAAGTTTACCAAATGGTGATAGACAACCGTCGAGAAAAAAAGGTATGAATATTTTTGTCACATAATACAAGGTTTAGGCATGAGAATTCTGTCTGCGCGTTAGGTACTGTGTTGGCGCAGTTTAAGGGCAATGAATCCGACTGATGCAGACTTTTGGAACACTCATGGAGTTATCTTAATTTATTATCTTCAAAAGAAAAAACATCGGAAAAGCATACTACGCATCATTACTTGACAAGCTGAAGGCAGAAATTGTAGGAAAACAATTTAAAAAAAAAAGAAAATATTGTTTCACCAAGTCTCACACAGCAGTTGGCACGGCGAAAGTCTAAAAATTACCGGTTGAACTGATTGACCATAAGCCTTACTCAACAGATCTAGCCACAAGCGACTTCTGCTCTTATATAAAAATTGCACTCGGAGAACATAGATTTCTGTCAAATGAAGGCAATCACCTCCACCAACAATAATTATTTTCCAGAGGAAAACGCAAAAAAATTTTGACTTCTTTTATAACCCCCTCCCCCCCCCCCCATTATCGCAAAATTTTTTTCATTGGCTATAACTTGAGATGCCTTGTTTGTACAAGTGATCCAAAGTAATCGTTTTGCGGGGAACAATTTTAGTCATCTCGACTAAACTCCAAAAATCAATATCCATTCTGTTCATAAAAAAATTTTTGAAATTTTCCTTTTGCTAAGCAATGTGTCGTTATTGTGACGGAGAATGCAGCAACAAACCGAATGTTCTTAAGTTCGAAGAATACGAATTGGATTTGAATGCGCGTCTCACAGATTGAAAAAGAAAACAAATATTTTAAAACCACTGTGATCGATTCTGATATTGAAGACGAGGAAATCGTTCAAAAAGAAGTTTGAGAACGTCGACTAAGGAAAATGCAGAAGAAAGTGTGACGGAAACGGCAAAGAATTTTGGATTCAATCCGTTTCTGCCCAAAGTTTTAAACTGAATACGTCGGCGAATACACCTCCAGAAATATCAATTTTTTAAGGACGATGATCATGACCAAAAACATTATACGCCTGAAAAGGTTTGAAAAGAATCTCTGTGTCAACTTTGAAAAAATGAAAAATTTTTAGTCTATAAAAGAATTAATTTCTCGAATTTAGGAGAGAACCAAAATTGTAGTCTGTAATTTGAGTACACTACTGTTGCATTCTGACACTTATACACAAGGAAAATAATAACAAATAGTAATTTTTAAAAATTTAATTTTTTGAGGTGCCCTATCGATCTAGAATTTCAAGGGATAAGACCAAAATAGTTGTCCGCAAAAATTCACGCAATGTAAGTGTGCTAGCGTGGCATTTTGACGTTTTTTCGCGTAGGTATGAGTCACGAGAAGGAGAGTTTAATTATTTTCCCATCGCCACGCCATAACTCGAAAAATGTTTGTCCAATTAATTTACGACATAGGGTCAAAAATGTCTGGATCAAAAACTGAACATGATGGATATTTGTCAGAGGCTCCTAGACTACTGCAATTCAAGCGAATTTAATTGTTTTTGAAATCCCCATTTTCGAGCTTATATCTCGATTTTTCGAGTTTGGGCGAGATGACTAAAATTGTAGCCCACCAAATCCTCAGCAAAACGATCACTTCGGGTTGCTTGTACGAGCACCGCATTGCGACTTATAGTTGATGAAAGAGTTCTGGGAGGGTAGGATCCTGAAAACTTAGATTTATATTCACCAAGGACCCTCTTTAAGCGTGTTTTTTTCCGTTTACGAGATTATTTCCCATTTACCCCTTTTTCCAAGATAATTTCCCCGAAATCGATTTTGTACCTAAAAACTAAAAAAATCGGTACAAACAATCTCGTGTATTCGCACTATTTATCAAATTTAATTTTTTTTTAAAAACATTACAAAACTGGGGTAATTTCACAGAATATCAAAAAAAAGTTATAAGTAAAAGTTGATCTAAATGCAATTTTGAGCCAGTATTTCAGTTTCCTATGACAATTATAATTTTTTCACAATTTTTTGAATTTGCACCACTATCTAAAAATAAGACTCAAGGCAACCTACATAATTCTTCTTGATTTTGTCTCAGTTATAATGTGTATTATTTTTAGACATAAACCTTTTCAAAAATAGAACTTTCATGAAGCCATCTCATTCAGGGTCAAAAACAAATAAACTTTGCATCACATATGATCAAATTTTAATTGATCTATTTTAAATTCCTAGAAAAGCACACATTTAATATGGCGATACTTCAAAGAAACCATGTCTGGGATGAAGCATTGTCCAAATTATGTTAGTTGCATTGAATCTAATTTGTAGGCATTGGTGCAATTTCCAAAAAAACCGTAAAAAAATCAAAATTTACCTAGAAAGCTGAAATATAGAATACTGGCTCAAAATTGCATTTCCTAATAACTTTTTTTGTAATTTTTTGGAAAAATGTTAATTTGACAAATTGCGAATCACGTGCCTACAATTGTTTTCGTAAATTTTTATTTCAATCAATGTAGAAAATAATGCCGAAATCACATTTCCGAAACAAACTGTTAATAATGGTAATTTCCATGTGAGTTTACGAGTCATACTGTATAATTTTTCATTAGAAATTCAGTTGGAAATATCGACACTTTGTTCGTTATGTTAGAAAAAGAACATAAGTCGATTTTATAGCCAACTAACTGTTGTAAATTCGCAAGAGATTGAACAATAACAAACAAACACTAAAAATCACTTAACAGCTGCTTCGCCCTTTTGGGACTCTTCAGTAGCTAGAAAACAATACGCAGCTATCTACTTATTACACATATATACGACATAAGTCGATTTTATAGCCAACTAACTGTTGTAAATTCGCAAGAGATTGAACAATAACAAACAAACACTGAAAATCACTTAACAGCTGCTTCGCCCTTTTGGGACTCTTCAGTAGCTACAAAACAATACGCAGCTACCTACTTATTACACATATATACGACAAATAAATGTTGCAACATCTAGTATCGCCTCATGCTATGGCAATAAGTCAGAAAATAATTCGCATTAAAACAAGTTTGTCGACAGATGTGTAGGCAATTACATAAATCGATTCTTCGATTATTATAGCCAACTAATGGCCGTATGCACAAACGCAGCTTAAACTTAGACGATTGTTTTTAAGTTGTTTATGTACGTGCATAAGACCATAAGTGTTAACAAAAATAACAAAAGCTGTAAATTCGCAAAAGTTTGTACAATAACAAACAAACATTGAAAATCACTCAACAGCTGTTTCGTTCTTTTGAGACTCTTCAGGAGTGAGAGAAATCAATTGCTTAAATTTGCAGTTTTCGATTTATTACACACAGGAGGGCACATCATACACAAACAAGTGTTGCCACATCTAGTGTCGCCTAGAGTCAACATTATCGACTGATACTTAAAAAACGGTTTATTTTTTGAAAATAATTTTCTATAACCAATATTTTTAAAAATAACCAATTTAATTACGTTTCGTCAAAATCGAAGGTGGCTTTTTTTGATATATCGTGAATACACACAATTGTTTTTGTGTAAGCACTGTACTTTAATTTGAAAAAAAAGCTCTTCACTAAAGTAGTTTTTTGTCACAATGGTTTATAAGGTATCTGTGATTTGTAATTCATGAAAAAAAGAGATATAACTAGTGATGAAATGCATTTATTATTGGGTGTTGTATTTCTAATTTTGAAAAAAAAAATGTACGTATTCTATTTCACACATTTATATTAGTGGACCGGTGTTACAATCGTTACCATTTTCAAAATGAATCTTAAAACAATCTAATAAATGACGAAAAGGGTTAGTTTCGAAACTAGTGGACCATTTCACGATTACTTGATTATAAAACTTTATATGTCAAAATTATCTAATCACCCACATTAGACGCTCTTTAGGGGAACCACCAATTTACTACTACCGTTATTTTCTTAAGAATCTATCGGTACATAACGTAATTATAGAAAAACACTCAAATTTCAACAAAACTGTTCGCAACCTCTTCCACCATACAAATCGTTTTTACGTAATTAATTAAGGTAAATTGTATAATATAATTACAACTCGAATATCACGAATTATGTAAGGTTTGTGTGATATACGTTTTATTTCTAATTGCATCCAATTTTATTTTATAGAATAAATAGCAGTACTTACACAAACACCAAAAAAAAATTAAAGCATTCACCTTCGTCCTTTCTTACCAACTTATTCTGATATAGTAAGTAATAATTTCAAGTTATGCAATTCAGAAGGTAACCAGGAAATTGAAAGCACCACACAATTTTTACCTCTAAATTATTATGCGTCAGCTTACAGTTATAGCCCAAAGCTTTAAAAAAATACGACATTTATTATCGGCAAAGAGTAGCACTAACCCATTTTACTTACAACCGAAAATACCATTAACATTATTGTCGTAAATAAAAGTTTTCTTTTGAAGATTGGCGCATTAATCAAAGAAAGAAAAAACGTACGGACATCTTAATCGCGATGTTGAAGTGAACATAGAAAGATGTAAAATCGTAAGAAGTACAGTTACGAAACACACTTAAGGCAACCTTGCCCCGGGCGAGTAGGTTCAAAAAAAATTTTTTTTTTTAATTAATTCGCGTCAACCTTAAAAGAACTTCACCGTCTTTTTGCAACTTTCGGAGACGTTGAATTTAATTTAATTTAAAATACAATTACGCTTATAAATTGCATACCGTGCGTTTAATAAAAAAACGAAGAAAAACAACAGTATAATCTGTATGAAAACATACTACTGAATAATTTTTCTCTTGTCATAAATAATAACTTAAAAGACAGGTAGAGTTAATGAGGCATTTCTAAAAGAGTTGAGTACGTATCTAATCAAAATTCAACTTAACTTATTCATAAACTTTGTTGCAATAAAACTTGAGGCCTGCAGCAGAAACCCGTCAGTTACATGAAGTCTTCAACGTTATGACGTTCATTTTACTCATTATAAATAATAATTAAAAAGCGAAAGAGAAGAAACAGAAAGAGAGATACGGTTATTACAAAATGCAACAATCTCTATGATATCTAGGAGTCCTTGTAACATTTCCTTTACTTCAACCTTTGTATAGCCTCAGGGTCTCTTAGTACACTCACAGACTACATAAAAACATCAAATGCAAGATGTGTATTTACGATAAACAATTCTAATTTTTTTTTCTTAATTTTGTCCTACGTCGTGTATAGTGGCGCTTAATTGAACCAATTGAATTAATTTCTCAAACAAAATTAAATAATAAATGGTACGTCCGTCATAAAAGAACGTATCCTTTATTCTTGTACCGTAATTGTTTTCTTAATTGAATATTTCATATAAACTATTCCAATCAGCCGCAGATCTGGTATGACTATTTTGATGTAATTGTCTATCTAACGAAGAAATTAATGTACAAATTCCTACACAACTTATCAAGGTAAAATTAGAAGTTAATCCAGTTTTGCTAGCATCCTACAGATTTATTACACATTTCTTATGTGCTACAGGTTAAAAAGGTATGGATACAAAGGTTACTTTTTGTAACTATTCAGCTGCAAATGAAGTGCAGGTGTGCAATGAGACAATAATAATTTGTACCTATACATTTATTAAACAAGAAAAGAATGCATTAAAAATTCATTAGCGAGATTAGCCATCATACATTCTCAATATATTGTTGTGAATAGCGTATTACTTTTTACTTACACAAGAGAAGGTGGAATACCGCAGAGTTAAGAAAAGTATGAAGGTTTAAGACCATAAGGAGACCAGCTAATAAACCTTAATTGATTGTCAGTTATGAAAAAAAATTTTTTTTGACATATCATAAAAGATTTGTTATGGAATCTTACTTCCGTAACCGTCTGTTCAGTAACTTCGAGTGAGCATACTTTTAGATGTATCGTATATGCAACCAACAATACGCATCTTTGTATCAAAGACATACAAAATTTATTAATGTTAAAGTCATAGCCACACTTTATCTACAAACTTTAAGATCGCTCGGTATTTTTTTAATGATATTAAATAATTCCCACTATAGTAAGGCTTCACTCATTAATTTTCTTGAAAAAATCACGATCCATCTTGAATAATGTATTGGAAAGTTTAATCAAAAACTAAAAGGACTTAAAGCCTTGCCAATACTTTTATATACTGAAGATGACTAAATAGTAGAAATTAGTTTATCTTTAACATAAGATAATGGTGAGACACATTGAGAAGATCAAATTGAAACCAGGTCTATATTTTTCCAAATGTTAACGGTTCCACTCTATGGCTTCGTTCTAAAAGGACCAATGTCACGATTTTCTTAATATGAGTTTATAATAATAATAATCATAACAGTAGTAATAATATTTTTAGTTTTAATTTTTGTAAATTTTAGAACCAAACCAAGAATTTGAAGTGGAGAAGATAGTGGAGAAAAAACACGTTTGAAAGATGTACTTAGTTATTCAAATAGTAGTTCCAATTTTATATCACTATAAATTTGCATGATTTTTTTTTGTTTTACAGAATCAAGTCAAATTGGCGATAATTCTCTACAAAAGAAGTTCACTCGGAAATCTTGGATCCGACGATGAAGAACAAACAGTCTATAAAAGTTCTTGTGATGGTTTTGTGTCGAATAATGATTCGGACTCTGACTCAAGTTTAAACTTAAATGGTAGAAATCAAGGAAAAGGAAGACAAATATTGGCAAAATTAACAAGTACATAATAGCCCGAGAAACCGTTGAGGAACTGGTAGAACTTGATAATGGTGAAGTGTATTCAGAAAATTAAGCAAAAGTTGCAGTATTACTAAGTAAAAGAAGAAGGAGAAAGAAAACTAAAAAGGTAAAACCGAGGAAAAGAAAAAGAGATTTAACGAGTTAGGGAAAAATATAAGAAAGAGATTAAAAGCCTAAGGTAAGGAATATTTTACTCTTAAAGCGAAAAAAAAAAGTTAAAGAGACATGCAGTTGACGTCTAAAATGTTTTGATAAATTTTTACTAGCAGAAAGACAGAAAAAAAACTGAAAGAAAAAAAATAGATTTAAAAGAAAGTAGAATAAAATACTCAGTTGAAAAACGGGGCTAAAATAGAAGTTTGCCAAAATATGTTTTTACATACATTTGATAAAAAAAGTTAAAATAATAATAGAAAAAAGAGATTGTCAAACTCAGGTATCTGTAAAGAAGACCTTCGAGAAAAGCATAGTAATCACCCAAAAATTTCAGACCAGGATAAGAAAGAAATTAGAAGACATATTAAAATGTTTCCGAATTATGAAAAGCAATAATCCCGGTCTCACAAACATCTGTCTCCAGAATTGTCAAAAATATACAGATTGTATGTAACTTTCTGCTTAGAGAAACAAATAACAAATTTTCGTTAAAGACTTCAACCTGCCCTTTCATAATGCGGTAATTGATACATGTGATAAATACAACATTTTGCTAAAGTCTGCATCAAGTGATGAAGAAAAAGAAACCATAACGTTTAACAGAAATGGCCACCTTCCGCTGGTTGATGCGGCATACCAAGAAAAACAAAACAATAAGCTACGCTGCCAAACAAATCACAAAATGGCCGTTGTTAGTGTTATTGAATGAAACTAATGCTAAGAGAGGAGAGCAAGAAATTTAAGAGCCCTTGATCCAGACGTAAACAAAATATTTTTTTAGCGACTGCTGTCCCGGACAAACGAGAAACATCTATTTGCCTCTCATGGTGTCTTCTAATCATAAAAAGTTTAGGAATTCATTCAGGAAGAAAAGTTACCATTAATCACAATTTTGTAGTACCCGGCCATACACATATGGAAGCTGATACCATTCATGCTGTGATTGAAAAAACTAAGAGGAAAACCACCACTAGAGTTGATATTATCAGAGACTGGTCAAATCTAATACGAAGAATCCCTCGAAAACCTGCTATTCATTGATATAGGTTTGAATGATTTTTTAAATTTCAAGTCACTTTTAAAAACACGATTCCAATACAGAAAAATCAATACCGATGTGGATACAGTCTTGTGGAATTAAAATTAGTCGGTTGCAATATAGACACAATGAACCAGGTATTATGTTTTACAAACCTTCTTTTGATGGTCAGCAGCTTAAATCTATCCCAAACATTACATAATCCACAACTAACATCAATATCTAAAAAAACTACTAAGAATTTTAGAAAACAAGCTTCAGCCATATATTGATGAAAATAGCTGAGTATACTATACTCAATTTATTAGCATATAACAGAAGACACAATAATGGATGAAGAAGACGATGCTTATGATGATATTTATTTTTTTAGTTTTCAAGATGTATGCAATTAAAAATATGTGACGTTTTATTTTTATGTAATTATTTTTCAAAATGGTTGAAGGGCCAATTTCTAGTTTTAGATTTGTTTTGTAAAAATTCTGCAATTTAATTAAAACTTTTCTCAAATTGTTATTTCTAACATTGGCCATTTTAGAACCAAGCCACAGAACTAATTTAAAGACGGATGTGTTGCTTTACATTAAAAATCCCAAAAATTTTAATAAAAACAGTTTTTCATACAAAGCGCCCACATTTTTTATTATCTTCTAAGCAAAAGACTTTTAACTTAAAAGATTAAAATTTGGTATTATTCTCATGTTCCAGAAAACGCATCGGGAAATCGAAAAAAAGAAAAGTGAAGGTTTTAATTAATATATGTTCTTTAGTGGGCTCACTGGGACATAGAACGCAAACTTTCAGCTCACTATTATTTTACAAAATTTTACAGTGTCAAAAATATATTTTGTTAATTTTGTAATGTTTTTGTATTTTTAATAATAATTTTGTTTTAATTCTAACAACCACGATATAAACACATATAAACAGGAACTTTAGCCACATCCACAGAATGGCAGGAATAAATCGTCTCCAATTTCATATTATTAATGTTAACAAAGTTAAATAGAAATGCTTCATTTACCATTTTTTTAATATTTTAATTTTGTCACCAAATAAATAATGACAAGAGCATTCAGTTTTAGAGCTTCTCATCAGAAATGTTATTCTATGGATGTGGCTAAAGTTCCAGTTCAAAACAATTTTCTTTCGAAGTCTACTCTAATGATTTTTTTATTGATTTCTTATTGTTTTAGTCACTATTACTGAATATGTTGCTAAGAAGTTTATAATGGGCAAGCTTCGAAAATTTTTGGAAGGAAAGATATCTAAGTGTTTTAATCATTTTCCATTATTAAAAAATCTTTAATACCAAATTTTATAGCCAAGCGTAATAATGGACCTTCTTCTGTTATTATGTTCTATAAATTATTCGCAAAATTGCTTTTGACGTTTTGAATTCTGCGAATGTGACTAAAGTTCCAACTCAAAATAATTTGCCATCCCAATTGGTTTTTCTTATTGATCTCTCATTATTTTAGTTATTATTACCAAACATTTCGCTAATGGCCAAACTTTAAAATTTAAAATTTTATTTATCAGAATCCTGCAAGAGTTCAATGCAAAATTTAAGCGTAGAAAATATAAAATTAATTATTTACTTTGATCTGGATATAAAGTTGTTCTCAAGAAGTCTCTTTTAGGGTTATTTAAACCAACTTAAGCAATTACCATAACAATCTAATCTGGCACTGGCCCGAAAAACACCCATAACAAAAGAGTGTGCCGTCGCCAAAAACTGGAACCGGTTGTTTGTTCGATTAATAAGTAACTTGAAATTTTCCACTGAAGAAAGTTAAAAAGTTTTGTACTTTCTTGTCAAAAAAAAAAACATTATCCACAAACGAGAAAAAACCAATTCATATTTCCCATAGGGTCAAAACAAAGAAACCCATTTGGGTCCAATGTTATCTTTAATTTTTAAAGATTTATTAGAAAATTTACTTCGTTAAGACTTTCAGTTAACTTTTGAAAATGCACTTTATTTTTTTTCCAAAACCACAAGATGGGACTAAATTGACAATTTTCAAAGAAATATTTCCTGATATAAAGATAATTAAAACCAAGATGAGCATTCTACTTAAAAACCTATTAATTAGTAAGTTATCACTATTCTGGACCAGCTTTAGAAACTGAAAGTAGAAAAAATTAGCTTTTTAAGATTCATCGGTTTGCAATCATAAAGTGGTAGTAGAAAATTATTTTCCTGGTTCTCATATTTATTCTAATACATAAATTTTCATTTTCTGTATAATGTCTTTTCTATTCCTTTCTCCGGTATTGAGTATCCCAAAGTCCCTCCTACATTATACTATAATTCTTAAATGGTTGACATGGTTCCTGAGTCTAATCTTTTAGTACCGAACACTATAAAATTCCTTCCTCAATGATTTTGATTTTCCATTTCTTAGAGTATTTTGACATTTGTTTACATTTTTTTACCGATTCTATTCGCAGAAAAATTGCTGAGTCGTCAGCGGAATTTGAAATTCAAAATTTTAGCCGAAAATATGTTGAATACGTAGGTGATTTTTATTAAAGGTTAGAGACTCATTTTTACATTTAAGGTTCTATCTGCTTTGCCCATCAGTCCATGTCTCCAAATTGTGTCATATGCTTTTTCTACATTTAAAAGCTTGACCCTTATTGAATTATTTCTAGTTCTTGGGAGAATCGCTTGTTCTTTTCTATGTGTGTCGAAATTGATTATGATGAGAGTTTTGAACAGTGTTGCAAAACCACAAAAAACACTTAAGTTTTCTATTACCGGGGAGTCTTTGTCTCCTTTGGACAGCATTATAATTTGTGAGCATTGCAGAAAGTACCCCAATCTTGTCATTTAAAGGGATGTATAAGTATTTTGATGTTATTGCCTTCCTAAGATTTTGATTGATATGAAATTTAGGTTAGATTTTGGGTTACCTCTCATATATGACTTTCCATTTTGTGTTGTTATTTCCGTTTACAAACACTGCTCACCGACCCTTTCCCAATTTTGTGCGAAACCAAACATTTATTTCTGTCCTTCTTTAGACGTTATATCAAGTTTTGACGCACACCACCACTCGTCATTAGTATTAGGCAAAACCTCTGACCACTATGGAAACTTTAACCTTGACTTGGACTTGGACCTTACAGAAAGTATTCTTTTATTTCTTCCTTTTAATTCTAAACATTTTCTCAAAATATAAATTGAAATAGTATCGTGATTTCAGCAGTTGTCCTCAGAAAAGATTTTAATCTGACCTATTACCTAAATTTATTTTAAAACAAAATCAAACTAGATGGTTTTTACAAACATCTTCTGCACGGGATTCTATCAACAACTAGGTATTTGGAAAATCCCTAAATTATTTCTCATTAAGGGTTTATCACCGTCCGACGCTTTCTAAACGTTGCATTGCAAAGAGGAAAGCTTCTTGTAAGACTATCAAGTATTAAAATGTTCTATTTCTGTTGGCATTTTTTGTAATATATTCTTGAAATAAATTAAATACTAACCAATTTCAAACAGATTTTAGCAAAAACTTTGTAAAAAAAATTTAAATCTTTATCAGGAGGGCTCTACAATAAACGTTCCTCTATCTATTGACAATTTTTTTGTGTTTTTACAACAATGTTTTATTTAAATTATATGTATACATCTACACCCATGCAATCAGTGATGGACTTTTAAGGGGACATTACATCAGGTGCTCAGAAGCATAATTTGGCGCATAATTAACTTGAATGTTTTATCTGTCAATTGTGACTAAACTTCCATTTTACATTTACCGGAGTCGGTCAACACACAAAGCAAAGCTTAAATTTATTAAATTTGATGTTAGTTTTGTTGTCAAAAAAATATTCATTTATTAATTTTAGTTATACTCAGTATACTATTAACGCGGAGTAATAAACCTGTCAGAATTTTCGAATCTCCCGTATTGCAGTGACCTAATACGTTTGGAAAATCATATTTTTAATAGGTAAATATATTATAATAGTAAAATCTACCTTTATATGTTATTTATTTTATTTGTATAGTAGATCACATTACAAATTTTACTTCTTACGTATTATATACCATTATTTTTGTATCTTGATATAATACCCACATCTACGGCTATGATTCTCGTTTCGTCAGTACCTGGGCTGATGGCAACGTGTTTACACAGATTAAACATTTGTTCTCAGACCCTAGATGGGTCGATATGCTGCAAGGGTGGCACAATGATCGTATTTTGGTTAGAATTTATTGGTTTTTACTTAACCGTAAAAGTACCACTTTCACAAGAAAATAAAGAATTATTTCGAGCAATTATGATTTATTACTCCGCGCCAATAGTATGCAGACTTTAACGAGTAAGTTGTCAAAAAATTTTTAAAAAAATTTAAATACTAAATTTTGATAGGTTTTTCCACAATGCCGTGTAATTCTTAATAAAACGTACACAACTTATTGTCTTAAACAGTAAAAGTTGAAAGCAATTTTGTAGCAATGACCGTAATTATTATTACATATACGAGGGCGGTCTGAAAAGTTTCCGACCTCAACGTGAAGATAGAAGCACTTGTCAATAAAAGTCAGGGAATGTAGTTGTGCATCTTTTGACAGTAACCTATCAAAGTTTCAGCCATTTTGGACGCGCAGTTTTTACTTGACAGTCGCTTGAGTGAGTCGATGTGAGTATTTTTGCAAAATGAAGAAAATCGAGTATAGAGCTGTTATAAAATATTTGTTTTTGAAAGGGAATACGCCTACGCAAATTAAAGATGAGTTAGACTTTTGTACGGGGACTCTTCACCGTCATTTACCATTGTGAAATTTTGGGCAGCTGAATTTAAACGTGGCCGTAAGAGTTTGGGAGATGATGAACGTACGGGACGTCCAAAAACTGTAACTACTAACGATGACATCGCTAAAGTTCACCAAATGGTGTTATACGACCGCCGAATTAAAGTGAGAGAGATAGCAGAGGCAATGAAAATGTCCAAAGAACGTGTTTGTCACATATTAAATCAAGATCTAGGCATGTCCGCGCGTTGGGTGCCACGTTTGCTAACGTTAGACCAAAACGTGTTCGAATGAACATTTCCAATGCTCTGTTGGCGCTGTTTAGGCGCAATAAATTCGAGTTTTGGCGCCGATTAATTACTTCAGATGAAACTTGGATACACCACTATACGCCTGAAACACAAATACAGTGAAAACAGTAGACTGCAAAGGGGGAACCGGCTTCAAGAAAAGCAAAATCTGTTTTTTTCTGCTGGGAAAGTAATGGCGACTGTTTTTTGGGATAGTCATAGAGTTATCCTAATCGATTATCTTCAAAAAAGAGAAACTATTACAGGAGACTACTACGTATCATTACTTGGCAAGCTGAAGGCAGAAATTGCGGATAAATGGCCACATTTGCAGCAAAAGAAAATCCTGTTTCACCAAGGCAACACCCCCTCTCACACCTCAATAGTTGCCATAGCGAAAATCCATAAATTATGGTTTGAACTGCTTGACCATCTACCTTATTCACCAGATCTAGTTCCAAGCGACTTTTTTCTGTTCCCTCAACTAAAAACTGCTATCGGAGGACAAAGATTTTTGTTAAATGAGGAGGCAATCACCTTCGTGAACAATTATTTTGCAGAGAAGAACGCCGAGTACTATTAAAGAGATGAAAGCATCGCTGTGAAAAGTGTATCGAGTCACAAGGAGACTATGTAAAAAAATTAAAATAAATTTTAAGAAAAAAATTCTTGTAGCTATGTTAGGTTGGAAACTTTTCAGATTTCCCTCGTACATGTATAGACTAATGCGACAATTCTAAAATAAAAAAATTTAACCGTAAGTAGATAAAGACAAAGATAAAAATTCTTTTAATACGTCATTGTTCGACATTCATTTCTTAATAAACCTTCAGCAAACTCTTAAATATTTCAAAAGTCTGGAATATTCAAAAAGAATGATTAATGGAAAACGTTTAGTGTGTAGTGTTTTACTAAGTTTGAATTTGAAAAATAATTGTGTACTATAAGAAAAATTTACTACCAAAATCATATTTTTCAAAATCTTCAGGATTATAAAAAACACAAAATATCAAGTTTTATTAAAATTGTACCAGTAGTTTTAGAGAGATGGAAAATTTAGTCAAAAAAAGTAAAAACAAAATCTAAGCGTTGTAGAAATAAATAGTTCAAATAAAAATTGTGCATAATGTACCATATACAAATTATAAAGTGTTACCGCATTACAAGTAATTTTTTTTCGAAATTTGACAATGGCATCAAATTGTGCTTCTGCTTGACCAAAAAGTAGGTCTCACGTGATACGCATAATCCATCAATACTGAAAAAAGTTTGAAATTTTTTGTTAATTTGCATCTACATCAAAACACAAATTGATGACGAAGTCAAATATTGAATAAATCTTTTGTTGCGTACTTTTGTGGTCGCACTATATGTGGAACAAAAATATAAAAATTAAGATTGTTCTACACACGGCAGGTCTAAAAGCAAAAATATTTTTTAATATAATTTCCAAAAACTTAAAAATAAAAATTTTGTTTTTGAAACAGTCGCTTAACTCTCAGCTAACTTAACCATACTCTAGATTATGAAAACTTAGATGTTTAAATTGAGATGGTTTTCTGGTAGGTCATGGAATTTAATTAACTGTATGTTTTCTTCGGTTTGAAATTTGCAAAATTTTAAACTGAAACAACAAAACAAAGTTGTTGTTTAAAATTCTTCAGGTTTAAAAAATTCGTAGGTGTTCGAGAAAATTAATTCCGTATAAAAGATTTTCCGTTTAGGTTTTAAGTTTTAAGGTCGCATCTATTCGTCCCGTAAATGATTTTTTTTTCGAAATTAATGAGCACCGAATGATTTTCAAAACATAAGCGATATGCTGAGTTGAAAAGATTACCGAACGTGACTAAAATCGCTAATGATTCGACTATTATAAATTATTAAGCAATATGTTGTTGCAATTTGAATAGTGCATTTTTTCTATTTTTCTAAATAAAGTAAGGTACATTATGTGATGAAGAATCGTAGGCAGTAATTATTAAAAATTGCAATTCTACAGACAACGGTTAAAATTGTTCCGTTACGTAACAGCTGCCTTCCAGCTTTAGTTTCATACTGCAACGTTTAATAATTATTATTTGACCTCATATTCGTTTAATAATTTCAATGTAATACAGTATTGTTGTAGGTATAACAATACCTTAAAAAATTTCTTTTTTTTTCGAAAACCATTCTGGCGCCCATTATGAGAACACAAATAGCATTGGAAGAAAATACTAACATACATCTAAATGAATCATGTCATCATTTGTAAAACAATTGAATTAATTTTCAACATGGGTAAGCTTAACTTCCATCGACCGTTTAACGCGTTTTAAAACCATCAAAGTCAACCGTTCTGCTTGAAAACGCAACATATTTACGGCCTAATTTAATAATTTATTTGGGTAAAACGGACTTTATATTTTATTGAATATAAAATGGTTTCCTAATATTTAATTTTATTGCACTATATAACAGTTGTATCTAGTACGAA
This sequence comes from Abscondita cerata, assembly GCA_030710515.1. Lineage (NCBI taxonomy): Eukaryota > Metazoa > Arthropoda > Insecta > Coleoptera > Lampyridae > Abscondita > Abscondita cerata. The sequence goes on along the minus strand of JALBCR010000359.1, from coordinate 387,681 downwards.
CCCTTTTAAAATAAAAGCGGCTTGATATGGGGGGATTGGAACGTTAATGCTACTTAATACATACAGTAGCTTCAACCGCACTATAAAAACATAGTTCGAAATAGCATATGTAACGTGTGTTCTGTGATGTGTAAAACGGAAACGAAATGATGCCTAAGGCGCAGTTGTATTCTAAACCGAACATTATTTTTCTTAGTCGGTTTTATATAATTTATGGGAAAATTCAAATGAACGCATTGCCTACTAGTTACAGCAATAAAATGCTTTTTTTTTGGCTTCAATTATTTTAATCGAGTCACTGACTATAAACAAAACGTGTATTGAGGTGTTGACAAATAAGAACTCGCTTGGTATTAGAAGTGTTAAATTATGCAAAGAATCGAAGATTAATCTTCTTGGTATAGTATGAAAAAAAAAACAACGTCTAATGAATATTGACAGACTTGTTTTGAAACTAAAATAATAAAATAACCTTCGACATATGTCAAAATCAGCAGCTTAAATAAAGTGACATAAAACCATTCCGTTTCTGAGATCAGTTTTTTGTGGACCTTCACATTTTCAACTTGTAAAACTAGTAAACGTTCTAACGAATAATTAATTTTTTTAATTAATATAATACTCCATCCGCACTCATCTTTCTTTAAAATAATTATTATTTTATTATATAGGAATAATGTGTTTGCGAAAACAAATGTCTGGTCTGAATCATTAATAAAATCCACGTGCGCTAAAACTGTTCAACTTGTTTTTGCGGCACTTTCTTAAAGGTATGTAAATTATACCTTTTTTTTCTAGGCAACACATTTTACAACTGCATTTGTTAATTCTGCGCTCAAGTATATAAACATTACAAAATTATAAATTGTTTACTTTTACAAAAGCTTGTGAAGGTAATCAAGACACGCGAACGATCATATTTTTTTGTAAGAAAACCAGAAAAGAAGAAATTGGTGAGTGGCTGAATGATAGTGTTGTTCTTTTATTATAAGTTTATAGGGCCTGGACATGAACACAAGCAAGGACTTGGAAAACAAAATGGACAACCAAATACCAAACTTTAGTGCATTAAAAATAAGAAAACTTTCAATTAGAAAATAAGCACCTAATAACAAGAATTGATTGGTCATAGTAAAATAAATGGATTTGCTTGTCAGAAACATAAAAAATGGAAAAACCTGTAATATGACTCAAATACAAAAATAAAATTAATTTATTTTACAAATATGACATTTTCGTTCGACGAAGACTGAAGACTATTGCCGCAGCAGCAATTGAAATACTTGGAAGAGGAAGATGTTCCAAGAGACCATGACTCAATAGCCCGAAAAAAGAAACATACAAATAATTTTTGTATAAACAAACTAGGTATTTATTGGTTTCTTATTTTGTTACATTTTTCCAAAGTAGGTAAAGCAGTAAACTTTAGAGAAAGATATTTTTGGATTTTCTAGAATATCTTTATTTTAATTAACAAAATTTTTAAGTAACTCTACTTTTATTTAGCAACATCTTTAATTTAATGATTATACAAAAATACTATTTATAACTGACATATAAAGTGACAATAGATAAGTCCTGGTCAAATTTGTATACACAATTACGTGCACTATTCACAACTGTTTCACTATTGGCTGATCAGTATTTCAAGGGCAACGCTTTATACCACACTAACTATGTAATATTTTATTTCTGTTGCCATGGTGGTTTGTTTTGCAATTATATTCTTTGCAAAAATACGGCTTTTCAATTACACACTGCCTGGTCAAAATGTGATAGCTATTTTGCTTCATGAATTTTACTATAGTAAAACGTTTAATTCTAGTACACAAATATATAATACTTTTGCCCATTTCATGAAATTCAATATACAATATACCACATTATCTATAAATAAATACACGTACAGATCTCAAAATACAGTTTAAAATTGTTACCGACCTAATCACCTACAATTATAAGTATTGTAAGTACATTGCGGCTAGTCAAGTGCACACTTCGGGTTCAAAACGTGATAGCTATTTTGCTTTGTGAATTTTACTATGTAAGACGTTTAATTTTAGTTCATACAATGTTTTGCCCATTTTTCATGTGTGTTTTTACAATATCTTTAAGGCAACACAATATACCACAAATTACATCAATTTGGGCCCGTTGCCCTTAAACCACTTTGCCCTTAAGGTCTGTTCCCAGTAGACCTTTTCCCCTTAACCCACTTTGCTCTTAATCACATTTGCACTTAATGAAGTTTGTCAATAAAGCCTTTTCCCCTTAATGCAGTTTTCCCCGTTTTGTGTCCAAACATATATTAGCAATTAAATTGTTTTCATGTGATCGGGGATGAACGGTGTTGGTTATTAGGTTACAGTTATTACAATTTTTTTCTTTAAAAGAATTACATTCATTATAACAATTTCAAAAACAAACTTTTTTCTTCCTAGTAAAATTTGTTTTTTAATCAATTTAAGTTGTCTTCATATAGAAAATTCAGGGAAAACTGCATTAAGGGGAAAATGGATTCAAGAGGAAAAGCATTAAGGGAAATATGGAGTGAGAAAAGCTGACTTAAGGTTAAAAATCCTATGAAGAATGTGCCTACAGGAAAAAGTAAGTTGAGGGGAAAAACCCTATAAAGGGAAAGGGGAAAGCGCCTAGAACCATATGCAAAAGCCTTAAGGGTAAACTAAGATAAGGGCAAATTGCATTAAGAACAAATAAGATTAAGAGCAAACTGAGTAAAATGGAAGAGCCTACAGCGAACGGGCTTTAAGGGCTAAATAAATTTAAAGGCCAATGGGCCTTAAAAGCTACCGGATTTTAAGAGCAACGGGCTTAGAAATAAATTTTGTTATGTATAAATAAATATACGTGATAACCTCAAAATACGAGCTTTATCAGGGCCTGGTTAAGTAAGATAAAATCAATTTGCAAAAATAATTATAAACAAGTTTGATAAAAATGAATTTATAGATTTTTGAAAATCAGTTTAAAATTTTTACTTAATCACCTACAATTATAACTATTATGACTATTTAAGTGCACACTGCTGTGTTCAAAACGTGATAGCTATTTTGCTTCGAGAATTTTACTATGGTTTTTTCAGACCTGCAAACATTTGGTGTCAAATCAACATTTAGATGTTTAAAGTTATTTAATTTTACAATCGACAATAAAAATAATAACTTTTTTTAAACTTAGCTAATTTTGGGCATTCAATGTTAATGCAAAATCGTAGTTGCTGGACGAAGGAAGAAAATAGTTAATTGTGTATCAAGGTTTTTTAAGGGCTTACACCATCATGAAAATGATGAACATTAATTAAAACAAAGTTATGGTGATAACACTTTTGTTACTAAGAATGTCAATATTAATCTGTTACGTTTTGAGTGATTTTACTAGATTTTATGGAAACGGTCATTAACTTTTTTTTTTTGACCGATATGTAGGAAAGTGCTACTTTACGCCCGCAGATAAGTACTTAAATGGTCTCCTTTAAAAATGAGAGCGTAAAATAGCAGTTTATTTACCGAGGACGTATAGGTAAACTTTTTTGGTTAAGTAAGCATTTGATAAAACTGAAGTCATCAAGCAAGCGAGGCCAAAAAATTACCTTTACCGAGGTAAATATTATATTTTTCCGAAAACAAAAAATTGACATAGGAAAAGTTTAATGTTCCGTTTGCCGCACCAATTTAAAAATATCTCCATATATGTCTCAAGATGTTCTAGCTATCCAATATTTCAAAAATTATTCAAATGACAAATATGAAATTTGGCAGCTATAAATTGTCAAAATGTATGCGTACATATACTATAAAACGAATTATTCTCATTTCCCATCAGATCACCTCAACATTTTCATTCAAATGGGACAACCTGTATAATAACACAGTTTTTGGCAGCCCTTTCAAAAACAAATTCAACTGCACAACACTTGTCATGATTTTAGTGTGCAATAATGATAATATGAGTTTGTCGGGTGTTTTCAAAATATTCCACTGTCAAGACGTCGTGGGACACGCTGTATAACTAGATCTTTCAAGTAACTCGTTTCCTCTTCACGCACATTTGAAAAAATGCAAATTTAATTTCGGATTACTGTTCATCATAATGGTATAAAATTAACCATGATAAATCAAAATGAAATTTTCGACATAAAACAAATTTTTTTGGCTACCCTAACTGAAATGTGAATTTTAAATACTCAAAAGCTGCCGAAAAGGAGATTCTTTCTGGTAATTTTTATTTTAGACCGCTCTTGGATAGCGCCATCTGTCTATATTTTCTTAACTTACATAAAGATATTGATTTGACTGCTATTGTCACATTTTCTGTCATAGTTATTTTGTGTGCACTACTGCCAAAAAGTGTCCAACAAAGACCCACTTTTTGGCCTTGATACACATACAAGCAAAATGACATACAAACCAAACCAGTTGACAAATTCGTGTTGCTGAAAACCTTAAAATTAACAGCTGCCTAATTTTTAGATACCATCTTATCTCAAAGTCCAAAATCTATAAGCAGTGTGCCATGATCAAATTCACAGAAATGTATTTTGCTACGTTAGCACAAGTGGCACTAGATGTCGCATATCACATAAAAATGTAACTTTATCGATAGGGTATACAAAAGTCAATTATTATTGTCAGTGGTTTTTAAAAAACAATTTGATTGTCCTCATTCAATTTGCAACAGATCATATAATTGCTAACTAACACTGAGAATTACTCGACAGCTGTTTCGTCATTTTGGCACTCTACAGGAGTGAGAGAAAACTGGTTTGAACGCAGGTTACTATTTGGGCGTGTTAGGATATAGCGCGAGGTAGAACTAGATATCGCAACCAACTTATTAGTTTTTTTTAACTGGAACTTAAAGAAATAGCTTTTAAGCATAACAATAAATTTTAATGAAGCAACTCTCATCTAATCGAGAACCTATTTGGACCTGTTTAGATTTTTTTTATAAATCTATATAGTGGGGTACATGGTATTCGAAATTTCAAAAAATCCATTTATATAGTTATATATTTCCAAAACATAAAAGCTTCAAATCAATTGTAATAAAGCTTCCCATTAGGTTTGATCGACCACAACCGTCACAGATGCTCTGCACATCTGCTTGCAACTTTATAAGTACTTTCCAAGTACCAAAAAATTGAGTTTTCAACACTGACATAAATGAACATGTCAATTTTTTTTGCTTATGCCCCAATTTTTAAGATTTAATTTGTAGTAGGGTCATTGTGGTTTTGATGGACGCCTGTTGCAGCTGCAGGGTTGGAATGGAGCGTTTATAATATGTATGTACAATATTTACACTATGTACATGTGGTAGTATGCCGGGCGCGTTCCAATGAATACGTGAAGAATATTGACGAATCGACTTGCACGCTGAACTAGATTGATCAATACTTGCCTTGACTCTTAACTTGATTTATTGACTGTACTTGTGTTATTACTACTTGTGTCCTCATTTATTTATATGTGTTGAGTAAGTTTGTCGATATTGTGCTTCCTCATTTGTCAGCACATTCCTGTATTCATATTTATGAACTACTTACGCTGCCTTATCTTCCAAGTTTAGAAAATTGTATTTTTAAGCAAATTTTTAATTGGTTTCTTTTGTTTTATTTAAATCTGTTTCATTTTTTCCTTTCTTTTAGTATGTTACCAAGGAAGTTTCATGCAATTCATTAGTAGGTTGTTAGTAGCTACGGGTTTCATTTTCGTACAGTATTGAATTCAACGATGGATTTAGAGGTAAAAGGTTGCTTAAAACAAAACCAGATTTGTCATCCGAGTTTAATGGTTCTATTTAACCTGTTCTCTACTGTTGACAGTACTAAATTTGCCATTTGTTTTACTAAGCATTGGCTCAAAATTTTAATCAATTGTTGTTTACATTTTGGAAAAAAAATAATTTTCATGCATTATTACAATGCCTATCTAAACAATAACCCTTTTCAAAATTTATCTGCCGCACAAACATATGTAACAGCAAGATATCAGCCAATTTTTTTTATCTCATCTACTAACCTTGTTAATTTCCACAAAACTGAAAAATTGAGCTAATTAAGAATTAATTTTTGCGCCAAAAAAACCTTACATAAACCAAGAAAAGGTTGATACTATTAGGACTCTGCATAGTCAATTTCAATGGTTAAAAAGTGGTTTGCTGAATTCCGCTCAGCAGCATCAGTACATGTGACACTGAACGTTCAGGTCGTCCAAAAGAAGTCGTTATGCTAAAAATCGTCGATAATAACCTAAAATAATATTGGAAAATTAAAGATTAAAAATGCGTGAGTTGGGTGAAACTATAGGAATCATATTTTGTATGAGTGTGTGGATGTGAAAAATCCCTCCACTATTGCTCACTATCGACAATAAACACAATCATGTGACGACTTCAAAGTACTGTTTTACAGCTGCAATGAAAATGTGTTTTTCTGATACCTTAGATGAGGCATGTAGCTAAATTTATAAAACGGAAGAATTTCGTTTTAAGAATAAAGTAGAAGTATGTGGTGTTGTTTTGCAGTAAATGGTACAACTACAAGGATTTCCTTCTTTCCGTGTTTTAATTCTCTTATAGAAGTCAAAGATCTTGCGAGTAGCTATTTTTTTTGTATTTCGACAAGTTTCACGTTCCCCACAAAGTTACTTCTGCACCTTAGTCTAATTTTAGTATAATGCTGGAATGCTTTTTTATAAGTATTTAATTGCATTACATCTTCAACAAGTAGCGATGAAGAAAATGCAGAATTGAAGAAAGTAGCGATCTAATTGGCTGCAGAAATTGCCAGTGCATCTAGAATTTTCGAAAAAATTTAAAGGCCAAGTAACAAAAAAAACATAAAATTTTTTAGCTGAACTCTGTATGCAGAAGATTTGTTGAAAAAGTCAACAACAAGAATACCAGATTGAAAAAAAAAATCAGATAAGAAAAAAACTGGAAGTCGATCATATTACGCGATTGGAAAAGGAATCACTGAAAGAATTGCAGGTTGCATGCAAAGTGGTAATTCTGACAAAGAAGAAATTCAACCCTCCACGTTTTTTAAGTCATTTTATTTGCCCAAGCATCCACGTCTATCAAACAATCGTCATCTACTAAAGTATTCACGTCAATTCCACAATCTTCATCTGCTAGTCCGGACAGTAAATATTTGTTGCCTCCAAAATCAAAAATACCAACTGAAAAATATTAAACAAATGCTGCAAGAAGACTACAAAGGAACTTTAGTACTAATGAAAATATAGGCATGGCTTTATATCATAATCATCATCACCAAGCAGTGCAACATCCATTAAGTTTCTTAATATCAATCTAATTTGTAAATTTAGATTTCAGTTTTCTTACTCGTATATGAGAACAATCAATAACGCTTCTTGCTGTGCGAAACATATACTTGCTGTGCCAGAACAATTTGGCATCCATTATTTCAGCGTTAGCATTCGGAAACTATATCCATATCCATTCATTTGACTAAGTAATAGTTTTCTCAACTACTTCTTCTCTCACAGTTCCAGATACCGTCGCTTGAATTACTTTAAGTTCTTCACCAATACCTTTTAGAGAGCCTGAATGACGAAAGTAGAGCAAACATATTTTTATTTTATGAAGAGAATACAAAGCACGTCCTCGAGTTGCTTTATTTTTACCTAAAAATCAGTCCGCTAGCTATTGTCTGACAAAATAGTCCCTTGAAATGTCTTTGAATGGAGTGCATAATTCTTAACATCTCTTAGGATTACAAAGTCTGCTATCTTCACGTCGACTCTTTAAATTATAAAACTATCTTACTTCAAAGATCAGTCTGCTACTGACCACACTCACAATTTGTAGAGAATATGTTTTATAGATACCCATTGATTTTAGTGTAATTCAAATTTGGCAAGTATAAGCAAATCCATTTTTTAAAAATTCGGGACATAGATTTATTACACCACAAGCACACCAGAGATCAAGCAACTATGAAGCAATGGGTTTCTAATAGTGAACGTGCACCAAAAAAGGCTACAAGTCATGACCGCAGTTTCTCATATTCGTTCGGTGTCAGTTATAAAGATAACCTTGAAAAAGGGAAAACGATCACTGGCGAATATTATTCACAGCTGTTGTGCAGATTTTTTATCCTTCAAAAGAAGAAATGACCGCAAATAGTGAAAAAAAAGTGTTGTTTCATCAGAACAATGCACGGATGTATACATGTATAGCCGCTACAGAAAATATTCATCAATTGGATTTGTTTTCAAAGCTGAAGGACCTTGAGGGGTTTTACTATTTGAAAAGAAAAAAAATTAGAAACGTGAGCTAAAATGATTTTTTTTCAAAAAAAGTTACTGACTAATCGAACCGCCCTTGTATTATCAATTCATTTCGGTTGTTAATTGAAATTTCGGAGCCGAACAACAAAAATATGACAGTGTTAAAACTAAATCTTGTCACAATCTATCTTTGACAACCTGTGGTTCTGTACAGAATGTTTCAAACCGGCCCATTTCTTAGCATTCAGTCGATCTAAGGAAAGACATAGCAAAAGTATAAGGGATTTTCTTCTTCTTCTTGAAGTCGCATATCCGTTACCGGATGTTGCGCACCCCTCGCATGTATATGTGTTGTGCGTGACAGTAGACACATATACATGGGACCTACAGTTTAACGCCGATTTCGAACGGCTTAGTTGCGAGGTTTACTAGGCAAGTATACTCTCACTGGTTTGCCATTGCCTTGCCAGAGTACGGCCGAAAAATTCGATGTTTGCACCGAACCCGTTGAACCCTAGGTGCCTGCTTAACAGCTAAAGCACTTAACTTAACTTAACAAACAATAAAACATGATTTAATCCTTAAGTAATACACAATACTTTTTCCACGGCCACTATAAGTTTAACCAAAATTTAATTTAAAATTTAACCGCCAGTTTGGAAATTCAAAAAATACACCTGTTTTTTAAATCTCAATAATGAACAATAATTAAGTTCACTTTTTTATTTAAAGTGTAAGCGTTTACTTTACAGATTTTGAGGTTAGATAAATAAACGTCAATTTCGAATGAAAGTGAGCAACCAATCACTATTTGATTCATATTGATTAGTCAACTGATGTAAAGTGTTGAGGCCAATTATTGTTCATGCATAGCCTGCTGGCTTTGCTTGTTAGGGTATATGTACTGTTTTCTCCAGATGTTTCAGATATGAGAAATTTTCTCCAGTAACTAGTTAATAAATACGAAATGTCAAGTTTTCGTAGCTGTCGTAGAAAAAATGGTTTACACAACACTTTTTAAAATTTTTGATGTAAAAAACTAGATCTTTTACTTTTAGAGTAAATACAGAAATGTTATAAAATTATAAAATTTCGTTTAATTTTACAATAACAAATATTGAAAACAAATACATAAAAGCTTTGTGGTCATTGGTGTTTTGTTGCTTTAAAATCATAGCTATGCTATCTCTAAAAAAACTATTTTCAAAATTCTAGTTTTCACCAATAAATTTTCTGTACTTATTCTATGAAATGGATGTTTTAGATACTCAGTACCCCATAACGATAGTTGAAACCACGGTCTGTGTCAAACATTAAAAAAAAAAGATACCAACATCCAGGCTAAATTTGGATCCGACGGAACCATGACGTGACAACTTCATTACGAGAATTATTTTAAATTTTCAATTAATTAAAACAATATCAAATAGGGAACTTTATAAGTTTGAGATTGATTTTCGGTATATCCATACGTTACAATAAAAGTATGAAAAACCAAATCAATTTTTTCTATGAAATTAATTTGCAATATAGTGCATATTAACAAGAAAAAAATTCGTTAGGTGAATTCTAAGTAAAATTTCAAGATCAAATTCTACCAATTTAGAATAAAAACTTCATAGGATTTGCGCGATCTTTTTTTCATAGATTATTAAGAAATCTCAAACGTAAGAAAAAAGTCTTAACCGCAGGAGATCATAAATTTTACCATATTACATATTCAGTTAGTTAACCATATTTTACCGAGAAAACTGTTACTCCTTCACCTTACCACAGATACGCCCATTAGATATCAACATACATTTTTTTCCAGAAAAGTTTCTGCACGAAACTTCCTTAATTAAAAATGAGTTAAAAACATTGCGATTAAAAAAGCCAAAAGCTAATATTTTTTTTAAGGAATTAAACCCGGAAATTAATAAAAAAAAATTTTACTCGATTTTATTTAGTTGTTGAGCTAGAAAGTCAGTCGCTCGTAACTGAAAACATACGATGTAAATTTTGAATTGCACTAAAAATTGTTATAGAAATCAATCAATAACAATGCGTACTATTTTTCTGGCAATTAATTAATTTAAAAGGGCAACTTTTGTAACATATAATATCGACTTTTTCGCGTGAAGTTTGTCCCCGATATTAAATATTCATGCGTTAATGAGATCAGCAGTGAAAAAAATTCATTAAACATCGGTCAAATCACCTCCAAGAAAATTTATGATTTCAAATGATGCATTTAATTCACTGTAACTTGTCACTCATGTACTTTTTTTTTGCGGTCATTATATAATATTTTTGAAGGACGACTTCAAAATTTTCTTTTTCTAAAAAAAGCTCTGGAAATTTAAAAAAAGTAAATGTGTTAATAAAACAAGAATAAAAAGTATAACATAGAGATAAAATAAACAATACGAAGTTGATTGAATAACGATAGTTAGTAGTGATGTAGGGGTGATATAATAGCAGTCTAAATTATAATAAGGCAATTTTCTCAGCGGGTTCGCGACCGTAGGGTAAACATGGTAAATTTAGTGACGTCACACTGAGTTAATACCAACCATTCAAAAATTTATTCCTATATCGGACACGTGCTTTATTTTATGGATCGATTAACAAATCTTATTATTTTACTCGTCACTTAAACGAGCACTTGTTGAATGAACTACTAATTACCAATTTTGTTTCATTCATTCATTCATTCGTAGTATACCTTGCCTAAAGGTCAAGCAAAATTGAAATTACGCAACTCCTTAGTTGTTAAAAAAAAACATAATAAGTTGCTTAATGTTTTTAGTAATTACAACAGAAGTAAGATTTTTTTCTTTACATTTCTCCAGACAGAGGACATTCAAGATAGATGTGTAGGTACTTCCGGTTTACCAGCCTGTAGTCACACTCTTTTGATTCTGAACATTAATTTTGAGTATAAAAAGATCATTAAGACCTTGGTACTTTCCGTTTTGTTGAAAATCATGCTGTCAGTTTTTGTTCAACAAAATTATTTTATTTTGACACAAAAATTAAAGAAAATTACATATTTTTGCATTTTAAATAAACAAATTCGTCTCACCTTGTTTATTTACATCTTCCATAAGCTACAATAGTTGGGTGTCTGTTTTAACATAATTTACATCTAAAATATTAATTATGTCGACATGTTTATTAAACTAAACATTACGTAATTTACATTTAAAAAAGCAATTAATAACCATAAATTTAAAAAATGCAGTTTTCTTTTTGTTTTATATGGCCGCTGTTTTTTTTGCTGTATTATAGATGTTTATCTTTGTGTAAGGTTACGGCTTTATTTAAGAAGTTTATTTGTTCTTCTACGTTAACGTTAATTTAATGGTTTTTCACCGATTTTGTTCTTCGTGGATGAACATTGAATTTTTTCTACGCACTGTAAGGTTTTCATGGCGATAATAGAAAAAAAAAATTCTTACATAACGTGTACATGAGTAACGATACGAAACGAGTATTTAAGTAGTTTGTTTTTTTTTCTAGCAATTTTAGAATAACAAGCTCTTACGTGGCAAATTGGAATTTTTTTTTGTGCTGAAGTCAAAGTTCTAAATTATTTGTTTGTTAGAACAATTGAATGTTTTTGACATTTTCGCACTTTGGACTAACTGAAAAAACAGGAATAAAATACTAAATATGGTGGAAAATATCCTTACTTTATGTTTAGAAAATCGAAGGCTCTTGCAAAAATCTCAAAAAAGAATTGAAAATTTTGACCAAACCAAATGTCTTTCAGGATTTCCTGACATAGAAAATGACAAAAAATTTAGATCTTGGTACCCCTAACGGGTGGGAAACGTCGCCTCCACCAAAACTTTCTTGATTAAGTTGTCTGAAGAAAACACCCATATACCACCTAACGGAATGTGACAAGTTAATCAAAAAATTCACGAAGACTATTCTGTACATGGCCATCACAACTACGTACTTTTTCTAAATGCCTCGGTGAGAGATGGAGGGTTAGGATATTCCATATGAACTCTGCAAAGAATCAACAAGCTGACTCAGTCGATCCTTCTTCACCCTAAACCAAAGTATTTCTTTTAAACTAAAGTAGAGAATTTTAGATCTAGCCAATAAGGGTCACCCGCCACCCCGTTGAAGGGAAGAAGTCAGCTCGAATTATGTGAGCAAAGACATAGAAGCATGCTCCAACGTCGTCTAGATGAGATCTAATCATCTTCCTATTTTGTGGGTGCAAAAAAAACACCAAAACTTCAATTTTCTGAACATTCGCACCTTCGGTAAGGGGTCCAGAGTACATCTGACGGAAGGGAAATTGATTTACACCATATTAGCGGCTAAGTTTGAAGTGGGTTTATCAAACGTAATAAATGCTGAGAAATGCTTAAAAAAAGTTTTACTTAGTTTTTGCTATCAATACTTATTCCATCCCACTCTGAACTTGGAAAATACCTTAAATTTTGGGCTGTATGTTTTGCGACATCTAGTGTCGAGATGTGTTAGCGATCACGTAAGCACTTTGTCGACAGGTATGTAAAAGCAGTTAGATAAGTCGGTTCTTCGATAATTATAGCCAACATCTGTGTTAGCAAAAATTGTACAAATGCGTGCTGTCAACTATAGTTGAAGAGTCCCAAAAGGACGAAACAGCTGTTGAGTGATTCTCGGTGTTCGTTTGCTATTGTACAACCTCTTGCAAATTTACAACCTCCTTGAAAACTAATCAAAAATTAACCTTAACCTCAAGTCTCATCTAGAGATCATAAAAATATTTATTTAGGGTGGCCTGTAAAAACGAATTGTTTTTGAAGTGGAATTTAGCCACATCCACAGAATAACATTTATCAAGTCAACTGAACTCTCTTGTTAAATATTTAAAATTTGTTGTAGAAAAATAATTTTTTGATTCAGTTTCAATTGAAAGTTTAAAAACTTTGTTTACAATAAAAATGTCAAATTACATGTGGATGTGGCTAAAGTACCAGTTCAAAACAATTCGCTTTCACAGGCCACCTTACTTTGTTTTTTAATTGATCTCAAGAAAAAATTTATATTTTTTAACAATGAAATATCTGGTAAAATTTTAAAAGTCAAAACCTCAGTTTTAACGCTTTACTTTGTGAATTTTCTGCGCATTCGTTACCAAAAATTTGAGGAAAAGGGGTTAAATTACTATTCTTTATCATTGAAGTTTTGGTCAAATCTTCTTAAGATTCTTTTTTTTTAAATAAAACTAAAAATATAAAATATGATAATTATAATTAAATATTACTAAACTTAATTTGTTTGCGTAGGTTATTAGAAATGCAAATTAAAGATGGCTTAAACCTAAAGGTTAAAGGTAGTAATAATTTGATCTTGGTTTATTACCAATAAAACTCCATAATACAACAACTTTTTTTCATTTGCAAACATGGTTTTGATCAAAATTAATTAAGCAAAAAAATTGAAGTAAAATTCCGAGGCCTTCTCAACCAACTCATAATCATAACAATTTGATTGATTTTTTTTATAATAGTAATAAATAAATTTGATAAAACAATCAATAAGTTAATTAAAAGGTCAAAACTAAACAGCTTTATAAAGGAAATTAAGTGGCTAGATTTTTCCGTTTTTTTAATATTAGGTAATGTTTGAAGAAACTGATGCTCCTTTTCATGTTTCTATTTCACGTGAAATTGTGTCGCAATAAGATCTTTTGCCGCACGAATAAATTTCAGAATGCGGTGAAAGGAATTATGATGACACGGTTTTTTAAATATTTTTTCTATTTTGATGAAATTTACTATGTTTGAATCAGTAAACGTAAAAACTCAGGTTGGTAGTTTTTGATAATCTTAAATGGTCCTATTGAGCTAGCAAGTGATGTTATCTAAGCAATAATAGAATATTGATCCTATATATCAATTATAGAATATCAATTATTATTAGCACAATATAGTATGTCAATATTGTACCAATATTGAAAAAAAAATTTGCTGAATGTAGCAATAAGATTAAACGTACTAATTCTATAGTATATTGACAAAAGATATGTCTAGCTGGTACTGTTCTGATAAGTTTAGATTAACATAACCTGTGCAATCTTCTTTTCAAAATTAATTAAAATTAGTCAACTAAAAAATTTTAAATTAAACGTCATTGATTGTATAATCAAAAAAAAAAATATTTTAGTAGCCTTCTTTAGAAGCCAACCACAAATGATGTTTCTTTATAAAAAACTTTTTTTTTATTCAAACAATAAATGTGCGACACCTAGTGTCAACTTGTGTTAACGATCAGGTACGATACGTAAGAATTGATTTTTATTGTTTTTTTTGTCAAACTGGTGTCTAAGAGTCAGATTTTTTAGTTTTTTTAATATTAATTTTTGAAGGTACTGTAGTTCTGTGTAGTTAGCAACGAGGAGTATTGTCACGTGAAATAATTTGTTAAATAATATAAGTCGCAATGAAACTTTTTGCCGTAAGAATAAAAATCAGTGTGGGGTGAGAAGCAACTGTAACAGATATTTATTATGTTTTTTTTCTATTTTGTAAGAATTTACTGCATATGTTTAAATAATAAAAACGTGCAAGAATGGGACACATTAATCTAAACTACTACGCATCAGTAGCGTTTCACAAAGGAAACATTGTCACACTGATGTTTTTTGTTTTAATTGAATCGAGTGAAAATTCGTCCTCAGGCGCCCTCTATCAAAACAATCTTCATTATTGCACAGATAAAATCAGACAAAATTTTACTTGAAAATTTGGATATAAAATCTCGAATAACATTTCGTTTTAATAATATCCTCAATAGTAGAACCGTCAGTTTTCATATTTGAAACATCTTTTAAAAAACATCAGATAAGATTTATTTGATTAGAGTACAATATTGGTCTAGTATTGACTCAATAACAATTATTATTAGCACAATATAGTATGTCAATATTGAACTAATATTGAAAAAATATAGCCGTTCAATATTTGTAGTAATTCTACTACTATCTTTTGAAAAACTTCATATAAGATACATCTACTGAATTTTACACAATCCAAACAACAATAGAATAGAACTTAATAACATTTATTATTAGCACAATATAATATGTCAATATTTAAAAAATATAGCAGTTCAATATTCGTAGCAATTCTACATTAACAAAAAACTATGAACAGCCAATACGGTCCTGATACGTTTAGATTGCAGCTTTATAGTTATAAAATCGGTAGTAGAAAATGGAAATTTAGTCGTGATGCGGCAAGATGTTCACGTAATTTTGCGAAATGCAACCAAAATATTTAAATTTTCGTATACCTTACATAAGAATAGTAATATTTCAATTTCCAACTCAAAATTAATCTTTTCATAACGTGATTACCACGTAAATACGGAGCGCTTTCTCCAACCGTTGGCCGCTAGAAGCATAGTTAGCTATAAGTTAAGCTTTACTGATTGCATACCAAATAATAATGTTGATTCAATATTGGCTAAATAATAATAATTATTACCACAATATAGTATGTCAATATTGTACCAATATTGAAAAAATATAGTTCCTTTTACGATCTATTGAAATTTTCAGGTAGCAGACATGGTGATCAAGTTAAATATTTATACTCTAAGAAACTGTGCGTTGGTTTGTGTCCCAAATAATATTGCATCTAGTTATCTTTCAATAATTTTGATTTTCTATTTTATAGAGTATTTAGACATATTTTTTCAATCGACTCTATTTTTTTATTTTAAGGTTGAAGACGTCGTCACTCATTTTTCCATTAAAAGTTCTGTCTGGTAATTAAAAAAAGAACCAGTTCAAATATTCACGCTGAACCATTTTGTCCATCATGCCATGTCTCGAAACTGTCATACGATTTTTTATTACTTTCGCCTCTTGTTGAACTTGCCACAGTTTTTCCTAAAGCGAACTAATTTTTCTAGAAATTCTTGGAGTGTTGATTTTGATGAGAGTTTCGAGCAGTCTTGTAAAACCACGAAGAAGACTTAAGTTCTTTATTACCCTGGAGTCCTCGTCTCCTTCGGGCACTATTATAATTTGTGCCAGTTTCTATCATTGCGAAAAGTATCCCCCCAAAAAATTGGAGTGGTCATTGCAAAAAACAATGATGACGTAATTTTTTCTACTTTATCACCACAGGATCATTTTAATGGTCGACGGTAGGTTTGACATTAGTAAAAAACTATGAAAATTTATATAGTGTCATAAATAAGCAAGACTTGTCTTTCTAAAATATTTTCATTTAGGCGGTGTTGCGCCTTCTACTTAAAAGTAGTAACAGTTCTTATTTTTTGTAGGACACCTTGTATATTATTTTGTTTTTAGAATTGCAGTTTATTTATGATTTTATTTTGTTGATAGGTTTCCATAACTATCTACAACGATTTTCGAGATAATCTATTTTAGTTTTTCCCTTTGGAAAAATAGTTCCATTAAAATTTTTATTTTACTGCCGAAATTTTGCACACGGTTTGCAAAAGTCTTTTATTTAATAATTACTTAAATAAATAAAACTCATGTTGTGTATAGGGCTGCTAAAATGTGATGTTCAATAAAACCAATCTTGTTTTTTTCAAATAGGACACCCCGTATGTTATTTAAAGTTTTGATGTAAATTATCTTAAAACTTCAGCATCTGGCAAACACTGTAAACAATTAAGCAATTGTCAAATAACATGGCTGGCGTTCCATGACCAACTAATACAAATCATGTGTTTTTTGAATAAATATTGAGACTGTTTCGAAAATTTGACATATGAAATACATGGTATATCAACTTGAAGAAAATCTAGTTGCTTTTCAGAATTTTAAATAATATACAGGATGTCCTATATGAAAAAATGAAGTTTTAACTTGTTTTATGTATCATGTTAAAGTCATCAATTTTAAACCGCTTTGTATAACATGAAATGAACTTATTTATGTAACTATATCAAAAAATACAAGAATTTTGCAAACTGTGTCCCTGAATGAAAATTTAAAGGTACCATTTTTCTGAAATAAAAAATTAATATAATTAATTGTCTCCAAAACCAGTGTAGATAGATATAAAAAAACTATTAAAAAAAATATCATAACCAAACTAAAATTCTAAAAATAAAATAATATACAAGGTGTCCTATTAAAAATAAAAAAGGTGTTACTACTTTCGAGTTAAAAACAGATCATGCGTATTTATGGCGGTATCCAAACTTTTAGATCAATCCTATGTCCCATTTTCCATAAACCTACCATTGACCATCAATGAATGACCCTGTATATTCAAACTGCAACAAATACAAAAGCAAAAAGCATACACATGATTTTTTCACAAAACTTACAATGCAAGTGGAAAAGAGTGTTCATTCAAATACGAATTCGAATTTTGAAATGACTTCGTAGCGACGAGTTGAGAAACAAATGAGTGGTTGAAAGGTCTTTGCGACGAGTATTTTATGCTATAAAAAAGTTTGTATTAATTTTTTGACGTAAACATTCAGGTTTACTTCGGAAACTGTTTCACTCAAATGACGTCATTTTGGTGTAATGTAGGAAAATTTTTTTTTTCAAAATAATCAAATTTTACGACATAAACAAACTATTGATTAAAACGTGATATATCCATTAAGTTCGAGTGATGTAAACTTAAAAATGACGTCAAGTATCGAAATAAAAACAAATCGAAAGTTGATTTAATACTTTGAGCAAAATTCGAAATATTTTCGTCGCCGTAAAACATCTCGAAATTAATTATACATATAAATTCCAATAACGATGCTAACGGAATAATTTTTTGTGGAATTGCATACTTTTACTACTACTTTTAAAAAATTCGATAAATTCTACTTTTTTTGTTCAATGCCGTCCTTGCTTTATTTTATTATTTTTTAATTCTCGGACAAAAAGATTGCATCTTAGTTTTTCTTCTAAACGTAAGTAGTCATTAGTGTACCCGATAAAATCTTTGAAGTAGTTAAATCGTAGTTAACATAAACAATTTTTGAACAACTTCAACTAAAAACGTTCTTTTATCCGCACGTTCATGCGTAATTAAGGTGTACGACCTAAAAAAAACTATATCTTCGTAATATACACATGATAAAAGTAAACATTCTAATGACCATTTTGCCGGATATTGTATAATAAAATAAGACTACTAGGTAGATTAAATCGATTTCAAAATCAAAACCAAAAGGAAGTAAGTTATTCTAAGCATAACTAATGATTTAACATTCACTCGTTGCAGTTTGAAGTCATCATGCGTTGTTCAATATGAAAAAAAAATTATTGCATGACAATGTCACAAAAGCAAATTACTGTTACTTTATACATTAATTACAATTACGATACTATTGTTTTATTATAAATTAAGATTTTCATTAGTCGGAAAAAAGAACAAAAGAGTGAAAACCGGTTTATGGTAAAAGATCAAATTTTGGATGGTCCGAAATGATTTATTTTCAAATTTTATAATGAGCTACCGAAGTAGGTAATGAAAAGAAAAACTAGTTCATAAATCATGCAATGGAAATCTAATAATAGCGAAACGGAGTAATTCGTCATTTTTGTATGTTGAATGTTAACATACAATGTCTTTAGATTTGAAACTGTATTTCAATGTCGTGACTGTACTACCGCCCAAGGCGGCTTGATCATAATTTTTAATTAACAACACTGTTTTTTATAAACGGTTTTTGCCGCGATCTTTCTTAGAATTCTATTTTTCTCGGAATTGTTTTATTACTTTAATCAATAATTTAACGCAATATGTACTATTGTTTCCCTAAAAAAAATACACTCACATACAGACACACCGACGCACCATTTCCAATTTCACTTAACTCATCAATTTTCACCACTATAAACGAGTAAAATGATGAACAGAACTAATTAAAGTTTTATGAAGCGTATAAAATCCTGAAGGCCATTTTCTAAGATTAATGTAGGTATTGCTGGTGATGAGAAAGTTATGTAATAGTATGAACTACTTGCGCAATAGTTTCATACTTACATTGCAACTAAACTAATACGGTTGTAAATGCAACATACGAGGTGTCGACAACAAAAAAACTCGCACATTACGCAACGCCACCATTTTTTTTCGGTCGAGAGTTATAAACTAAAATAATAAAGTTGTTTGTTGTTTTTTTTCTCACTCTTTCATTTCTGAGAAAAAAAAACTATCATAAAATTTTACCAATAAAAAAACATCCGCAAAGGTAATAAAGACAACCTTGATTGTATGTAGAAGCTTTTGACTCGAATAAAAGAAATAAATCTAATTATTGCGGTTACTCGAAGAATTTGCGGTTTTCACTTTTATTTATTATATTGATCTGTAATTTACGTTATGTAAATGAGGCGCTGATGCTTAGAAATGCACATATTTCTGGGTAATCTCTGAAAAGTAGTAAAATGCAACTGTATTATATCCGTAAGTATTTTTCAACACGCAAGTACGGCTTTTTATTTTAAAATACGTTGCCTCGTAAATTAGTTGTTAATACATGGGAGTAGTTACATTGTGTAGTTTTTTTTTCTGCAACGTCATGTTTTGAGGGATTTTCAGTATTTAATCAACTAGTAAACAAACCTAATTTCATATACGACCTTAATTTTTGTGTACAATTTTGGAAAATTTAACAAAAATTAAAAAACTAAGAACTTGAGACAAAAAGCAGAACGTGGTCAACGTGAAAAATTAAACAAATTAGTGTTGCAACGTCTAGGGTCACCTCGTAACACGTCCGAAAATAATTTTGAGTGTATTATGGTTTTTTATGTTTTTATTCTTCTTCTTACAAAATATTAATTTCGATTTTTATATCCAAAGCAATTTTAAAACCTTTTTTTAAATTAAAAATCGAAAAATATTAACTTCAGTTCCAAATGATTTTTATTTAAGTTTTTTGATATAATTTAGAGTATAGTTTTTTATTTAAAAATTATTTTGCAAAATAATTAATCAAAAGAAAATTTTCAAACTACTTTTGGGTTAAGGAAACAAAAAAACTTAATCTCAGTTTCATAATTGTATTCTTATTTAAATTCTTTAAATACAATTTAAAATTCATGTTATTTGATATGTTTTTATTGATAAAATGCTTCTTACAAAATATTTAATTTTAATTTTTGTATCAAAAAAAATTCTTTTAAGGTAATTTGTAGTTTATTTTGTTTTTTCTGTTTTTATTTGAATATACCTTTTTACCAAATTTTTACTTCTGTTTTTATTTTATATCTTAACAAAATTTTGAAACTATTTTTTAAATTAATCTAACAAAAATTTTATTGGTATTTAGTTTTACTTTTAAATAGAATTGCTTCTTATGTTTTTATTCATAAAATGCTTTTTGTTACAAAATATTTAATTTAGTTTTTCTATCCCAAAAAAATTTTAAAGCTAAATTTGAGTTAAATAAACAAAATATTAGTCTTTCTTATTTGAATTTTTAAAATAATTTTGGTATTTATTTTTTATTCAAAAATGCTTCTTGTTACAAAATATTTAATTTTGAATTTTATATCAAAGAAAAGTTTAAACAACTTTTGAGTAAACCAAACGAAAATATTAATCTGAGTTTGAAAAATTATATTTTTATTTAAATTTTTTTTTTAACAATTATGGTTATAATATGTTGATTTTACGTTTTTATTTAAAAAATGCTTTTATCAAAATATTTAATTTTGTTTTTACACCTAAAAAGTATAACTAATTTTCCGTAACAGTACAAAAAGTATTGTTTCACTATAATTTTATAACCAAAAAAAATTTTAAAACTACTTTCGAGTTAACTAAACAAAAACAATTAATTTCAGGTTTAAAATTTTAATTTTATTTGAATTATTTGATCATAATTTAGAGTTTATTTTGTTTTTTATGTTTTTTATTCAAAAATGATTCTTATTAAATATTTAATTTATTTTTATGTCAAAAGAAAATTTTAAAACAACTTTAGAGTAAACTCAACAAAAAAAATAATTTTATTTTTAAAATTTTTATTTTAATTTTACTTAAATAATTTTATTTTGTTTTTAAAAAATGCGCCTTTTAAAAAACATTTGTTTTCTTATATCTAAAAAGTATAATTCTACTTTAGACTTAACTAAACAAAAAGAAACGTTTTCAGTTTTAAAATTTTATACTTTTTTAAAAAGAATTAGTAGTTTATTTTGTTTTTAAGTTTTTATTCAAAAAATGCTGTTACAAAATAATTAATTTTGATTTTATATTTAAAAACAATTTTAAAATCTTTTTGAGTTAACTAAAAAAATCAATTTTTAAAAAAAATTTTTAAATAATTTTATTTTGATTTTGTATCTAAAGAAAATTTTAAATTACTGTTTGACTAAACAAAACGGGATTAATTCAACTTTATTATTTTATTCTTATTTAAATTATTTTGGGGTTTATTTTGTTTTTATGTTTTATTCAAACTATGCGTTTTCTTATAAAATATACAATTTTGAATTTTATCCTAAAGAATATTTTAAAAACTATTTTTGGGTTAACCAAGAAAAAATATTGATCTATGCTTCAAAATTAAATTTTTATTTGAATTTTTTTTTAAAATTTAAAGTTTATCAGTTTATTATGTTTTTTATTTATAAAATACTTCTTACAAAATAATTCATTTAGTTTATTATATGGAAAATAACTATTTTTGAGTTAAACAAGAAAATCCTGTTCTCAGTCTAAAATTTAATTTTCATTTTAGTTTTTTAAATAATTTAGAGTTTAGTTTATTTTTGTTTTTAATCAAAAATATTCCTTACAAAAAATTTAATTTGCGTTTCATATAAAAAAAAATTTATAACTTTTGTGTTAACGTAACAAAAATTTTAATCTCAGTTTTAAAATTTTATTTTTAGTCGAATGTTTTTTAATAATTAGAGGTTTGTTTCGTTTCTTATGTTTTTAAATGTTTTAAAAATTACTCTACTTAACAAAATATCAATTGCATTGTTTAACTAAACAAGAAATAATTAATTTCAGTGTTAACGTTTTATATTTGAAGATTTCGAAATAATTTGTGCTATGTAACAAACACTAAGAATCACTCGATAGGTATTTCGTCCTTTTGAGACTCTTCAAGATTGAGAGAACAGTACTGCGATTTACAACAAGCGATTCGAGATTGTTATTTTTAACCAACACATAGTTTACTATATTAATCGAAGCTTTTACATATGTCTACAAAGTTGGTTTAATGAAAAATAAAGTTTAGTAATGTGCTGATGAGTGAAAATTAAATAGTAATTCACAGTAATTTTTTTTCAATTTGTTTGACGTATGCGACTGATTTTCGTCGGGTGTCTACAATCTGCTTGGGCGAATGTCAAAACGACATTTATGTATTTCATCAAACTCTGAATGAGCATAAGAAACTTTACATCATTTTCCATTTAACGAAAATTGTATTTGTAATAAATACAAAGATAGCTTACTAAATTTGGTACACACTATATAGTTGTATAGTTAACGCTAACAACTTGAGCCACAAAAATAGAGCAGGCTAGATCAACAATAGCACCCCTATAAAGTACAGAAGCTAAAAGTGAAGGTAGAAACCTGAATTCAAGAAATTATCAAATTGTGATGGTTTCATGTGATATTTTTCTTACACTTCATAATTTAAAAAATTTAATTTACATTAAATTTGTTTCACAATTTCGTTTATAGAATAAGTTAACCTAATTACGTTACTATACTTCGTTCATTTACGAAAGAGGCTCGGAAAAAGAGTAACAATGTATATGACAGGTTGAAGTGGCGTATCAAAAAAATGTTTATTAAATAGGAACAAATATAAGAACATATTCTACCTACTTTCTCTACATACACGTCTATGAATCCTATATTACCGCTTTAAAACATTGTAAAGAAAAAAATATATTGTTAAAGTAACTAACACGTGGCACTCTACTATAAAAGCAAAACTTCCTGAAAACAATCTGATCTAAGCATAAATACTGCTTATAATGAAAAGAAAACTATTTTCTAGCCATAATAACGTATCAGTCCTTTGAAATAACGGGTGTTACTAATCACACATGAAATATTTATCAATTTTAACATAATATGAAGGTTATTCAACGTTGACTTTGAAACAAAGAAATTATATTCTTAAATGATATATTTTATAAACTAGCTACAAAAAGTAAATATTTTCATCATTATAGTAAAATTTGTTTAGTAAGTTTACGTTTATTTGGGGATTATTTAAATCAAATTTGCAGAAAATTTGTATCTGTTTATCAGTTGATATTAATCACAGTATTTTATTCAAGTTATTGGTTATGGTCCCAGTTAGTTTGGATAAATCAGATTCTAATGTAGTTACGAAAAGCAGATTGTTTTTTAATTGAGAGCTTAAGGCATAACACAGGTCATTATTTGTTAAAGTTTGAATTTTATTTATTTATTTATTTATACGGTAACACGCCTGATAGTTGTTTTATAAAAATTTTAATGTATTCCTTCAAAAAATTACGCAACACTAGCTATATAGCGAACGTTACACAACGTTTTGCATGATACTTATTAGAAAATACCTTTTAGCCAGGTTGACTTCCTCGGGACCACAAAAATATTCCTTTTTTTTCACTTGGTTCTATTTTCTGATTCCGTACCTGTCAAAGTGAACCATCGCATTTGGAAATAGTTTTGTCCATAACGTTTTCTCTGCCTTTGCTCAACAACTTTTTAAAATGGTTAAACAAGCTTATTGTAATAAAAAAATTGGTTTTTGTGCTTTTCTATTTTTATTTGAAAGTCGTTTAGTCCTTTTGGGACTCGTCAGTAGTAAGAAAACTTCTCATGACTTTTGTATTATCAAAAGCGATTTATAAAAATTTTAGTTACGTCTTTGTACGTTTTTGGTTAAACACACTGTATAAACATTATTTACAATTATGAGATTTAATATTTTTTAGTAATCGTTTGTTGAGTGTCTGTTAAATCAAATTATGTTTTTGACATTTACATTTAAATTTTGCAAGTGGTAACATTAAATTCAATTTTTTACCAAAAGTTATTGGCAACAGTTATATGCCCAAGATTGATGAAAAATATTGGATCAACATTGCAGAATGTTAAATTTTTTTTAAATAAATCAATATTAAAAATGCAGAAACAATAATAATAAATATTGAAACAATATAGCTTTTCTAAAAAGAAAATTTAAACGGTAAACTTAAATCAACAATAAATTTTTTTAAAAATATTTTAAACAATATTCTAAAAGGTGTGAAATTTCTACTGCGTTTACTTATTGTGTATTCTAACATTCAAAGGAATGACTCACCTGCATTTTAGAACACGTGCATTATTGGTTCATTATTGGTAATTACGTCCATAGACTAAATTTGCGTAAAAAGTAGTCGTACAGATGTTAACGTCTTATACTTATACTTAATCATAATATATTATATATGTAATGAATGCTATTAAGACACGAACAATGGGATTAAGAAATCAGACGGAAACGAAAAGTTGGGAGAGCTACTTCTCTAATAAATGAAATGAATTTGGAGTAGACATTGGACAGTATTGGCCAAATATTTTCCCGCGAGGCTAATATATGAAACTCGACGTAATTTTACACAATTTAGAACTATTTTGTTTAATTTTAAATTTGCAATATTGCAAAGGCAATATTTACCCAATATTTCAATAGTTATTTTAATATTGGTACAATAAACGCGTAACCAATTGGGTCAATATTAAGTAACTCCTTACTGCATTATAATTAAAACTGTATATTATGTTTATTGGCTTATTTATCCTTAATTTAAAGAACAAATCAAGAAAAAGCAGAATGTTGAATAAAATTAATGCTGCATTTACCAAACATTGATTCAATCAAGTACTTTGTTTTTCGTCGACTTTGTCAAATTGTCTAAATTTGCATATGTGGTTGTGGACTAAAAATGTCATTTTTCATCGAACGAAAAGTAAACTTTTTTTGTCAACTAAAAAATTAATAAGCTTCTTGACAACAAAGTGCGAGCTTGTTTCTTGGTCTCGACTAATAAATTACAACAGATTGTCTGTTATCATTTTGGTCGGCTAAAAAATGGCAAGCTATTAATTATCAATCGCATACCTACGTCAAATTGGCACATTAGTATCATTTTCTTCAATTTTGCAGATTTAGGTAAATTTTAGTGCAAGAACAAAGAATATATCCAGACAAAAAAAATGTTTGTAATTAATTAATATTTAGCGTTAGTAACAATATAGATGCAATTTCTTTAACTAAACTCAATGCGAATGTTTCTATGTCACGAAAAAGCTCAACACTAATTTTAATCAGTTAATGAAATTGCCAGATAAGATCTAAATTAAAAAAAAACCTTTATTAATACGTAATACTTCTAATTACATTAATTCTTTGTTACAAAAAAAATCTATATATTCGATAAGCTTCTTTAAACATTGTAAATGTTCGTAATTAAAAAAGCATTATTTATTTAGGCTTAATGACGTGGGATACCTGACGAATAAAAACACATGTACTTGTAGAAATGAGCTTAATATATTGCCAAGTCAGAAATTTCCTGTTTCTGTCATAAAACATCAATTCACGCTGTAGTGCTCTGTAAAGCGGAACCCTTATTACAATTCAAAGTCTGACGTTTTTCTTATATGAACTATTATATTTTGTTTAAGCCACCGACATACCACAAAAAATAGTATTGCTTCGTATTTTTGCAAAAAAAAAATTCTAGTACATCGTACATCTAATTAACGTTTAATCTATGTTTTTATAATTGCACAATCTGTCGTTATTTCCGTTTTATTAAACAGGATATAGGCGGCAGCATGCTTTTCCGGCATTATACCCGTATATAAACAAAAAAACGAATTATTTCCCCAAAGGTGCGGGTTTTACTGCCACGTATCTACTATTATTATAAACGTAAGTTTTAGTAAGATACTGCAAGTTTATTTATTAAAAAAAAAAAAACGTAAAATATGTATTTTTTATGCATGAACAATATGGTGACACAGTTCAGTTGAAAACCTTAGTTGAATGCAAAATCCCTGTTTTTTGTATAATAAATACTACTATTATCATGAATTTCCTATGTCGTGTTCACCATACCGAAACATTCAATTGTAAAAAAAATTACAAATCATTTTATTCATTTCAAATCCTGGTGATATAACAATAAGTTAAATTTTTTAAAATGTAGGAAATGATGACATTCCATCTATACGATAACACATTATCATCAGATTTGACAATTTTTTTTTGTTTATATAGGGTACTCCGTGAAGGTTGACCGTAATGTAAATTAAATATTAATAATTTTTTTTTTACATTACAATTTGATTACTGTTACTATATTGAATTTGCGAAACCATTTATCAAATTATCCAACCAGCAATGTCACTAACTAAACTAAAATTTAATCAAGGTTGGAACTCGTAACGAAAAGTTATGTGAGAAACAAGGCATCAATATTTAAACGTAGTGTATTTTTTCTGATGCGATGATGACGTTGAAGTTTGGTCTACTTTAATTTAAGCGCCAAGGTTTTTAATTACTTTTTTGTTAATTCCACTGTCAAGTATACTTTTAAAGGTGATATAGTTAAACGGGCTTAATGATTGTCTTCGTATTGCTTGTAGCTACTTAAAATAATTATTAAACGTTCAGTTGAAGAGTAGTTTAAGTAGCAACCGAATTATAAAATGATTAATTACTTAAATTTTATACTCCCTTCGGGCTTTACTTTTTTTTAGAAAATCAGTACATCAAAAAGTTTGCATTTTAATAATCCTACTGTAAGGTGTGTATGATGCTAAATTCAGACTTAAGTATTTACCACTGGTATACATTTAGGAAAACTTCAAAGAAAACAATAATTGTTAAATACACCTTGCATTTGAGATGAAGCTAATTCTACGCAAAACAAGTTTAATGTAACGTGTACCACAACTAAAATATCGACTATATCTCATGTTTTTTATCACTTAAACTTCTCTAAAGAATGAAATTAATTTGCAGTTGGACGAGTATTGTCCAAATATTTTTCTATGAGATTAATATATCGAACTCTACGCAATATTGTACAAATTACGATCATTGTCTTTAATTTTAAGTTTACAATATTGCAAAGACAATATTTACCCAATATTGCAAAAGTAATATCAGAACAATACCAATATTTAATATTAGTAAAATTAACGGGTAAAAAATATTGTTTTTACCTTATTGGGTCAGTATTTCGCAACTACTTATGTTATTGTAAATATACAGTGTGTCTACTTAAGTTGGTAACATATTTGAGATTTTTTTTATTATTCATTTTACGTTAAAAAAGTTATTCTTTATAAAAAGTTATGCATGTTCTAAAATAGAAAAGTCAGATATTATATTTTTTTAGTTGTATACGAGGTTTGACAAAAATTATGAGTTTGGTACTAGAGTAAAGTACCTTTATTTGTAACAACATCTAAATCTGTAATTATAAAAATTTGATTGAAATAAAAACTGATATAATATTCAATTACATTCTAGTACTTGCAAATTTTACTCAAATTATTAATGTTCGGTACATTGATATTTATTTACTACAATCTTTTCTGTTACGCAACGCAATTATTAAACAAGCCTTTTTTGACAATACAGTTACATTTCACGAAAAAAAAATTAAAAAATATTTATTTATTTAATTGGATGTACATTCATATTTGAACGTAATTTTTAGTTCTGATCAACTTTTGTCAATAATAAATTTTGATGTTGTAAAATATAGAGGTACTTTACTCTTGAGTAAAATTCACATTTTTCATAAACAGTGTATACAACTGTAAAAATTTAATATTTTATGACTCTATTTCAGATTTTAGAATATGCAGAACATTTTATAAAAAATAATTTTTTTTGTAAATTTAATAATAAAAAAGTTTCCTATATGCTGCCAACTTAAGTAGACACACTGTATAATAGGTTTATTCGCACATTTATCCTTAAATTAAAACATGGTAAAGAACCAATTTACAGAAAGCGGAATTTTGAATTAAATTAAATTGATCAAACACTGATACAATTAAGTTGCTCTTAATTAAAACTTTGACATCAGAATGAAATCTTTTTAAGAGGTTTTTTCTGATCATTCAAATAATTTACACAAAAACATTAATGGAGTCCAAAAAACGGCATTTCCTTCTTACAATATATTTTAATTTCTAGTTCATCTTTTTACATTTACAAAATACAAAAACATCAGGTAAATACAATTACACCTTAAAACAATTTTAATACCTTGTTATTGATAAGCTTTCTAGCCCTTGTAAAAAAAATATCGTTGCAGTAGTCACTCCTCCAATGAAAATCAGCTGCAGAAGAAACATATTTATCTATAGAGGTAATATACTAACTTTGGTGTAGTTTTTATATAAATGTGCAAAGTGGATTGACAAAGAATAATAAATATTAATTATTGGTACCATAATCGCATAATATTGGTGATTCTAATATTGCAGAAACAATATTTATTTATATTGCAATACTAATACATTACAACGCAGTATTATATTAATTACGCAGATCTATTTTTAAAATAGAAAGTAGATTTTATAATTAAAATAATTAATTAATAATTACTATATATTGGTAAATACTAAATTAACCCTAATTCAAGTCTTAATTGCAATACAATTTTCTAAAAATATTAGCTCTCAGTTATGATTTAAAATTATTTAAAAATTCTCTCAGGCTTATTTTATGCATATGAGAACTGATGCATACCATAACCTTAAATAATATATTTGTGGGCTAGTGTCTATGTCATTGTGCAAAACACATCAACAATGAACGACCGGAATTTATATGTACTACCCTTCTTTGTGAAAGTCTAAATAATTTCTTAATTAAAAATTCACGTATTAGTGCAATTTAGATATAGTTGTTTTTGACATACGCCTAATTTTGCGATATAAGACCAATATTAAATTCTAATATGTTCTTAATATAGTATTACAATATTGCAAAATGTTTACATCATATTATTGAACCAATATTGGCCTTACAATACCAATTTCACTCAATTTTCAACCAATATTCGTCAATACATTAGCCATGTAACGGCCCAAATATCTGGAATACTTTGATTTTTGAAATTTAAACTCACCAACGTATTTTCGACCTCAAATTCAAATTCAGCACACCAAAAATATTTTTCCACATTTTCAATTTCTTTTAAAAGTTGTTGTTTTAGTAACGTAAGAGGACTACAATAACTATAATTGTTTACAGTTTTATATTTTACTAATATTAATACCTTTATTTAAATACTTCTTAATTATAAGTTGAAGATTTTAAAGTAACAAAAAACTAAAAAAATCATTTTTTATCAAAATTAAATATCTGTAATCTTTAAAAGGCAAGTAACTTTAAAGCATTCAAATCTACAACCCAAGTAAATGTACAATATCGGTCTAATATTGGCTGGGTAACGGTGATTATTAGGTCAATTAAATATTGTAATATTGCAGGAATACAATTTACTAGAGACCTTATTAGTACAACCTCGTGCAATATTGTTGAACTAATTTATTTAATTCTAACAACAGTATAACTATTACATTAAATTATATTAAATGATACTACAAAAATTGAGAAACAACAACATTTTTAATTTTAAATATAAAATTACATTACATTCGGATATTATTTATCAAACTGTATTAAAATTCGTGAAGGTACGAAGAAGATATAATTATTGAACCATTTCAGTAAAACTTAAGTTGGACCAATATTAATGTGCGTTAATTATATTTATCCAATATTGCTACAAACTGTATCGGCGAAATATGAGTCAGTAATACTAATAATCAGAAATTGATGCAATATTACGACAACCACTCTATGGAATCTCCTAAACTTGTGCATTTGCTATAGTATAGCCAAGTTGAGTAAAAATAAAGCAAAACGTGAGAATTCAATTTCAAAAAAATGATTTTAGTAGTTTTTGATAGAAATGTTTAATATTATTGTTATGCACTAGATTTAGATTTAAACGACTAACCTTGGTTTATTAAATGCGAACCAAAGTAACGATAAAATCATTAAATCATTTATTCTGATCTGATGAAATTAATGGTCATTAAAATCACATGATCTAGAGAACCATAATATATTAAAAACATTTTATTTTGTTTTTTTTAAATTATCATAACTTGCTAGATTTTGCTATTCTAATAGGCATTATTGTAAATCAATTAAATAGCTTTAAAAAGTTTTATAAACAGTACATTTTTGGAAAACTGATAAAACTGCTTTAATTCTCATTTATATAATGGTTATTATAAATAAAAATTATCATCAAAATCTGAATAAACAGCTTTTAATAATTGAGTTTTACACGAATTCCGTCAAACACTTAAAGTTGTTAGGGCAACACAAATGGAGGCATACTTTTCGTGTGTTCAAAATCATTATTGAATCAGTTTAGCGAAACTTAAATTGAACAATATCAATGCAATATTTATCCAATATTAGTACAATCTATGAATATGAATCAATAATATCAATCATTAGATGTTGATGCAATATTGCGACAAAAAAATAATAAACATAAGTTTCTTAAATTGTGATTAAAAATGAAGAAATAGACTTCAAAAATATACGAACTAAAAACACACTGTATAGGACCACCCAGATTTGTTCAATTTATAGAGTAAAACCAATTTAAATAAAAACACAAAAAATCGTTTTCTGAATGATGTCAGATTATCAGGAATAATTGATTCATAAAAAGTAGGTATTCAAGTGAGAATTAAATTGCAATGCAAATTGCAAAAAAAATGTTAATAGGTTTATAATAATATTGGTAATTAAAATGATAAAATCTAGGTAGCCAAAAGTTATCCAAAGTAACAAGAAAAAGTTTGTTGAAATTTGGATCTGTTTTCTCCAATTCATCATCACTGACTATAATTGTAAATTAACAAAAACTAGGGAAAACTGCTTATCATTATAAATCAAAACTTACGATGTATAATACAATTAAAAATTATCATAAAAATGTTAAACAAATTTTGATTTATCTTTACCAAAATTAAATATCAGTATCAATAATCAGATTTGATGCAATATTGTGATAATCTCTAACCAATGTTGTTTGTTACTTGAGGAAAATTTTTAATGTTTTTTTGATACTGTTAGAAAATACTCAAAAAATGTAATGGTTGCATTTTAGAGTGAAAAAATTAAATTGAAAAAAATTGTTATTAGGATTACTTTGTAATTTTTTATTTTATTATATCTACTAGATTTAGATTTAAACGATTAACTTTGATATCTTAAATGTAAATCATAGTATGCAATAAAATCATGTTTTCTCAGTTTATGAGAATATTTGATTTTCGGGTGAGTATACAAAACTTTGGTTTAGGGCCCATTTATAATGGAGGTGTAGAAAGAATGGTAATTCTAAAGAACTATGACCTATTCAAAGCAACAAAAAACAAAAGTTTTGTTGAAATTCTTATTTTTTTTAATGGCTAGGGTTTGCTATTTTAATAAATAAATGTTTATAAACTGTACATTTTTGGAAAAATGGGATAAATGCTATGTTCTCATTTAAAATAATAATCCTCTTCAAAATGTATTAGGTATACATTTATGTGAAATTTGTATAATCGCGACGTTTCATCTACTCTTGTAAGGCGCGTTATTGGAGCAAAAAGCGACAACATTAAAAAAATACTAATTTAAATAAATTTAAACTTAATGCATTTGAACTTTACTTTAAACTGTTTATCATTATTTTATTTTTATAAATTTCATAGAAACTTTGAACTTTTTTTAAGTTGAAATTTCATTATAACTTAGTTTTGTGCTCATTTAAAATTTTGAAGAATAACCTATTACATTTTTAAGAAGAAGAGAGGTTTGGTTACATTTTTGCCAAACATTTTTAATTTTTGTTTTTCTCAAAAATGTTTTTTGGAGTGATTTCACTTAAAATTATTAAAAAATATTGTGACTCAACAAAAGCTGCTTATGGAAAGCTTTTTTTTCATTAAATCATAGAATACAACAAGCTGTTAATTGTTTTAAAATTATTTGAGCAAAGCTTTAAATAAACAAAAACAATCAATACTTGAACAATATTTCAAAAAAAAAACTAATTTATCATTTTAATCTGAAACGCCATTGTACTTAAATGTAATTGTGTAATACGCAATTGTAACTCTGCGAACTTTGTTTATAGGGAGCTTAATTATTTTCTTTGAAAATATACGTCATGAACTGTATTACAATGCGTTTATTTGATTCTTGGAAAATATGTTTAGGACTATAAACGCTTATTAACCGAAACTTTTAAATAATTTTGCAGATTTTCAGCACGTACGATTTGCATTTGACCGTATTACTAATTATAATATTAAGATGATAAATGGTTTGGTTACGTCCTTTAATATATTTATGTTAAGTTTGTCAATGCTATTACACGTTCAACCTTATATAATCTAAATTCTTGCCAATTAATCCTTTAATTAATATAACTGTGATTAAGATTGGAAAGTTTAAGAAATTAAAGAACCTATAAAAGTGGCTGCAGTAATTCACGTTTATTTAAATTAGTGACGTTAGAAAATCAATAATTTCAGTTAATTACTGAATAAATTATCAAGTGTGAATTAAGGTAATTCAGGTTATGTACCTGATGGACAAGACATCAATTAAACTAATTTATTGATTACATTCATATTGGGTGGTGGTAATGATTTATTTCGAAATTGTGCATACTACCAAAAATCGATGTCAGATTACAAAATGAAGAATAAATCAAATTTTTCTCGTACGTTGGTCATTTCCTTTACCATACTACTTGAAGGACGATCTGATTCAACCGTATCTTCTCTGGTATCTCTACAAAATTTAAGAGGCGTGTAATAGGTAATACATCACCATATATTCGATCCTATTATAACTCGAGGGTTGTGTTAAACTTTCGTTTTTATGCAAAAGATACAAAAAAAATTTGGACGAAACCCTTTTTTCTTCTTGCGTCGAATTCTGTTTACATGATAAATTTTATACAACATTATTTTATTGAATATATACATAACCCAGTTGCTGCATATTTAATCAGACACGATATCACTTTATAAATGTAAAGCAGGTAAGACACGTAAACATAAATTAAACGGAGTATACCAAGAATTTTTTTCGTTTGAATGTACTGTACCGCCCATATTGCTTGCATAACCTCACGAGTTGGAAGAGAAAAGAATAATTCAGTAACGCCCATTGGACATGTATACCTTACTTCGATTTACAACAAGCAAAAATACACTTTACAATGAGAATAACTTATGGTTAAAATTGAATGAAAAATTTTACACTTAACATGTTGTTTTACGTTTATATTTTGAGGTTTTTAAATTGCTTTTGGGCAAACTTGTCTTAATACCAGTCTGAAAACTGACGATGCTTTAAAAATGTATGTGTGGAATTAAATTCTAAACATTTTATATACGTACTTCATGGTAAATTTATCTGGTACACAGCATCAATTCAATAAATATTCCGCCTCTGGACTTACAAAATTTAAAAAAAAAATCGTCGCTTGTTTGTTCATTACTTTTGAGGTCACTTAACTTTGAATCATTGGTCAAAATTGAAAAAAATTGTATTGTATTAAGTAGAGACTGTTTGTTGGTATGTACATATGTACTATAATAAATTAAAAAAAAGTTGTGGAATTTTATATTTTGTAAATTATGAACATTCCATGTTCGCCTACGATCAAGTTGGCTCTGTAATTTTTTAAGGCGATGATGGTTTAAAATTTAATTAATTAATTGCCGGTATTTTGTATAAATTATCTTTAATCTTTTTTCGTTATTTTTACAATATACCTATCACGTTATTATTTTTAGTAAATAAAATTTGTTCAAAAAAAATAATAAAATTAATTGATGTAATAACAAGCTTTTACTTATTCACCTAAAAATTATCTAGTTCCTAAAATTTATTTACATGAAATAAAATTCATTATACTTTTATGTTAATGCAATTCTAAGAATCGCTTTAAATATGTGCAACATAAACTTCAATGTGCAAATTCTAATGTTTTTATTTCTTTTATACATACACTTTTATACCATTAAATTAAATTTAAGTCAACGCATTATTGCTTAGTATTACAAAATTAGAAATTACCGAGAACTAAAGGAAGTCGTTAATATTCAAATTTTCAGCTACTCACAAATCTAAAAAAAATTGTTTTAATGCATTATTCACACAAATACATTTTTAGTAACAAAGTCTCAGAAACAAAGGAATTATGCAAAAATATTTTTAGCGCGGCTTTAACAGAAAAAGAAGATAGTAATATTATTAAAATTAAATTAGCACATCACAAAATTTTGTTTTGTTTCAAAATTTAATTGTTGTGTTTATAGTAATTGATATTAAATTATAAAATAATTTGACTCAAAACAGCAAAAATCTATGTATTACCCGAGAGTAGTGTGCATCTTGAACTATTGTCTGTTGCTAAATAGAAATAGTTAAGCCACGCCTTCAAATACAACATTTTGATTGGTCGAGTTTTTGAGACACAATCAATGCTTTGACACTTAAATTTTGCTGTCTATTTGTTTGGTAACCTATATTTATTAGAAAAATGAGTTGAAGAAAATGAATGTATTTTAAATAGTTTTAAGGATTACTCAGAGCACTTTTAAATACAAAATGTCGAATTTACTGTAACTGCAGCATGTGTGATTTTTGTTTATATTATATTGTATGCTTTATTCTAAGTAAACTATTGTCTGCTATTCACCAAGATCAAAATTTGCTACACGATCGCAAAAATACTCAAAATCTATGTATTACCCAAGAGCCGTATGCATCTTCAACTATTGTCTGTTTGTTCAATAGAAATAGTTAAGCCCCGCCCTACAAAAACGCGCTTCATTCGAATACAGTTTCTTGATTGGTCGAATTTTTAATACACGATCATTACTTAGACACTCCGTTTTGCTTTGTTATTCTAGATTTATTAAAAAGAAACACTTGAACAAAAACAAGATTTACTCAGTCAACCTTAAAACACTAAATGTCGAATTTACTGTGACTGCAGCAGGTGCGATTCCTATTGCATTACTTATTATTTGCGCAGGCTAAACTAAGTAAACTATTATTAGCTCTTTACCATGATCAAAATTTATCACAAATGTCACAAATATGAGTAAAACAAGAAAAACAGATTTTCTTCCGACTTATAGTTTTTTAATTCAAGATAGATGGAGATTATGATGATGAGATGACTGCGGATGTGACAAGATCTAGAAAACCATGATCTATTTAAAGCAATAAAAATATGTATTTTGTTTTTTTTTAATATACTACGAATTGCTAGATTTTGTTATTCTAATCGGTACTATTGTTAAGTAATTATCCTTAAAAAGTTTTAGAAACAGTACGTTTTTGGAAAACTTGGGAAACTGCTTTCAACTTCATATAAATAATGATCATAATAAAACAAAATACATTTTTTTTAGTTTTTATTAAAATTCCAACAATGTGTTAAAAAACCAATTAGTTAGAGCAACACCAATGGGATTGTACCTTTGTAGTGTTTACAGCCAAGCCCATTGCACAAGTATAATAAATTTTTAGGAAATGATGACTATTTCTGTTGAGCAAACATACAATAACAGTTTTATTGATTTTTCGCGCGGCAAATCAAAAGAATTCAACGCATCAATTCAAGTACATGGGGAAAGAAACAAATTTATAAATGTTCCAGGAATATTCAATCAACATTTTTTAGGAAAATATCGACAATGGTTTTAAACATATACCGGGTCTTCGTGGTCTTTTATTTGTTTTACTTTAAGAAAAAAATACTATGAACTATACATATTTGTAAATGACATGTTAAACCACATTTGATAAGCTACATAAGTCAAAATTATATTGACGTATGATAAAGTTACGATAGTCAATAACGAAAAAAAATGTACAGTTGTAGTATAATTTTTTTTGGAAAATAAACCTATATTTTCGAAATCCATACACATATAACTATGACGTTACGTAACTGCCTGCCTGTGGTGTGTGTGTTTGTATTTGGTTGCTTTGAGAACGCATTATAAATAATACATGCGCACTCAGAAAACTAGTACATATCGTATTTACCACATATTGGGCCTCTGGGGAATCAAACCTACGACCTTCGCGTTATCAGCACGACGCCCTAACCAACTGAGCTAATTACGTGTCTCACTGTGGTGTGTTTTCAGTTTAAAGTTACTTTACCACATTACACAATATTGACAACTCGATGCCATACATTTTGTGTATGACTGGTTCGTCTCGTTTATCATATTCTAAATATTTGGCAAAACAAAAGTTTCAAATTTTATACATTTTATTAAAAAATAGTAAATTACTATTAGTAACATACTAAAAATAACAACAAATTGATGTTTCTAGGGCCCATTAACTCTGATGTCCAAAAATTTTGCTTTGGAAACCTTCAATAACTTGATTTCACTTACATTTGTCGGATACTGTAAGATCAGTCCATACCCATAAATTCAAGCATCTCTTTCACAGTTTTTAATGCCAAATAGAGACTTTGAAAAAATAACATTTTAGTTGCAGTTTATTGATTTAATAATGCTAGTAATAATAATAATAATAACAAGAAGAAAAACCATAATATAAAAAATTTCTTCCAATACCTGTATAAGTGTGCCATCTTATTTTAATGTGGTCGTTATGGTTTTCTATAGACGATTCAAATGATTTTGAATCAGAATGTTTAGATACCCTTCATTATTAATTGTGATACCAGAAAACTATTTCTTTCGTATTCTTCTAATAATTTTATTAGCTTGACAGAATCGTTTTCGTGAATTTAATGTCGTGAAATTTAATCAGTTTACTTTATTTTACGTCTTTTTAACTGCAATATTTAAAAAAATTTTAAACACTCAAAAATATGACCTATGTCAAACTGGAATCGCCACAGTGCAAAATGCAAAACTATTTCACTTCTGAATTAAAAGCTAATTAGATACTAATTAAATGCTCCATTGTCAAATTAAACGCTAGATGTTTCCTTGGTAAAAGATGTGGCAGTTACAGCTTCAAATCAACCTGCAACTGCCACGACTGAAAACCAAGAAAGAACAATATTTAGAAAAAATTTGAATGCAAAAATTAAGAAATAATTAAATGTAGTCTGTAATCTAATTAAACGCTTGATGTTTTCTTGGAAAAGCATGTGACGGTTTCAACTTGAAATCAAACTGTAACGCGACGCCTAAAAGCT
Organism: Abscondita cerata; assembly: GCA_030710515.1. Taxonomy (NCBI): domain Eukaryota; kingdom Metazoa; phylum Arthropoda; class Insecta; order Coleoptera; family Lampyridae; genus Abscondita; species Abscondita cerata. The sequence continues at coordinate 350,118 of JALBCR010000359.1, read as the reverse complement.
AAAAAGATAATATTACTTTGAAAAATTGTTCATGCAAGAATTAACGGATAATTAAATGCTTTATAGTCTAATTAAGCGCTTGATGTTTTCTTGGTAAAACACATGGCGATTTGAGCTTGATATCAAGTTGCAAAATGCTACTCCTAAAACCTAAAAAGGAAATATTATTTATGAAAAAATTAAGGGCTGATTAGATGTTAATTAAATGCCTTGTTTTCAAATTGAGGTTTCGCAGCTTCTTGGGTAAAACGTATGGCGGTTACAGATTGAGATCAAACTGCAACAGTCACACCTAAAAACTAACTATAATATGTATGAATTTAAATACTAATTAGATGCTAATTAATGCAGGTTTTGTAAAGAAAACTGATTTTGAAAAAAATTTAGACTTAAAGAAATTGGCTGAAAAATTAGATTCAATTTGTAAATTTACTATTGTTAAATCGTATGCAAATACTTTGAGTTTTGAAAAAAATACCGCGCAAAAGAATTATTAAATTATTAAATTAAAAAAGTTCTTTCGTTAGAAAACTATTTTTGAAAAATATTAGAAAATTGAAAATTTTTTTCAATTATGTTTATAAAGATTGACAGAAAAATTGGATTTTTTTCAATATCATTGTTATAATGTACAACAATTTTTGAATTAAAATATTATTTACTTAAAAGTATAGCGCTTTGTTACTTACATTTCTTATTGTTCAAATTGTATGTCAACACTTTAATATAAATATTAAATTTTGAATCACAAAAGTACTTAAAATATTTAAATATAAGAATTTTTTAAAATAAAAACAACATAATTATGCAACGACACTAATTAAACTTAAGAAATTACAAAATTATAGAAAATAAAGGTCAATAAGTTTCTATAAACTTTTATTAAGAAATTTTTTTTAAAGCAAATTTGAAAAATTTAGGAAATTGGTAGAAAGATTAAACTTAAGCAATTTTTAAATTATATTTACTAACAATAATATCTGTCTTCTCACAGATTTTATTTTTTTAACGATCTATTGTGAATTCCTAGGACTTACTATCTAAAGTTTAAAAAAAATTAAAATAAAATTACAATATGGGCCATTCCCCCGACCCCCTCCAATTTTTACAAAATTTTTTTATACTTAGTCATTTTCATCCAAAACCATAGCAAAATGACTTTTTATTTTTTCTAAATGTATTCTGTTTTGTTTATATTTTAGCATGTTTACAATAAAGTTGGAACTCTAAATTATTGTAATTATAGAAACCTGTTGTCAGTAGGGCTTTTGAGAGGGTTATTTCATTAACAACCCTTGCTCCGTCTTGCAGCCTAGGTTTTGGTCGCAAATTGAGACCCTTATCAAGGTATCTGACATACTGAGTTTTTTCAGATGCCTTGATAAAAGGCGACCAAAACGTCGGTAGTCAGATAAAACAAGGGTTGTCAATGAAATAAAACCCTTTAAACGCTTCTTTCAAATGCCCAACCGCCGTTGAGGTTCTAAATACGTTTAAATTTAACAGTTTTTGGCATATTACGCTAAACACTTGTAAAAAATTTAAAAAAAAACTCAAAATTTATATTATACACTAGGGGCAAATTGTCAGATGATAATGGTGAAATATCACGTCAAAAAACAAAAGTTTTTTGCAATTTTTTTAGGGCTCAGTGTAATATGCTATCTGTTAAATCTAAAGATGTTATAATATAAACAAAACAAAATCCATTTGCCCAAATTCAGTCATTTTGCCATTTTGCCATGTCATTAGATAAAAAAAAGCAAGTACAAAAAACTAAACAATGTTTAGACATGATTAGAATAAGTATTTAACAATTTTTTCATGATAATCATTATTTTCTTGATTTTCTTCGTAAAAATTTCTTAAGGAGGGGATTAGAAATTGAAAACCATACCGTAGTTTCAATTCGCCAACGTTTTGCCCGAACTTATGCAAGCTTTATCAAGACTTTTTGAAATTAAGGATATTGTTCGTTCATGAGTGTACAAGTGTGTTATGTCAATATATTTATTTTACAAATTATAATTATTGGCTGATGTAATTAATCAACTTGATAGATAAAGATCAATTATAATATAAATTAGCTGCATTTCTTATTTTTTTTTTTTAATAAAAACTTTTATAGTATGTGTTCTCAATCTTAAGAAAATTATGCTTTAGAATTTAACATTAATAGAATAATAGACCCATATTTATATAATTTAATTTATATACTATTAATTAATTAGATTAAACTTTAAAGCAATATCCAATATTGATTTATGTTATTAATTTTATAAGGAGAGTAAGGGGTGGCGCCAACACCCAGCCACCCAAATGTCAACCTCACCTGCGTGGTACCCTCTGCTAGAAAACGAACGGGTCTCTGGCCACCCAGCGCCGGGAGGGTGTAACCCGGTCCCAATTGCTCCGGGGCCTGGGCTAATCACCCAGGCAACGTAAAGAGATTTAGAGGGGCATCGACGGAAATTAGAAAGACAACCTAGCCGAGAACAAAAAACAAGAGTATGAATATTGAACTTTAGAGGATTAAGTGGAAAGACGGCGCAGATAATAAAAGAGATAATAAGCTATAGAATTGAAGTACGGAGAATATCAGAAATTAAGACAAAGAGAACAAATCAAGAACAACTAGAAAATAAATACAAACGAATGTACTCCGGAGTACCAGTAGGAATGAGAGCGAAAAAAGGAGTAGAGTTAATAATAAGTCAAGACCTACAAAGAAAGTTAATAAAATGAGAAGGTATAAACTCAAGACTAAGGACAGTTGACATAATGATGAAAGAGAAGATTACGTTGTTACAAATTTATAAAAATGCGAACAAAATGGAAATAGACATGTTTTACACTATCCTCCAGAAGTCACAGATAAGGCCAGGGATAGAAGCAAACATGTTGTGATCATGCGTTGACTGAATTTCCAAAAAGGTAAGGACCCGCAAAAAGGATATGCAGTATTTGGCAAATATAGCAGTGATAGAATAATAATTGATAATGGAAATAGAATGATCGACTTTTGCATAAAAAACAAAATGCTAATCGGAAACAGTTACTTTTGAATGTAATCAATATTCAGTAAATGAAATCTCCTGTCTTAATTGCTTTTCAGTATGCTTGTTCCACCATATGATGGACCTTCTTATAGGAGTAGCTTTTTTTTTTTAGAAATGGTCTATTAAAACTCCATGTAAACTCCGTGCACAAGCTAGTACATGAAGTTTTAATAATCCAATCTAAAAAAAAAGTTACTCCTATAAGAAGGTCCATCATGGTGGAACAACATACTGAATAGGAAACAGTTACTTCAATTACAAGGGAGGCAACCAGTACCATAGACTATATTACCTATTCTAGATCACAGACTGGTCGTCGCAGGTACAAGATTTTACGCAGAAAAACAAAAACGAACAAAGGAATATCAAAAAATCAAGGTAGGGAAATTAAGGGTTCCACAAATAAAAGATGAATATCAAAACAAAATCAGTCATCTTAGATTTGCTGACAATATTATATTAATCTCGGACAACTTAGGAGATGCAATTGCCATGGTAAAAAGCCTCAAGGATTCGTAACAAGGTTTAAGCAAAAAAATTTTTGAAAAATTGAAAATTATGATTCAACCTCGTGAGGAATAATAACGTAAACATTGATGGAAACATAATAGAGCAAGTTGATACTTACAATTACCTAGGCCATGAACTAAGAGTAGGGAGAGATAACCAAACGCATGAGCTACAAAGGAGAATAGGACTAACTTGGGCCGCTTTCGGTAGACTAAGTCACATCTTACGAAACAACATCCCAATGTGCCTAAAACAAAAAGTCTACAACCAATGTGTACTAGCCGTCCAGACATACGGATCTGAAACCCTGACACTAACCCAAATAATAATCGGCCAATAAGTTGAGAACAGCACAACCAGCTATGGAACGTGCAATGCTGGGTGTAAGCTTATAACATACCAAACAAGCAAATCTGACAAAGATCTAAAATTCAAGACGTCATAGAAATAATAACCACTATAAAGTGAAACTGGGCCGGCCATCTGGCTAGGATACAGAATGGGCGTTAGATAAAACGTATCTTGGAATAGAGGCCTAGGGATTCAACCAGAAGTCGAGGAAAGCCGTCGACCAGATAGGCAGACGACCTAAGGAGAGTGGCTGGAAATTGGATCCGGAAAGCTCAGGATGGAAATGACTGGAATAAATTGATGAAAGCCTATGTTCAGCAATAGACGCGAATGGCTACATGATGATGATGTTCAAAACAAAATAGAGCAAAAAATATAATCTTACGACAGAGAAGAACAACAACAGAACTACACATGGAATGTAAAGGAAAAATGGCAGATACTAAAGGCTACAATTATAGAAGCCGCAAAGGAAGTATGTGGAACAAAGAAAATAGGACCCAAACAGATAAAAACAAATTGGTGAAACGTCACTGTATATAACAGAATTAGAGAAAAGAAGAGGTCTTAAATAAAAAGAAGAGAAGAGAAATTCAGAGACAATTAGGGCAATAAGAAATAATTCTGGACGACAATTAAAAAACTAAGAGGTAAATAAGGCAAACAATTGTGGTCCATAAAAAATATAAAGGGGCAATTAATATCGGAGAAAGATAAAATACTACAAACATGGAGAACAATACGGTAAAAAGTTTAAAGGAACTGCAGCAAGGCTGGAAAGAACGAGGAACAAAGGAATATAGAAGAAGAACAAGCAAACAGAGAAAGAAAATAAGAGAAACAGAGGTACGAGAAGCAATTATAAGAATAAAACTAGGAAAGTTAGCTGGAAGGATAATACTCGTATAAGCCACGAAATGATAAAATATGGAGGAGCGAGATTACAAAATTGGATTAGGAAAGTATGTCAACAAATATGGGATAGTGTAGATATACTCAGGGACTGGAAAGAAAATATAATAGTACCACTCTATAAAGAAGGAAAAATGGACGACTATGATAACTACTAAGCAATAAGCCTCTCTTTGTGTATACAAAAAATTTATATTAGGATAATAGAAGTAAGACTCAGTCAAAACTTAAAAGATAACTTGCAAGAAGCATAATTAGCATACAGAGAGAATAGACAGACCCGGGATTACATATGTACATCAAGAACAATAATAGAAAAGAAAATAAATAAAGGAAAACAACTTTACCTCGCATTCATAGCAGCTTTTAACACAGTTCCGAAATCAACACTATAGAAGGCAATGGAAACAACAGGAATCTCTAAACAACTTACGGGTGCTACAAAGAGAACATATGCAAAAACAAGAGGAATAGTAAGGGTAGAAGCCCAGGAATCCAAAAGCTTTGATATGGAAAAGGCATCAACCAGGGAGACTCGTTGAGCCTACTTCTTTTCATAATAGTCATAGATCAAATTATTAAGCAAACTAAATTAAATGCACTAAATACAAAAACAGGAAACTTGAATATAAAAGCAATAAACATTCAATGTCTGATATTTGCGGACGATATAGTGTTGATAGCAGATACAGGGAGAAAACTACAACAAGCGGTGAATAGATGAAATAGCAGAATTAGGAATGAATATTCATAACAATCGATCAAAAAATTCGCAACCGCATCAAATATATACTATCAAATAAATACTACATTAATCAACAAAAAGAGAACTAAGCCAAAGACATCAAGTTTGCGGGTATACAGAACAATCTACATACCAACTCTAACACATGGAGCTGAAATTTGCCCCCTCCAAAACAAATATAATAGATGGATAACGGCAGCAGAAATGAAGTACCTTAGTATAGTAGTAGGTCGGACGAAGAGACAGGGCACAAAACGTAATGACAAGAGAGGAATTAGACATAGAAACAATACACAATAAACAATTAAGACTATATGGATATGTGGGGGATGATAGAGGAACAGTTCCTAAGAAAAATGATTGAAGTAAGAAGAGAAGACTAACATGAATGGACGCGATCAAGAATATGGTGCGGAAGAAAAAGAAAAGTATAATGAAAGCAAAAAGTTGACACAGAATAGGAAAGAATTCCAGAAGTGGACGGAGTTGGATAAAATGGTTAGAAAAAGAAGAACGAAAAGAAGGAATTTTATAATAAATTCAAATTAGTTATTTAAGACAGAAACTAGTAAATTATAAATAAAATAAATCGATATTGAATATTGTTCAAAGTATACTCTAATTATTTAATGATACATTAACAATATTAAACATGTTCATTTTAAAATGGTTAAACATTTCAAATTATCTTGGAATTATTATATTATAAAAATAAAATATTATATAAGATAAACAGAGTAGTTATTTTATAAAAAATTCTTTCGAATTAATAATAATTGTTAACCACAAATCTATATTTGCAAATATTTAAATAACGATGATTCTCCTAATTATGTTTGAAATTTCGTCACATATCCAATAAATAAACAAACATTGAATTATTTTTAAAGCACTTTGTCAATTAAGCTTAGAAAGATTCCTGAAAAATTAGACTCAAGCAATACTTTTTAAACATTTAAGTTTTAATAATAAATTATAACTTTGGTCAAACCAATACTAAAAATAGTTAACTTAATTATTTGACTAAAGCTTCGACTTGATTATTTGCAAGTCGTCATCAGAATTAACTATACAGAATAACAAATTATATGATATTAAATAACAATTGTTAACATAAACAAAAAAATTTTGTAGGTAGGCGTTTAATATTTAAGAAATAATTCATCAACATTTGTTTGATCATTTAATAAACAATTTCAATTTAAAGATTTGATATAAATAATTTCAAGTGTATCTAAAATTTTTTTATTAAATTTATTTATTGATAATAGGGTATTAAAGAACTATTGGAAAAAGAGTGTCCATTAAGCAAAACATGCTCAGCAAAAGTTGATTTAATTGAATTATAATTAAGAAAGTATTTTTTAGGATTATTAATTTAACGTGAATGTTTCTTTGAACGTATATTTAATTAAATTTCTAATAGATTTGCCAACATAAAATTTACCACAAGAACATTTTAACTTATATATACCACTATTTTGTATATAATTTTGTTATTAATTAATTTGTGATAAATTATTAGATTAATTAAATATGATTTTACAATTTAAGGGTTTAAATCTACAAATAATTATTATACTTGTCAAAAATTTAATTCGAACTTTAATAACTCAACGTTTAATTTTCATGAAAACATTTTAAATAAAACGAATATAAATTTTACAGATTGGGTTTTTACAATTTACTACTTAAGTTAATGATAGTAAGTTATTATTTAACAATTTAAAAGTTACTTTAGAAAATTTATATAAAGCCTATCCTACTTTTAGCACAGAGTTTATAAAATTTTTTTTTCACATATTTCCTCTGATCATAAAATGTTATTAATAAATAAAATAAACCAGTTTATTTAGAAGTTATTAAATCAATTAAACATAAAAAAAATTAATGAGAATAATTTAATTATAACTAAAGCTGATAAAGGTAATTGTATGCTACTGTACAGAAATACTTGGGTTTATCACATTTAATCGTCGTTACAGTTATCTGTTGGCATTACTTAGTAATTGTATAGTTATTCTTAATATAAAGAATACATCAATAAAACAAATTTATTTTTAAGTAATTCTGATTATCTGATAATAAAAAAAAAAATATTTTGCAAATTAGTTGAGATTATTAAATTAAATTTATGGAGCAGTTAGTTGAAAATTCAGACTTATTCCTGATTTCCTACTGGTGATTCCATCTTGTACCATATGGGCCCAAGCAATTTTCAAATATCACAAACAAAAATGGTCAAAAAAAAAATTGTTCAAATGGCACCTTCTGCTATTTTTTACATCATTCGAGAGAAAATTGAAAATTTCCTTTACTCAATTCCTCTCGAATGACGTAAAAAACAGAAGTTGTCATTTAAAAAAATTGACTTTTTGATCATTTTTGACTGTGATATTTGAAAATTTCCTGTATCAATATGGTACAAAATGTAACTTCTTTAGTATGACATCACGAGTAAGTTTGAATTTTCAGCGAAGTGTTCCATAAATTTCATTTTATAATCTAAACTGATTTGCAAGATGCCATTTTTTTCGTTACCTATTACAAATCACATTAAACTCAGAATTATATGGCCAATTGAACCATGTAAAAGAAATTATAAGTTTGTATTTAAAATAAGAAAGTTGATAGTAACTATTGGCACACCCTGTATAGCTGAAGGCCTGAAAATATTTAGGTAGAACAAAAATGATCGATTATGGTCCTGTACCAAATTTCAAGTTTCTGATTTTTCTGCAAGTTAAAAAACTTATAAATGCACGCTCTACGCAAATCACCCTGTACAGTTCACGCACAATACATAAAATCAATCACCCAATTAAAACTTAGTTATTTTCATTAATTCACCTACTTATTTAATTTCAAAAATTTTTTGTATTTTTAATGAACAAAAACTGAAATAGAATCATTCTTGCCATTTTAAACAATATTCATAATAGAATAAATTTTACTTATGAAATTTCTAGTAATAATAAAATTTCATTTTTCCACGACATACTTAGAAAATGGACGATTCTTCTCTACAAATAGTGAGGAAAATTCGTTTTTTAGACGACTACTCTCGAAAGTACCATATCACAACACAAAATTGTGTCCGAAAATGCAAATATCATAACTCTTTAAAACTGTTGTGATAAAACTCAAAAGTTAATAGTTTACACTCATATCGTCTTAGTTACGCTTAGCAACGATCTTCGCATAAATTTTTTACCACTCAATTCAAAAATCAAGTAGGTGAACGTCTACCAAATTTGACACGTTGTCTATTTGAAGTACAGTAAAATAAAAACTAAAATTGTTTTCGCGTTGGAATCTTCAAATTATTGAAAATGTCGAGCAGTAGCGATGAGTGTAAAATCCAACCCTTAACAAGTAAGAACGTAATTTTGTATTGTAGTTGTCTAAAAAATAGTGTTCCTGACTCGTACGAAAGTGCAAATATCTGTGCTGGTGTTTAGAATCACTCTCACGATATTTGCTACTTTCAACTCTTGTTAGGAAAATAACTATTTCCTCACTAGCGACAAAAAAATGTCGTGTTACAAATATGCCTCTTTAAAAAATGTAAGAATGTGTTATTAGAACTATATGCGCCTAGTACTTAGTCAAACAATTTAATTTAGTATACAATCAGGTTTGTTTAATTTTTTAATATCTTGTATTTCGACGCTTAAAAATTGCTACCCTACATTTATTGGTTAGAATTACGCGGCTGAGCTATGACAGATGGAGACTACACCGATACTACAGAATACTATAGCGAGATATTGGGACCCACCTATTATCAAGTTTTGCTTTTTCGTACAAAAATATGACGAAATTCGGTAACAATAAGTTACGTTTGCAATATTACTTCTTTCATTAGGTTGTTTTTCTGGGGAATGTCGTGGAACAAATGTTGTGTCTAACACATAAGGAAAGCCTTTTCTACTCTCACTCTAATGCCTCACTCGCCACGCTCGTGAGGCAACTCGAAGCTCAAGTGGGAAAATAATCGCTTTCCTCACTTTTTGGACAAATAACTATTTTTAGGTATTATGATTTCCTTTAATGAAAATAATAAATTAGAGTATGACATTTTTAGAAACATTTGACTCATTTCACTATTTCTCTCACAAATTTGTTAATTATCATTTTTTGTTTAATTGTCTACTTAATACTCTTTATCTCTAGATAGTTTTAATAAAGAAAAATGTATTATCTGTAGAATTGCTGAAATTAATTTTTCCTTTACAAATTATGAACAATTTATGCAATAAATATCTATATAAACGTAACTTAAAATTTTTATCATCACTTACTCCAATTAAGTATAAAACTAATTTCAAGTATATTTCAATTTCATTTATCACAGAATTTAATACCTAAGTTATGTAAAAATTTAAGTAATCTCTTAAATTGTAAAAATCATCTAATAATTTATCACATTCTATTTCTAATAAATTAATAAATAACAAAAATTAATTAGAAAATAGTGAAATATATATAAAAGTTAGAATGTTCTTCTGGTAAATTTTATGTTGGCGAAACTATTAGAAAATTTGATATACGTTTAAAAAACATCTACGTTACATTAATAATCCTAAGAAATACTTTCTTAATTATAATTTAATTAAATCAACTTTTGCTGAACATGTTTTACTAATGGACACTCTTTTTCCAATAGTTCTTTAATACACCCATTATTATTAATAAATAAATTTAGTAAAAAAATTTTAGATTCACTTAAGATTATTTATATTAAATCTTTAAATAGACATTAATTATTGAATGATTAAACAAATGTTGATGAATTATTTTTGTTTATGTTAACAATTGTTGTTTAATGTCATATAATTTGTCATTCTGTATTATAATTAGTTAATTCTGATGATGACTTGCAAATAATCAAGTCAATAAAATATTTTTAGTATTGGTTTGACCAAAGTTATAATTTATTATTAAAAACCCCAATACATAAATGGATCCAAAACTAATTAATTTTATTTAAGTATTAAATTGTAGTTTTATTCACTTAGGTATGCTGTTAATTACAATATTAACGTGTAAATGTTGATAAAATGAAAAAACTAAATGGGCCGTAATTAGTTTTTTATCCAAAAATGTTTCTCTGAATAATCAAATTCAAAACTGTTTCTGTTTTAAGTGATCAAGTCCAATTTTTTTGTTTGGCGTTGAGATAATAACCCAGAACCGATTTGAAATAACTTACGATGTGTTACTAATCAATGTAATAAAGGATATTATTTTACTCTCGATGAAACTATAGGCTTGATGACAGAACCTTCATAACTTAATAAGACGGAAATTCATCTAACGGCACATCAATATAGAAAAAGCGGAAATTTGTTTTCGCTAGTTCGCAATTATAAAATAATTAACAATTTCTAACAGGACGCTTTAAATTATCAGATATTAGTAGTAATAAATGAATAAAAAAAATTGCAAAGAAATGTGTGCTATTGCGCAATGTTAAAACGTCTACAATTTTGTTTATTATAACATACCTAAAACATGTTAAGGCAAGTTACGAAACCGAAAAAAAAAATTTTTAGTTTAACACACGCACTATAACGCCAACCAGTAATTGCACGTTCAAATACTGTGGGAAAGCAACAAATCATTTTCAATTTTTATTTACAACAACAAATTTCTGAAAGAGATAGTCGAAGAGGTTGTCAAGATTTTATATGGCGGCAGGTGCATATTTTTATTTTTATTTAGGACGTCGAATGTTTATAGGCCTAGTTTTTGCTATAAAATTCATTCGAGCTTAAATTTTATGTGTACAGTGTCTTTTCAGTTTTGTGAGAGTATAATTTTTACCATGAACAATAACGTGCTTAAAATTTCTAGCGGTATCATCGATGAGAGTAGACAGTAGAAACGTTAACTAAAATTAATGACGAGATGTATAAAAACATTAAAAGAGTTTGTCCGCCCGCTAGTTAGTCACGTTACCATCTTAGTAATTTTCCCACCATCACAGCATCGATTGAAATATCCCTAGTTAAAAACAGTTACAATTTTTTTTTTAAATTCGTAGTTTAAGTACTGGAAGCAAATAAAGACATTAATCGGTAATCATTTATATTGACAAATTGAGTGTCACGGTTCCCACTACAAATCTCGAATACAAATGTTACTTAGTAAGGGTTCATTTGCAATTCGTATAAACCCAACATAAAACGCCCGACAATCTAGACCAGTTTTTTTTCTTATGGAATGCAACGTAATTTTTATCAGGTTGCTTTCTACCGCAAAAACTAAGCCTTCAGTTATTTATTGAGATCTTGCCTTCAGCAGCCGGATTCTTTCAGACCATCAAACATTAAATTTGGACTCTTTTCCGGTATATCCGACTTTAAATTTAGCACATAACTAATAATTATGAAAAGTAATCACGTGCAAACCACTGAACGAGACGTCATTGCATGCATTCGACTTACTTTTATTAAAAATTTTAAATAAACGTATCACGCTATTATACAGCGTGGAACGTTTTACGGAATGTTTTATTTTTTATTGTTCGTCTCCGACAAGCTTTTGAAAACCATAAAGTTTTAGCGTTCAGCTTTGACGTCAACAATCGTAACTGTATAAAGAAAATTCAATATTTATACGGGCGATTAATTATTTCTAGATGTAAAATGTAATATTTATTGACGGACAAAGTCGCGGCAACCACTATGGTTCGGTTATGTGTACTAATTAGGAACAGGATTTATGAACCATGAAAACCGAGTTAATGTAACAGTCAATTAGTTTATCGCCAATCGTATCCCTTTATGTCTAAACACACCTTTTAGTGGTAACAACAACGAATTTGTTAAAAAATTAAGTTATATTGTAAAAAGTTTAATAGCGAACTCAAAATTTTCATGAAATTGGTTTCATTCAGACCCATTTCAGAGCCAAACCAAAAATTAGTTACTTAGTAGCTTAACTTATTTTCCTAAATATTGGAAAATACTTAATTGTAAAATAATTATTACAAAGAAATTAAATTTTAACTATTTATACAAATATTTAATTTTAGACCGGCACCGAAACAAGTGTCGCTAAAACGTCATTTCGCCCAAACGGCGTTTTTTGAAACGGTGACAAAAATTGTCCCATTTTTACATATTTTCGAAACGATATTTAACACATTCAGTTGTAAAGTTTAGTTACTTACTGCTTTACTCCTATTCTTAAATATTGGAAAATTTTTATACTGATACTTTAAAATAGTTATCAATTAATTAAAAATCAAATTTTGATCATGTATACTAATATTTAATTTTTAGGCCGGCGCCGAAACAGCTAACGCTAAAACGTTTTTGCGCTGAAACGCGTAACATAGGTGGCAATAAACAATAAAACTGTCATTTTTTTATGCTAATTGTATTAATTTTTATCTCACCCCACCATTTGCTAATAACATCAACGATTACATTTCGATTTTTTTTTTAATTGGCGTATATTATAAAAGATTTTTATAGGAAACTCAAAATTTTCCTGAAAAACGTTTCAAGCGTTTCAGCGCCAACCCATCTCAGAGGCAAACAGTTTTATTGAAAAAGCATTAAGTGCTTAATTCCTAATGCTGATATATCTATAACCAGCATTTAATATTTAACAATAACAATTAATAATGAAACAATGTTTTATTTTTAGGCAGGCGCTAAAACAGCTGCGGCTTAAAACTTCTGTTATTCCCATATATTTTCAGAACAACAAAAAATATTAAGCAAATAAAGATTTGTTACTTTGTGCTTAACTCATATTGTTAAATACTGGCAAATATTTTTATACTGGTGTATACTTAACTAGTATTAATAATTAAGAAATCAAACTTTAATTATGTATACCCATTTTTAATTTTTAGACCGGCGCTGAAACCCCTGACCTAAAACGTCTTTTCGCCAAAATGGAGTTTCTGAAAGAAATGCGTTAAATCGTTCCATTTTCATATATTTTTCAAACGATATTAAACACATTCAGTTCAAAAGTTTAGTTACTTAGTGCTTAAGTCATATTCTTAAATATTTTTTATACTGATATTTTAAAATAATTACGGCGCCAAAACACTAAAACGTCTTTGCGCTGAAACTTGATAGTAAAATTTAATTTTCTAAATATAGTTTTGGGTACGTTAAAAACTCCAATAATTCAATACGAATAGCCTTAAATGGAAGGCTTTGACATCAATGATCGCAACTGTAACAAAAATTCAATATTGATACTGACAATTATTTGTTTTTAGATGTCCTACGTTTGTGTACCATGTGAATCGTCAAAACCGATTTAATGTATTAGTCGCCAACCGTTTCCATTGTTATTTGATCCCACCTTTTGTTGTTAACATCAACTAATATATTTTAAATTTTTTAAAAAATTAGCGTATATTGTGCAAGATTTTTATAATGAACTCAAAATTTTCCTGGAAAATAATTGAAGCGTTTTAGCGCCAACCCATCTCAGAGACAAACAGTTTTATTTAAAAAGCATTAACTCCAAATGCTGATATATGTATAACCAGCATTTAAAATCGTTATTAATATTTAAGAATAATAATTAATAATAAAACAATATTTAATTTTTAGGCAGGCGCTGAACCAACTCAAGCTAAAACGTCTTTGCGTTGAAACGGGAGCGCTAGATCACTTCATTCCCATATATTTTTAAAGCAACAAACAATATAAAGCAATTTCAGTTATAAAGTTTAACCCGTATTTAAATAATTATCAATTAATTAAGAAATCAAACTTTAATGATTTATACCAATATTTAATCTTAAACTCTTAAACTCTAAAATGTCTTTTGCTGAAACGGCGATTATGAAACAGATGTGTTAAATCGTCCCATTTTCATATATTTTAAAACTATATTAAACACATTTAGTTTTTTAAGTTTAGTTACTAAGAGGTTAACTGCTTATTCTCAAATATTAGCAAAGCAGTGTTTAAAATCATTTATACCAATATTTAATTTTAAGCCGGCGCCGAAACAATTGACGCTAAAACATCTTTGCGCTAAAACGCAGTTCTGAAATCTCCCCATTCCCATATATGTTTATTGCAACAAACAAAATTTTTTGATAGCGAAATTTTGTCTTCTAAGTATAGTTTGGCGTACTTTCAAAATTCTAATCATTCAATACGAGTAGCGTGCCTATGCAAAACTTTGATGTCAACCATCGTAACTCTAACGAAAATTAAATATTTATACTGAAGGTAACTTTTATACATTTATTGTCGGACAAAGTCGCGCGAACCACTATGGTTCGGTTACGTGTACCAATTAGAAACAAAATTTATAAACCATAAAAACCAAGGTAAAGTAAAAATCAATTGGAGTATCACCAATTTTATCCTTTATGTCTAAACCCACCTTTTGGTGGTAACTACAACGATTATTTTGACGTATTTTGTAAAATATTTTGATAGCAAATTGAAAATTTTTATGAATAATGGTATCAACGTTTCAGCGTCGACCCATTTAAGATATTTAATTTTAGACCGTCGCCAAAACAAGTGAGGCTAAAACGTCATTTCGCCAAAACGGCGACAAAAAATCGTCCCATTTATATATATTTTCCAAACGATATTAAACACTTTCAGTTCTAAAAAGTTTAGTTACTTACTGCTTAACTCCTATTCGTAAATATTGGAAAATCAATTAACAAATCAAATTTTAATCATGTACACCAATATTTAATTTTTAGCCCGGCGCCGAAACAGTTGACGTTGAAACGTTTTTGCGCTGAAATGCGCTACAAACAATAAAACTATCAATTTTTGTATAGTATAGTTTGGGGTACGTTAAAAACTCTAATCATTCAATACGAATAGCGTTAAATGCAAAACTTTGACTTCAACGATCGCAACTGTAACAAAAATTTAATATTTGTAAGCGAAATATGTGTCTTAACGACATCTCGTGTATAAAAAACACGTAAATAATAGTATAACAGTTACAGTGCACTGTTGGAATTTCTAAGTTAATATTAATACTGACGATAATTTGTTTCTAGATGTAAAAAGTAATAATTATTGACGGAAAAATTGCGCCAACCACTATGTTTCGGTTAGTGTACCATGTGAATCATCAGTTAATTTAGCGCCAATTTTTTATCCATTTTTAACGTCAAATGCAGATACATATATAACCAGTATTTACAATAGTTATTAATATTTAAGATAATAATGAAACAATGTTTAATTTTTAGGCAGGCGCTGAAACAACTGCGGCTAAAACTCATATTCTTAAATACTGACGAATGTGTTTATAGCGGTGTGTATTTAACTAGTATCCCAATAATTATTAATTAATTAAGAAATCAAACTATAATTATTATACCAATATTTTATTTTTTAGACCGGGCTGAAACAAGTGACTCTAAAACGTTTCTAAAACAAAAGCGCTAAATCGTCCCATTTCTATATATTTTTCAAACAATATTAAACAAATTTAGTTCTGAAGTTTTTTATTTATGTCAATATTTAATTTTAAGCCGGCGCCGAAACATTGACGCTAAAACGGCTTTACGCTGAAACGCAGTTCTGAAAGGTAAGTGCTGAATCTTCCCATTCCCATATAAGTTCATGGCAAATGAAAAAGTGTTTCTGTGACGACTCATATTGGAGCCAAAAAGTTTCATTGAAAAGCACTTAATTCCTATTAGTAAATATTCTGTTGCTGATATATAACCATTATTTTAAATAGTTATTAATATTTAAGAATAATAATTAATAAATGAAACTTTAATCATTTATACAAATATTTATTTTTTAGGCAGGTGTTGAAACAACTGACGCTAAAACAACGCGCTAAATTGTATCGTATACAGGATTTATGAACCACGAAAACAACTGAGTTAATGTAACAGTTAATTGGTCTATTGCTGTGATCTTTAAAGTACCTTTCGGTGGTAATACCAATATTTAATTTTTACGTTAAAACGTCTTTACGCTGACACAAATTGTCTTATTCCAATATATTTTCAGGACAACAAACCATTTCAGTTACAAAGCTTAACTTTTATTCAATATTGGCAAGTATTTCTATACTGATATACAACCAATATTAAAAATGGTTATCAATTGATTTAAAAAATTTAAATTTTAATTATTTATACCAATACTTAATTTTAAAAGGTCGGCGCTAAAACGTCTTTGCGCAAAAAGGAGTAAACACATGTGTAAGCGGTGTAAGTCCATTCTTCTATTATTATTATTGCTAATTAAGCGTTGGCTTAGAAATCAATCTTGAACCGCCTGCTTTAAATTCGTAATAGAATTGTACAATGGCTATCAAACACCGACAATCACTCGACAGTTGTTTCGTCCTTTTGAGACCCTTCAGGAGTAAGAGAACCCAAATGCAAGCTTGCCATTGTACAATACTCGGACGTTTTATGACAGCACTGCTTGCACATTTCAGGCTAATAGACTGCTCAATTGTGTTGAATAAATTATTGAGATAAATTTATTGGAGATAAAAATCAGCTATAATTATTTAGATTATTGATTGCATTTATATTGTCCAAACTGAAGGTAATCAGACCAGTGTTTCTTTCTGCGCGGTCTATTTACGTCAGTAGTCGTTATCTGTTCTAAGGTTTGATTTATCTACTTTCTAGCAATAGTTGGACTAAAGTATTAGTAATTTGTCCTATAGTGTGTATCCTATTTCTATACTAATGTGTCGTTATTGACAAAGACAATTTCTATGAGAATAATATGTAGTGAATTAATATCAAATTTCGAATCAGGTTACACGAAAAATTTTAGTTATCAATGATTTTCAAAATTAAAACATTAAAAAATTGAAACATTAATCTAAACTCAAAACAAAATTGTCAGATTAGCGCAAAGTCAAATCAAAATTGTTTTGATTGTTGAAATTTTGAAAGCAATATTAGTGTCAAAGTCACGGAACACGAAGCAATAAATTTTAGATTTGAACGATTATCAAAATTAAAATATTTACTAAAAATTAAATCACATTAGAGTACACCAACAAAATTGTTTCTGAATGCTGAAGCTTCCAGTTCAGAAGCAATATTGCGATCAAACTCACATAATAAAATGGAATAAATTTTAGTTTTCAATAATTTTCAAAATTAAATATAAAAAAAAATTAAGTTACATTAACGTAAACTCAAAAAAAATTGTTTTGATTGCTGAAATATGCAATTTTGAAATCTGTATTGAATTAAATCTCACAAAATACGAGGGAATGAATTTTAGTTTTGAATGCTTTCCAAATTAAAATGTTAAACAAAAATTAAGTCACAAAATTTTTTAATTCCTAAAGTTTTTACAAACTTGGAAATAATATCGTGATAAATCTCACGAAAATATTAGGTAATAAATTTTAGTTTTGAATAGTTTTCCAGATTAAATTATTAAAAAAAATTCACATTAGCATAAACACAAAACAAAATTTTAAAAGCAATATCGAGGTCAAACTCACGAAATGCAATGGAATATATTGTTTCAAATGCTAAAACTTGGAATTTTGAAAGCAATATTGGGGTCCAATTGACGAAATACCATAGAAGAAATTTTAGATTTGAACGATTTTCAAAATTAAATATTTAAAAAATGAAACATTAGCGTAAACTTAAAACAAAATTGTTTTGATTGCTAAAACTTGGAATTTTGAAAGCAATATTGGAGTCAAGCTGACAAAATACCAGAGAATAAATTATAGTTTTGAATGATTTTCAAAAATTAAATCACATTAGCGTAAACTTAAAACAAAATTGTTTTGATTGCTAAAACTTGGAATTTTGAAAGCAATATTGGAGTCAAGCTGACAAAATACCAGAGAATAAATTATAGTTTTGAATGATTTTCAAAAATTAAATTACATTAGCGTAAACTTAAAACAAAATTGTTTTGATTGCTAAAACTTGGAATTTTGAAAGCAATATTGGAGTCAAGCTGACAAATTTTGAAGAAATAAAAAAAACAAAATTGTATTTGATTGCTAAAGCTTGCAGTTTTGAAAGTTCTCTTGGGCTCAAGCTCACAAATTTTGAAGAAATAAAAAAAACAAAATTGTTTTGATTGCTGAAACCTTTGATATTTTGAGAGTCATTTTTAAAATTAAAACATTAGCGTAAACCTAAACAAAACTATTTTTGATTGCCAAAGCTAGCAATTTTGAAAATAATATCAGGGTTAAGCTCACGAAATACAAGGGAATAAATGTTGACAAAATTCGAGAAAAATTAAATAAACTACATTTTGAATTTGCCAGCAATTGTTTAGATGCGTTTCTAATTCTATATACAGAGTGTTTCCAAATTTTTTTAGTACAACTTTACATACAGGTTGGGAATCGTAAAGCTAATGATTCTCAATTTGTTAACTACAGACATAAAAATAAAGTTGCGAAGATAGTGTAAAGTACTTAAGCAATTAATCATAATCTTTTAACATGTATAATGTATAGTATATTACAAAAATATTGTTACAGGAAAGGATATGCCAGTTATAACGTCAGTAGATATAAAAATTGAACAGAAAACATGCATTAGGTTACATGATTTCACGCAACTAATGAGGAAACCTGATCATTATAGTATGTTTGAGAAAAATAAAAGCAGTTACTACACCGCGGAAATCAATAAAAAAAATTTTTTTGAACTGATTAAGCAAACTTGAAAAAAATACTCGTGTAAACATGTTTTTTTTTAGTAAAGATATTTATAATTTAGGTAATGCTTTCACAATAGCTCTACACAAATAATAACTATACCGTATTAAGTCATATTTAATTAATAATTAATACCCGAGAGACGTATGATATATATAGTTCGTCCCTCTTTACGCATTTATTTCAATTTCATATTTATTGAGAGGAAACATGTACTCGTTCCCTATGCTTCATAAATTATAAGAATCGATATGAAAACGACGTTTTAACGTCCAGACTTTAAAAGATGTATACACTGTGCACAGAAAATCGACGGTATTAACACCCTTCCTTTTGTAATCCTCGCACACGAGAAAGCGAGTATATTAATTGATATGTTTTTTTAAATCGTAATTAAAATAAATATTGCGCATTGTAATAAATTATAATGAGGGTAGCGCGTATATTCAGGGTAAAATAATTTAGTTCAATAGCTCCACTCATGGCAGCGCGTCGAACTAATTATAGGGAAGTGGAAACCTTTGACATTCGACCTGATCTACTAACGAGCCTTCAACGCGCGTTTTGTTACCAAAATGGTTAACTACCCTCTGTTATGGGACATAAATTTATGCTAAAGTATTTGTTTTGTTCTAATTACATTTATTTCGGCATTAAATTTCGTTAATCGATTTAGTTCGAAAAAAAACGTTCGAAAAAAAATCGAACATGTAGTACGTTGATTAATACCTCAAGATGATACGACTACTGAAAAATTGTATAGTGCACAGGTGAAAAATTATGAACAAATATAATAAAACATATACACAACATGTAATAATGATAATTATCAGAATTTATTATAATATTTTCTCGGGTAACGTATAATTTTCTCCTTGGATATATCAGATTTAAGGAGCGCCCGCTCAGACGAAATAGTGTTAATAAAAATCTTTCATAAAGATATTGGTCAACCAGGTACATGTTTTATTGTAATTAAAAAGGCATAAATTCTTTTTAAACAAGTGCACGTAAATTAATCGATTTATCGAACCGATATTACCTATATTTTTTCGACAACATATAGCACAGCACCAAATGAAGTCGATGTCATTACAAAATCGAAAAAATATTTTAAACAGAAAAAAGTTCGTTAGACTACAATGCGAAAGGCTTAAGGTGGGGCTGGGCGTTACAAAGTATATTCCTGTTTTTTTCTTCTTAATGAAGAAAACTGCTTTGTTGGTATTAAAATTTTAACCTTTTATTCTTTTTACATTTCAATGTTGAGAAAACCAAATCAATTTTTTAGGAGCATCGAAATTAAAAAAAACAAATAAATGATGACTATACGGTTGTTAATTCATCAGCGTAATTTTCAAAATTTAGTAGGTACTATTATCTCTGCTATCTTAAATAGTTTTTGTATGTTGATTATGTGATTTTTTTTCAGTTATCAACATAGGTAGGTAATATTTATAATTTTTACAACCAAATTTACGACAGTAACGTAACCTCGTTCTCATTTAAAATCAATAAAAACGCGAAGAACTTTGCAATGTTACGTACGTAAATGGTAATCAGATGGCAAGAAACTTTCTCAAACTAACCCATAATGTCAGATTGCAAAGAAGAATTTCCAAATCAAACGAGGACGATCTTCTTTTCCTTTCCGAGGGTAAAATTTATAAAGCGGAAAATTTCTACGTGTAACTGCGCGAAAAACAAATTAATCGAACTTACCTGTGTTTGTGTAAGTCCTAAACTTGCTGCTAATTCTGCCCTTTCGGGAAGAGCTAAATACTGCGTTCTTTGAAACCTTCGATTTAATTGTTGAAGCTGAAGACTTGAATATATTGTTCTCGGTTTTCGCATTTTCTTTCCTTTACTTCCGCCCGTCGGTCGGTCCAAAGACAAACACTTATCTGCAATAAAACATATTCAACAAATTTTTGTAGGCATTCCTTAGTATGGTAATTTTCAGCAACGGTAGTTGGAATTTTAATGGCACTCTTACAATGCATCTCATTTAGTTTTATTTTGACAAGCTTCCAATGTCTTTATTAATACGTCGGTTGTGAAGTGAAGAATCTTCACTTAACACTGCTGGCGCAGCACTAAACAAATTTATTAAAAAATAAAGTTTTCGTAAACTATGGTAATAAATAACTTTTTTTTTAACATTCTGCTTAAAGATATGAGTATTTCGTAAGCGGTTCATGTTCGTCTTCCGTATAAGACAATAATTTTCTTCCAAAAAAACTATATCATAATTTAACATTAATTTATTTTAAATCTTTTCAATAAAATGAAAAATAAAGTTATCCATTGATAATCATTAAATCTCATTTGTTTTCCGTGTTGTAAAAAATTCGGAAAAAGAATTTTATTTTAATAATTATATAAATTGCGTTTAGAATCCAAACATTTTTGTCGCACTCTGACACTTTGTCGTTTTGACACATTTTTTTCAACATTATATTGCTTGATCCCTAGTTTGTATAATTGAATATACATAAAGATATTAAAAATTGTCCTGAAAAGAAGAAATAATCGTGCAAACGAAAAAACACGTAGGCTTGAGGGGAGCAGTCTAAGTTTTCGGGATCTCGAAAATGGTTTCGCTTGGATTGGTAAAAATGAACGATTTTTGGAGTCTCTGAAAGACACCCATTTTCTTCTATTCTTAATTTTTGGTCTTATTCAATTTTTAAAATATTTCTCTCGAGACCCATTCTGGACGAAAAAACCACGGAATGCATCTAGAGATTGCGGAATTTTTTGCGGGAAATATTTTTAGTACGATTTCGCAAATTGATCAAATTTATAATTTTTGAGATATGGACCATTTTTTACAAGTCGCGTTCTTCGCGTTTATCTCGTAAACCAAGAGAGATTTAAAAGTATTTTAGTAACTATTACTGTTAGAGCAAAACTGTTCACGTAGCATTAGGCCAACTAGACAGCGAAAACAAAAATTTGTTTTGTTTTGACAGATGTGCTGTGTTTCATTGTTTTAAATTAATGCATCGCCTACTTAGAAAAGTGCGAACTCTCAAATTCGCTTGTAATTCCGTAATTTACTAAAAGAACCTCTATAAACTATATATTGTTGAAAAGCTTACAAAATAAGGATTTTAATGAAGTTAAAGTCAACTGTGGTTTCCATTTAAAAAAATCTAAGTTTATGTGGCATCTCGATTATTGGTGACCAAAGTTAAAAATTGACTACTCAATTTGATTCTACGTTAAAAACTGCACACGAAAAAATTTAAAAAAAAAGCAAATTTTTGATTTGGCTGTTTAATTTGTCTCAAAAAGTTTGCCTAATGCTACGTGAACAGTTTTGCTCTAACAGTAATAGTTACCGAAATACCCTGCAGTCTCATCAAAATCGGTCCACCCCATAGAGTAACTATTCCGAATCCTTTTTGCATGCTTGACATTTTTGGTCTTCTTTATCAACTTAAAAAAACCGATACTTTTCTAGATATCGAAGGCAAAAGTGCTCCGAGTTTTAAAAAATGCACTTTTACGTGAATTGTGCTGCTGAAACGTGAATACTATTACAAATATGTAAAATTTTGACTAGGGGAGCGGCGTGGTATTGTTTTAGGAACAGAACTTGCATTCCGATAGAATGCAATTCTAATGTTAAATACAAAGAAACCGTTCAAAGAAAAAATGCAGAAAAAAGAACAAACAGCACAAAACGTATATCGATTTTTTGAGGTCGGTGATCATGAACTAAATGTGTTACGAGCGGATTCAAAAAAGTGGTTTTATGAACTTCTCCGTGGTTTTGATCGCGAAAAATGCGACTTCAAAAAAATTAAGCAGTTTTTGGTCCATATCTCTAAAAGTCTCAGTTTCTTGAATTCATGAGCGTACCAAAATTGTTACCCGTAAAGAACCCGCAATTTGAGTACGCTAGCGTTTCATTCGGACGCTTCTACAAGCTTGAAATGACCGCGAAAAGCAATTTCTTAAAATTTGCTATATACCGAAATTTATAAATGAGGTGCTTTTTCTTGGCAACTCCATAACTGTCGGTTAAATTAATTGGCAGAATAGGACAAAAAATGTTTGGCGTCAAAAATTTAACAGAATGGGGGTTTTTCAGGACTCGTGGATTTCCGCCAATCTGAACCAAATTCTGAAAAACCCAATTTCAAGGTTAGATCTCGAAAAATATTGATATTTTGAATATGATTGAAAGGGCTAAAATTGCAGCGCGCAAAACGGTCACTTTGGATCGCTTGTAAGGAATTTAATCATTTTTTGCGATATATATTCAACAAGTACCCCCCTACAAGTCTATGGGTTTTTTTCCTTATGCGCAAATCCCACTCAAATGGCATTTTCTCTGGACTAAACAGAAAATAATAGAGGACAATTCATTAAGGATAAAAACCGGTAGAATCAAAGTTTTTCAAAATATTCCCTAATTAAGGATGATAACAAATTTCATAATTAAATACTACTTACTGCATAGTACAAGTATTATTTAAAGCCTTATTTTTAAGTAATTGATGGCAGAAAAAAGGTGGTAAGGTTAAATGACAAGTTAACACGAAGGCATTGAAAAAATACTCTTGCCGCGTGATATAAAATTTTCAAATTTTGACATATAAAGTAACATTTTTTATAATCCAAGAAAGGTTTAAATATTTTGACACTTGTCAGTTTGTTTTGACATTTGTTTGACATTGGAAATGGTAACCATGGTAACATCGGTCATACTCGATTAGAATTTGAATTCGAAAAGATGTAATTCCTTTTTTTTTTAAGTTTTTTTAGTCAGAAATTTTTTTGTATATTATACGTTTTGTATTATGGGTTTTGTCACTGGTAACATAAGTAGTTATTTTATGTGCCTTAATTATGTTTAATGACAGATTGCGTTTTTGTAGGTCGGTTTTTTCTCCCGAGTTCTAGAACATACGGTTCCCTAGATACTATCAGTGGCAAATTTTATTGAATTATCTGCACAATTTTCAAGATTGTGGGGACTCACAGTTTCGATATCTTAAAATTGTTAAAAATGTATGGAATTTTGACCGAAATTAATACATTTCGTCCACTGAGCGTGATTAGCTCAATAATTATTTAAAAAATCCTACGTATAATCTATATAATTATTAAACTTTAAACGTGCCCTTAAAATTTGCATTTTGAAAATCAGATGTATTCCCAAATTAGACAGTTTTCCAAAACAGCTAGCGGAATTTTTTTTTCAAATTTTTTAAATTTCGAAACTGAAAAACTGGTTTTTTCCTAAAACTGTGTTTTTCAAACTTAAACTATTATTATTAAATATTGTATCTGCAAATTAACTGTCAGAAAAATTAAGATGTTTACAATATCTCAAAATTTATTGGCAGTGTAAATTAATATGTTTTTGCATGAAAAATTAATACACAAGTACTTATCATGTAATTTTAAATAAATCGGTTTTATTAATTAACTACAAATTAATTATCGAACTATGTCGGGTTTGTACAATACCTTAAAGTTTGTTAAAGATACAGTTGCATATTCCTTCTAAATGTTTGTCTCAAAATTGCTTGGTACTTTTGATCCAACTTTATCAGTCTTTCCAAAACATTAAGCAAAAATTTTCTTAAAACAGGCAGACTCACAACTCAGACAATTTTCAATAATTTGACTAGAAATTTTAGAAAATTAGCTACGAGATATTATTAAATAAATATCAAATTTTCTGGTACCATTTTCGGATGCCTGCTTTTTCTATCAGTCCTTCCAGAAATATTAAATTGGGTTTTACCAAAATTTTATTGCATAGGTATATTTAAAAGTTCTTCATTATATTTTTCCTAAAAATTTCTTCAAAATGGAATATTATCTCAACTGTTAGTTTTTCCAAAACTTAAAAAACTTTTTTTTTATTTGGTCGAACTTCAAAAACAGATAATATTCAACTAATAAATTTGTTAAATTTTTGGAATATCTGAGTATTTGTAAAAATTGTTTCATTAAATTTTTCACCAAAAATTCATTCCTTTTCTTCCGACGGAGTGTCGTTTTGTTACAGACTTAGGAGTTTCTAAAGTTTGTTGAAAATATATAGAATTACTATGAAATTGTCATCGTACTTATTAACCTTTTCAAAACTTAAAAATTGTTCTTGATAAAAACGGGGTTACAAAATCAGACGAACGGAGAACTCAAATAATATTCAAACTGCAGACTATGTACCTAACATCTGTACATGTTTTTCTCGAAAAAGCGCAATACTTAAAAAAAAGTGTAGTTTATTAGTATTCCAAAAATTTGAACACGTTTTTGATTTCAAAATCGGGCGAATCCTAAAATTTGTTTGAAATACTAATATATTAATTTCCACTAAATCTATAATTTTTAAGTTACTAAGTATTGAAATTTTTTGAAAATATATAAAATTTGAAGGTATATCTACTTAAAAAATTAAATGCGATTTAACTAAGAGAAAATGTTGATAGTTTGCAATATCCTAGAATTTACAGGAATTGGCAATTAAAATTTGGTCCAAAAATTGGTACTTTTTTTAAAACAACATTTTAAAAAATCTTCGTCGCAAGTTATTTTTGAACCATTATTCCAAAACATTTTAAGTATAAATTTTTTTGTTTATGGTTACCAAATAAACAAAAAATTATAGAATTAAAGCAACATTATTTTACTGGCTTCTATAAAAGATAAATTTAAAAAATGACGGCAAAAATAAAAATTTGTACACGACACCCCTTGTGCTAACTTTATCATAAGATTCGTTCTTGTGGCACTTGCCCTAAAGTCTTCCAGTTCTCCGTTGTCATGTATATAAGTATTAACCAATAAAATATTTTTCAGATGGGTGTCATTTCTTTTCCAATACCAAAAGTAACCAATACAACATTTTTCTAAGAAGATTATAATGATTTTGGAGTTTTTAGTTCAGGTCTAATACTGGCCGTGGAGAACAAGTAGGTACATCAGTATACTCTCTCCAAAAGAAAAATGAATATAATGAAATTAATCAACAAAAAGTACTTTCATATTACATAACCTAAGAAATGAATGTTGAGTAAGTGGTTAAATTTATAAAATCCTTCAAAGATATGATTCCAGATGAATGTCCTCGCTAAGATTCTTCAATGTAGAGAAATAAAAATAAAAAGCCACTACCCTGGTTTTATTTTGCCGACGTTTTGTTGTGACTTTCACTCCCTAACTACAAGAAGCCTTGATAAAGTCCTCATTGGTTTGAGCAAAACTTCTGCAAATGCAAATTTTGTAGAGGATATTCATCTTTATTGAGTAATTTTGCAGTAAATGATTTCCATTTTACGTTATCAACGGTTATATTAACATTACTGTTAACAATTCTTATCATCGCGATTTGAACGTATTCTTTACCAACAAACTTTTTTAAAATTTTGTCAGATATTTCGAAATTAATTTTTACTCAATAAGAATTTCAAATTTGACTATGATTTTTAAGTGGCGAGGCAATTGTAATTTCGTGGACAGAAAATAGGGTAGAATAAATTTTCAGAAATATTGGCTCCATGTAAAGACGATTAAACAACATTTTTTAGGTTGAGTTTTAGGACAGTTACAATTTACCGCCAATATTATTAAATCACTCGGTACAATTTTAAAGTATTTTTAGTTATAACTTGTTTCCGAAACTTGAAACTCGTTCTTCTTAAAGCTGTGTTTTTAAAATTGTGGAAAGTTTTTAGTTTCGATATTTAAAAATTGTTAAAAATGTATGGAATTCCCTGTATCAAATCTTGGTCAAAATTTGCACATTTTTTTCACTAGTGCGTGATTTATTCAACAATCGTTATTTCAAGAAAATCCTTAAGAAACTTTAAAAGCTTTTTTCCAAATTTGTATTTTCAAAATCGGACGGATTTACAATTTAAAAATTTTCCAAAAAACTACCGAAAATTTTAACAAATTCGTTAAAATCCCTTTTTTCGAATGTGCGCCATTTCCGCAAAAGTCAAATAAATTCCGAATCTTTAAACACGTTCTTTTTAAACTGTTCATTAAAAAATTTAAGATTTTGACGATATCTCAAAATTTATTAAATGTGTATGAACTTTTCGTAGAAAATTATCAGTTGACAATTTCTTCGGTACCATAAAATTTCCTATTTTTTTTAAATGCCCCATAATTTCTCAAAAAAATATTTTGAAATCCTCGTAAACCAGAGGTTTATTTAAAAATACAAAATCGGTACCTTTTTCTAATTTAAACAACAAACTTTATTGGGTACATCTTTTCCTTTTTATGTTTAATTTATGGTAAGCAATTAGAAATTTTAATGATAAAGGTTGGTAAAAATCGTATAATTATGTTCATTGACCGGTGTATTAATTAATAAATTATATTAGGTTATATTGATGCCGTCACAAATAAAAAAAAAACAGCATAGTGGTAAATAAATCGCAATTACCCAATTAAATAAATTTTGCAAAAGGTGTTGATTGATCGTTATCTTAAATTAATTATTTCGACTAAGTTCCGTAATGATCCGTCTCTTTAAATATGTAATTTAACTAATTGAATTAAAAGCTGTGATTACACGATATATTGGTGCTAATACTAAAATGCCAATGTCCTTTTCTACCATTAAATTGCACTGATTAACTTACATAAAGATATAAAGATAATTTACATGGGTATTAACTGACGATTAGGTGTATTATTAAATGACTTCAATTAATTTGAATTAAGTAAGTAGTACTCGATGTAATTTCAATTTATAATTAATTTGTAGTTTTTTTTGGACGGACAAGAAAATGCATCATGTGCGCGATTCCCATGTGAATCCTTAAATATATAGTGTGGTCAAAATGTGGATTAATAATTGAGATACTTCAATACTAATGAAGATTACGCACATTATATGGAAAAAGTGCGCGACGGTTACAACTTGAGAAAGTACCATCCACGTTTGGTTGCCAAAATTTTTCTAGGGGTACCTACTGGTAGTACCGATATTTCAAAAAACTTTTGGAGCCCAAACCTAGTCATTTTTCATACGAAATTTATTAGAAACTAGTGATTGTTTTTTTTTCGCAAAGCTGTGTGATTGTTCTTCGTAAGATTAAAACGTTGCCAAAATTGTTTTCGACGCTTTTGTTCATTGTTTTTTTGAGATAATTGCTAGTTGCGATCGTCGTAAGAAATCGATATCTATCAGTTGAGAAAAGTACTCTTTCAATTTAGGAATCTTTAATTATGGCGGATAGTACCGTCATCTGTTCTTAACAAAGCAATTTTTTCATTAGTTACGTGGTTGCGAAATGCGGAAATTTAATTTTTAAACTCACCGTCATCTTTTGGCGAAGGCGGACAATTTGCGGCGTAAGACCCTAAGTGATAACCACTATACGTGTTTTGATGCATAGGAGGGAACGGATAAGCACCCAAAGCCCCTCTAGGACTTGGAAACCCCCCGTCATGAGGTCCCGTCGGTCCTGTATGCGCATTTCCCGCCGACGAATTATAAGGGTGCTGATACGATGTTCGTAATGGTCCATAGCCGTGTTGTTGAAGTTCTATAAAAGCGCTTTTAGATACAGGCGTCGAACTACTACTATCTTGTGGCGTCGGTGGGCCAAGATGTGCCTCACCTGACATTGCTGGAGTCCCTGGCGGATCTTCGTTAGGGCCCCCAAATGGGGAACCCAGATCGGTAAAATTCAACGTCGTGAAAGGTTTGTGATCCACTTTGAGAAAATAGGGAGACGTTTTGAATAAATTTCGAAATCGTTCCTTCTTAATAACAACACTCGCACGATAGCATTCTATACAAATAAACAATAAATCGCACTAATTTGGTTGTAGAGTTATAATGAATGCGGCCTTACGCACTCAAAAAAATGTTCAGTGGCGTCCGTCGAGAATAATAAAAATTGCATATTCTTCTTTGGAACATTATAAAACACTAATAATAATTATCAAAGCACTCAAGTAAAACACAGTTAGCACTTAATCGAACAAGGAACACAACCAATTAAGGTACACCTATAGGTAGTCACTATAATTTAGAAAAATTCCGAAAAATTCGAAATAAAATTTAATTCGGCACTAAATACGTAAATTATAACTAATAGTTAACTATCGTTAATAATCAAAGCACTTTGAAGTAATTTGCCGCATTCAGTTTCGATAATACGTGTAATTCACACTATAATTGCATAAAAACCATTGAGAGATTAACCCGAAACTAAATTACACGAAATTGAGTACATATGTTGTTTTTTACGGCGCAAATTACATCTCAAGATCACCCATCTACTTCCTACGAGTGTAGGGACTATAATGAAGCATAATCATATAATAGTGGGCTTGGGATTTAGTTGTAATCCTATGGCGGTAGATCTCGCCACCCTTCAGTGCGGTAACTTACAGACCGCACCTACCTACATTCGCATTGGATTCGAAATGAACGTAGAAGGGATTTAATCCCGACTTAATCCATCCTAAAGCCGAAAAAAGGCGGTATTTCCCAAAAGAAAAAATTGTTTAGGTGGGGGGCAGTGACGAACAAATATTTCCCGCCCTTCAGACATAGAGGTGCTTTATTTTTAGGTTAGGTCAAAGTGTTGCTCTACTATAGTGTTCATTGATGTATTGTAAACTATTATTGCATTTTATAGTTCGTGTATCATTCGAAGTGACATTTTATTATTTAAATACATTTATTAGTTCACGATTCTATCACAAATTTACCGTAAAATGACAAGCTCGTTATTGATTATTTTTCTGACGGTTAAAGTGAAATACATCAAAGACGGCTATGATTTACTGAACACTGATAAAGTAAGTCAAACTTTTATAAAGTCAATTAAATTCCAGGCGATTGTGGATTGTGCATGTCTCTGACGTTTACGCAGCTGTCACAATTTTTGATTTTTTTTTTAAATTTAATTAAGCTACTTCTAGTAAAATTTTCTTATACCTAATTCCTTTGACATAAAAAAACTTAACCTAAGATTTAAGTTTGTGCAATGTGTTTTAATTCGAATTTTTAATTACCTAATTTAATTTTTATGTGCTTAGGTAGTACTCGACTTAAATTGAATTTATTTTTGTCAATTTAATTTATTGGATGTGTACTTAACCGTAGTCCAACGATTAAATTACCTGATTTGTAAACTCAAATTTTTAAAAATAAAATGTATTAATTAATAATTTTTTGTTTACTGAAGCCGACGGCCGCACTAGACCCCTAATCATAATTTTGATTAATTTTTAATATTAAGAATAAAGTAAATTAATGTGTGTGTTAATAAGTTACGTAAATTATTTTTTTAATTTAGATTTTATTAATATATTTTTAATAAATAATAAACTTGCTCATTAGACTATAGACGCGTCTGCGGATTAATCTTAATTGTAATTAGTGCGTAATTTACAAAACATGTTTATTTAGCGTATAAATATATAAATCTTATTTCTTAATTAAAATGTTTAATTGATTGCTACACGTAAATCGTTTAATCAATTAAATTCTACGAAATGCATATAAATTACCGTCTGATTCTTGACGTTTAATTAGGTTTAATAATTTAATCAGAAAGTACCTACATTTAAAAAAGTAACAGCATTTACGATTTTCATGATTAAACGATTTTTGGTATCAATCAATTTTTTTAACCTACTTATACTTAGTTAAAAGCTCAATTTTTGAAAGATAAAGAGACAAACTTTAAGCATAAAAGTGTGAAAAAAAATAATCAGGGGTACTAAAAAGTCAAAAAATTGATTTATTATCTTACGAAGAAATTTATTTTATTTTAATACTTTATAAAAAAAAATCTCAAATTCTATTATGTTTAGTATTCTTGTGGTGTCCTCGGGCATAAGTAAAACATTTTTAAAAAATTTGTATTTTAAAAAAACCATAAATTAAATCTTTATTTTGAAGATTATTAAAACTTTATTGAAATCAATACAAAATAAGTTTTAAATCTGTTTTCGCACAATAAAAGTTTTATAAAATACCTATTTATCTAACACAAATTTTTTTTTTTTATCAAGAAATATAACATAACAGTATATCAGTAAACTAAATAATTTTTTGGAAAATTTTTTATTACTCCAATGGATTTTTATTCATTAAGCGACCTTTGTAGATGAATTGGCTAATTTGTTGCTTAGTAATTTTAGTGTGCTCTCTAACTAAGGTTCGATCCCGATTGCAGTTAATTTTTTTATTAACTTCATTATTATTATTATTCAGTTTTGTAAAAGAAAGAAGAAATATTTATAAGAATTTTCTTATTAACTTCAAGTACCTCTTCAACTTTCGACTAATTTTTTTCCGAAAATTTTACTTGGAAGTTGGAGGAAAGGTCTTGGGAGATATTCTTTTTATCTACAACAATTAAAATAGAGTTAGGAGTAAGCAAGTAATGTCTTCCTTCTTACTCTATATTCAAGCAACTCTGTAATCGTTCAAGAAAACATAAACTTATCTGTTCCATCTTGAGCATTTGATGACGAGCATGAGTTCATAGCTATACAAGCTTAAACATTGAACAAGTAAATAAATCTTATACTTGTAAATTTGGTCTGAGACTCTTTCTAAATAGAAGTGGAAGAACAAAAACAACTCAAATTGTTACAATTACACAAAAAATTGTATGAATAATAACTTATACCTACCTAAATCGTTGATTAAAAATGTTTGAAGATACGCAACGCATATGAATAATATGTAGTAAATACTAACATATTGTCCCGGCATGTCTGGGCAATTTTTTTGTAACATTTTATTCAGTTGCTTTCCAAATTCTGTAATCGACGTCTAAACAAAAAAGTTTAAGTAATACTTTTATGTCAATAGCTTTTTGTAATTTGCAAACATTTGTGAACACAAATATAAATATGCACCCAATTTGCAAAACTTTAAGTACCATATGGGTAAAAATGTACTCTGAATTTGTTGACTGGGATTATTACAACTTCTGGTGACATTAATAATAAATTCATTCAAACATTTTTGATCAAGAAATATAACATAGCAGTATATCAGTAAAATAAATTATTTTTTGGAAAATTTTTTATTACCCCAATGGATTTTCATTTATTAAGCGACCTTTGTAGACGAATTGAATCTGTTTTCGTACAATAAAAGGTTTTATAAAATATTTATCTAACACAATTTTTTTGTTTGATCAAGAAATATAACATAACAGTATATCAGTAAAGTAAATAATTTTTTGGAAAATTTTTATTACTCAATGGATTTTTATTCATTAAGCGACCTTTGTAGATGAATTGGCTAATTTGTTGCTTAGTAATTTTTGTGTGCTCTCTAACTAAGGTTCGATCCCAATTGCAGTTAATTTTTTATTAACTTTATTATTATTATTATTCAGTTTTGTAAAAGAAAGAAGAAATATTTATAAATTTTCTTATTAACTTCAAGTACCTCTTCAACTTTCGACAAATTTTTTTCCGAAATTTTACTTGGAAGTTGGAGGAAAGGTCCTGGGAGATATTCTTTTTGTCCACAACAATTAAAATAGAGTTAGGAGTAAGCAAGTAATGTCTTCCTTCTTACTCTATATTCAAGCAACTCTGTAATCGTTCAAGAAAACATAAATTCATCTGTTCCATCTAGAGCATTTGATGACGAGCATGACTTCATAGCTATACAAGCTCAAACATTGAGCAAGTAAATAAATCTTGTCCTTATAAATTTGGTCTGCGACTCTTTCTAAATAGAGGTGGAAGAACAAAAACAACTCAAATTGTTACAATTACACAAAAAATTGTATGAATAATAACTTATACCTACCTAAATCGTTGATTAAAAAATTTTTGAAGATACGCAACGCATATGAATAATATGTAGTAAATACTAACATATTGTCCCGGCATGTCTGGGCAATTTTTTCGTAACATTTTATTTAGTTGCTTCCCAAATTGTGTAATCGACGTCTAAACAAAAAAAAGTTTAAGTAATACTTTTATGTCAATAGCTTTTTCGTAATTTGCAAACATTTGTAAACACAAATATAAATATGCACCCAATTTGTAAAACTTTAAGTACCATATGGGTAAAAATGTACTCTGAATTTGTTGACCGGGATTATTACAATTTTGGGTGACATTAATAATAAATTCATCCAAACATTTTTGATCAAGAAATATAACATAACAGTATATCAGTAAAATACATTATTTTTTGAAAATTTTTTTATTACCCCAATGGATTTTCATTTATTAAACGACCTTTGTAGACGAATTGGTTAATTTGTTGCTTAGTAATTTTTGTGTGCTCTCTAACTAAGGTTCGATCCCGATTGCAGTTAATTTTTTTATTAACTTTATTATTATTATTATTCAGTTTTGTAAAAGGAAATTAATGTTTTGAAGAAATATTTATAAGAATTGTATTCAAATAACATCAATAAAAATTAACAAAAGAAATTACGACAATCGGGAACGAATTCGGATTTTTGCATGTAAATCGTTTTTATTAAAACGCTTACATTACTACATAAATTTGTTCTTATTTATCTAACTAATAAAATATGTTACTACCTATATTATGCTGAAATTGTGCTCAAAGAAAGATATGCACTAAGTTTGAATTTAACATAGAAAACGCCTATATCAACTTTTCTGTGGGACACACGGTATACAATAATGTATTTTTAACACAACAACTAACTTAAGTAATAATATTTACAAAAATTAACATCAACGAATCCTCTAGAATCAAGTGAAAATTATTTGTTCATGCTACAACTATTACATAGGCAAAACTAGCAGAAACGTCATTGTATCTTAAAATCTAAACGATTATTTTTATAACCCGGAATTTAATCAATCATCCTAAACAAAAATAACAATGTTAGCTTAACAAAAACAATAAACAATTTTAGATAAATTAATTAAAAAGAGGTGATATACATTTAGCCCCTTAAACTAGAGCTTTACAAGACTGTACGACAACTTTAAAACGATTATAGTTGTATTCACTAAAGCTAATAAATTTAGAGCTTTTATAAATCTTCCAGATGAAGGGCGAAACGTCGGGTAGTTTTTTCTACATCTTCAACTTTGAGTGATCATTAAAAGAAGCAAACTAACATTTACAAAATTAGTAGAATTAAAAACAACAAGAACTTAAATGCTTAACTATTAAACATTAAGAAAAATCTGTTCAGGTTATTTAAGAATTTTGGAAGCTTCTTTCAAATTAATTTAAGTTTGTTTCAATGTAAAACACTTATTAGAATTGTGTTAATACATAATTTTTAGTCTTAAATTAAAATGAATTGAATTTCTACTAGGTTTACATAATTTTAATTCTTTCAATCAGAATTAAGTACTTAATTTTAATTTATCACTAGATTTTAGAAAGTTTTACTTTTCTACACCCAAATGTCTTATAATTTATTATAATGTGCCCAGAAAACTAAAACTTTCAAAATTCTAGCGACAAATTAAATTTTCGTGATAAAATTTTTAATTTTTGTTTACGAAATTAAATTTAAAGTATTTTTGTGTCCAGAATTAAAATTATAAATATATTACTAAAAACGTATCTTAAGAAAAGTAAATAAATAAACACTTTAGTCATCTGTAATTTCAGATTATATTGTTGCTATTATTAGTAAATAAAGAAAAGCGTCTTCATATATTTCCTAAAAAAGGTAAGTACAAAATTATACATATTAAAGTACGAATGTTATTAACCAATGAAGCATTTCCAAGTAAAATGATGAAGACAACAAACAAAGTAAGTACGCATTCAACATGCGACTTCAATTAATTTTTTAAATAATTTTCTTTTTTTTTTCTTCAAAGCTTGATGTACTGACCTTGTCTTTTGCAGATTATAATAATCCACCATTTCTTAGAAACATGTTACAAAGTGATACGTATGAGTTGTTAAATATTTCATCTTTTATTTTTATTAATTAATATACAATTCACTTCACAAGTTATCAGAAACCGAATCTAGGCAACCGCTGGAAAATTTATTTCTTAAATTACAACAATAATTACTATCGCAAAATATAATGTATGAATGCTAGAATATATGTTTATTCTTTTGCATAAGTAAGGCCAAAATTAAGAAAGCGAAAAAAGGTACATTTTATATGAAATAACAGTAACAACTATAATACATATGTTACTTTCATACTCAAAATAAATAGATCTTTTTCACAAAAGTGTGCTAAAATATGTTGATAATAAAATATAGCCAATAAACAAATAAAATTAATCCAGAGCAAGAGGTTGTGAAACTAGCTGTTATTACACGAGAAGTTTAATGTATGTACTTCATCACACTCGCAATGGTCATTTACAAACCAAGTGTGGAAAGGTTTAGAGTCACGGATTAACGTTGCATTTTAGGTTATTATTTTTGGTTTTAAAAAGCTTTTCAGAAGTTGTTTGCTTATTTTTATTAGGAAAAAACAGTGCGTCGACGTTTTTAATCTAAATTTACACCCAAAAGACTAGTGTTTTCTAAGACTTTTTCCGCCCTACTGTGCAAAGCAAAGTTGCTGATTCGTCATAACATAAGTAGCGTGTTACCGCACCACAGTCTTATTCACCTTATTAAGTACCTTGAGTATGAATGTTGCATCCATTTTGAAAGTAATTATTGAATGTATTAGAGTGGTAGTTCAATTATTGCACGCTTACCACTATGTGGCCGATACAAAGGACATCTGAAAATTTTATTTATAAAAACTACTGTTTTTTTAATAGATAATAAAGTGTAGCTATTTCTAATTAATCCAACTAAAACTCAAAAATCCAAAAATGACATTATTTTTAATTTTAAGTATTATTTTTATTTTTCTTTATTTGAACTTAAAAACAAGCTTTTATGAACGTTGTTCATACTAATACGTAATAGTTTTCTTAAACTATTTGGTACTGAAACCTAAAATCTGACTCATTCAGGCACCAAAAATATTTTTGTTTTAATTTAGGGTTAAATTTAGGTTAGTTTAATTAGCCATGAATCATTTTATAAGATAATTTGTACTTTTAAGAAAATATTAAGGTGATAAAAACCATATACAGATTTTCTTAGTCTCGGGTGTCAAGTTAACCTTATAAACGAAAAATTATGGTTTTTATTAAAAACTCCGATATATTTTATCGGCCATTTTAAATTTTAATGTTTTTTGAAAATTTTTTTCGTTATTAACTGCAGTTCATGGGAAATGAAATGTTCATTAAAAATTTAGTTAACTTTGATGAAACTAGATAAAAAATTTTCTAATTTATATTTTTTGTTTTTGATTTAAATTAGTAAAACCATATAATTACAGTTACAGACAGCTTGTATTTCATGTTTGACCGTTTTGCTTATTTTTAATTTCAGACCTCTTTTTATGCAGATTTATAAATGATTAATAAAAAAAAGTAAAATTAAGCGTCTGGCAGTAAGTTTTGTATTGTATAACTCAGTATTTTTATGAAATATACCACATAGAATCCGCCATTATAAGTTTTTAAAATGTTTCTCATTAACTTCAAGTACTTCTTCAACTTTCAACTAATTTTTCCAAAAATTTTATTTAAAAGCTGGATAAAAGGTCCTGGGAGATATTTCTTTTACCCACAACAATTAAAATAGGGTTAGGAGTAAGCAAGTAATGTCTTCCTCTTTACTCTACATTCAAGCAACTTTATCTATATCTATTCCATCCTGAGCGATTGATGACGAGCATGACTTTATAGCTATACAAGCTCAAACATTGAGCAAGTAAATAAATCTAGTACTTGTAAATTTGGTCTGAAACTTTTTCTAAATAAAGGTGGAAGAACAAAACAACTCAAATTGTTAAAATTACCTTGAATAAGCTCTCACATTGAGAGCGTAACGTCAGGAACTTCCATAATTTGAGTTGTGTTTGTGCTTCCCACCTCCACCTAGAAAGGGTCTCAGATAAAATTCAAAAATATTAAAAATGTCTGTTAAACTATATTAAATTTGACAAAATTTGCCACAGATGACAGCTAGAGTAGCTGAATTGAGTTCTCCCAGGGTCTATAAAGAGATGTTTAGATCACTGGTGTATTCTTCTTCAAACTGTTTGAGCATTTAATTTCTTTTGTTAAGCCCACAAACAATTGTTTCCTTTGATGTTTTTTAGACCTACACTAATTAAGATTTAGGTCTGAATTCAGAGGGTTTCTAAAAACCTACTTACAGTCAAGCATTACTTATAGAAATTCACTAAGCGGTTTTCAGATTTTCACTATAGTGAGTGAAATTTTAGCGAAGCCTCAGTTAGCAATGAGTTATTAACTTATTGGGGGTGAGTTTGATATTAGGACCATCTTTGCATCTCTGTACATGTCCATAGTACTATTCTTGTATCTTTTAAGAGCTTGACTTTATAGCTATGCAGGCTCAATAAGCTGATGTGCCTGACCAGGTGGGTTATGATGATCAACGTAATGAAAACATGAGAATAAGAGTTCACTTATTAAATTTCGATTTTCTAATATTTGTTATCTTTAGCCTTAAAATGAGTGTTTGTAGCAGCAATGACCTCAGAATTGAAGACAAAATTATGTCTTTTTAATATATTTTTTGAGGTCTTTGAAGAGGTAATAGTTGCTGGAAGCCAGATCCTAAAAATATGCGGATGTAGTTTAAACTTCAATTTGTTCAGTTTCTTTGGGGACGTTTTTTGTAATTTTTTTTCTCAAACGGGCCAGTAATTAAATGTAATAATCGCTGTCAAAACTTTTTCCTTTCTCAAGGTAATCGACGAATAAAACACCTTACCAATCTCAAAATAAGGCGGCTAAAACCGTATCGGGCTACTTTTGGATTTTTGGTCGTTTGAGACGGCTTTGATCGGCTGATGTCAACTGAGGTGACTGGCAATGTAATTTTGAACTATAGTGGTGTATCTACGTTTTATCCATGACTTACCCACAAAAAAGTCCTATTTATTACAGTTAGACAGTTCGATACAGCGATCCGAACTGTGAGCATTCGCGGCACCCACTCTAAACACAAATTTCTTATGGACAAGTATTTATGCAAAATAGCTTTCTGAGATTTTTAAAGTCTCAGTTATGACCCGCAACTTGACTCAAGTCCAAATAATTTTATGCGAGCCTATCTCGACGCGAGATTATATTTGCATTTTGGCATTTACATCAAGATCATTTTTAGCAAGTGTTAGGAAAATTAAAAGAATAAATAAACTTGAAATTGATGGTCTGGTAAAATTTAGTGTCGGAGGGGAAAAAACCTCGAAAAAAAGTTTATGAATAAAATAAAGGCAGCTGATATCACAGTAATAAGATTATAATTTAATGGAAGATAATAAGTAATCAAAGTATTTATTAATTATATATAATTTCTAACACTATTGACCACTTTATGCAATTTTTTCCCTAGGCTTTTCTTCCGACAAATGTTTTTGCACTGGCTTTTACCACAGCTTTTCTTTCCGTTAACTTTTTTTGCAGTTTTTTAACAGGTTTTTTATTTCCGGGCATTTTTTCACGGCATTGTTCAGCCTAGATGCTAATAAAGTATGTAGCGAAACTATAAGAAGTTTAAGGCAAAAGCTTATATAAATACCTATAATTCTTGAACGGCTTTATCAGCTATCGTCGAGATAAGCTTGCGTCGAGATGAGCTTGCGCGACGAGATAAACTCGCGTCAAGTTGATCTTGCGTCGAGGTAGGCTTGCGTTGTGTTGATCTGGTTTCGAGACAATTTTACAACAAAGCGGCAGTGTCGAGATGGCGGCGTCAAAGTAGATGCGTCGAAATGAGTTGTCAAATTACCGGTTGTATAACCTTCCAAAGCAAGTTCCAGTTTGAATGAACAAGATTAAAATGAGGCAAGTATCAACAAACTTCTGTATTAGGCAATCCTATATAACAGTCTATTGAACGAACAAGAAAACTAATAGAAAGAAGAATATTAAACAACAAACACATAGATAAACTGCGAAGACTCAAAACACACAATGTCAAAACAAATTAACGGCGGTGAAAGTTTAATTGAAGAAAGAAAAGAGGAAATAAAACAAATTGGGAAACACTATGATAAAGAAAAAAGTAAGAACTCTACTAACCAAACATTAGTCGTAAATTTTATTTAAAAAAACAAACATAACTGATAGAGACCTAATCAAAGAGCGAAAAAGAGAGAACAAAATCATGAACACGACGAGAAAATACAAAAACCTCTAAAAAATCAAAAAATGCTGAAACATTAAATATATTTAAAATAAATGGCTGATAAATAAATAATTAATAAATAAATTATTTCAATCACAAACAAACAAACGACAAAAGTTATAGTTATAGTTATAGTTACAGATAAAAAAAAACAAACTATATCCAGTATGAGACAAAGTTTTCAGATCCGAGTCAAAACTAAAAAAAATGTTGACGTTAAAAAAACTAGAACGAAATTTAATTTATCTATCAAAAACATGTTTTTTGCAAATTTGTAAAATTAAAATAAAAGTCAAAAAAAGCAAGTTATATTTATTTAATCAATGCTTAATTATGTTTATAAAGCCAAATATAAAAATTATTTTTTTGGTAAGTTTACAAAACTATTACTACGTACTAATTTTTTTATCAAGTAAGTGGATTCTCCACATAAACGTAATTTAAAACAATTTTCGTTTATTTTTAAATATAAATCTACAGTAATGAGTGTTCAAGTAATAAACTGGGTAGGGCACACCGGAGAATTGAATTTATTTAATTTTTTTACAGTGTACACTAAAGTACAGCAAAATAACGCGTGGTGGCGGGGACTTATTAAAACACGACATAAATTAAATATGATCTAAAAATTGATAGATATAAAAGTTTTCTTAGATATCTTGAATTCTAACCTAAACTTTGTACCATCCCACTACTTTGTTAAAAGAATTGCCAAATGTCAAAGGAAATTCCAAGGCTTTCTTAGTCCAGTTTCTTATTTAAACACCCGATATATCTCCGGATAATTAAAAAAAAAAAGAAAAAATCTAATTTTTTGAAAAACAAAATTTTTGAAAAATAAAAATTTGTTTCCTCTTTTGATGTCGATCCGGGGACATACTACATATTACGACTTTTTTCAAACACTATTTTAACAATCACTAGACTATAAATATTCAAGCAATCGTTGAATTCAAAAAATCTTTTAAAAAAAACTCGTGTAAAACGTAATTATAAGTAACAAGTATTTGACAAAAAAATGTTATTTTTTTATTTTAATTGAGATCTAACCCATTCTATGATCTACTGATCTAGATTTAGATTTAGATTACTATGTATATCTTAAATACACAAAGAAAGAAACCATTATAAACATATTTAAAGGCATTATGTATCGGATGTTGCGGCTTGTTTACACTATTTCCATCAGAAAGGTCGTTTAGCACGACATGGGGGCCCGTTCTTGTTATAGTTAATCTGTTCACCGACATTCAAATGCCACTCTTTCACTTACAATAGCAGGTAAGCTTAACAAGACCTTTAATCTTTTGCCGACAAACAATATTTGAAACAAATCAATGAAGGTAAGTTATTAAAAAATATAAAATTTTATTCGTTCCAAATAAAAAGTCAAAAAGTTTGCTTAGCTAAATGTTTTCTTTTTGTTCGGGGCATTTTAGCGTGAAAAGAAGAATATAAATTTGTACCTGGCGTAAGTTTGTAGTCATAAAGTAGGACATAATCATTTCTCACAATGGTTTATACACTACTTATCATAAATTCTAGTTTCAATCTTTTTAATCCTTCGTGACCCATTTTGATTTAATTAATAATTAATTTTGAACAGTTACTTCAGTTGTCAAGGAGAATTTAGTTAAAATTTTTAATTACCTGCATTATAGTCGTACAGGTAAAGTATTGAATCAAGTTAAAAATTAAAAAAAATTTAATACCAAGTGTGTTATGAACCGGAGACATTTTTAGATGAATTTGTTGCCAGGAAAGAAGATCCCTGTGTCAAGTATAAGCATATGAATCAATATTAAATTTGATCATTTCCTATTTAGTTACTGGTTAGAATTAGAAAGTAACTAAAACAGTATTGGCAAGATATATAGTAACAATTGACAGCAATTAATAACCAAAAATACAGAATGAACCATGAATGACAGCGACCGACAGAACGTCAACTTAAATGAAATTGAAGTCAATAGAGTAACTTTATTCATAACGCTTATAGTACATCTTCCCTCTTTATTTTACACATATCTATGTCTTATTCATACAATGATCGATACGTTATTTCGTACATCGCAAAATAATGACGCAAGTATCATCTTTGGGGGCACCATGTTTATTCAGCGTGCCGGATTTCATATAAGATTTTGTTTTAACAAAGCTTTATTTGAAGTTTGACTCTAGCATTAATTTTGCTTTAATCAAAATTTGTACCAATATTGTAGTTACGTGACACGCATTATTTGTCAATTTAAAAAAAATCAAAACTTATAGATAAATTTTCTTAGTTAAAGTTAAACTTCATAAAATAAGTATTTTTGAAAAAAATATTTTGTGTCTAAAAAACGCGTATTATTATATTTATGAAAATTTTTTAATTTAAAAAAAATCATGTTTAAAACAAGCGTTTACCGCAGAACTCCACATCAACCCGATAAGCGAAAATAAAATTACCTTTTAGAAAAAAATGGTTCAAACAAATGCTATTATAGACAATAGAATTTTCAACACTTTTATTTCCTCAACTTTTTTTGTAAAATTGATATTGGTGAAGATATTGTTACAATAATTAGTGTCACGTGATTGAGCATCATCATCATCATCAAACAGCCCTTTCTTGTATCCACTGCTGGATATAGGCCTCCCTTAATCTCTTCCATGTGCTTCGATCCTGCGCCGCCTGCATCCAGTTTCCCTGGCAACGCTTTAGGTCATCGGTCCATCTCGTTGGAGGGCGTCCCCTATTTCGATACGCTTCCTGTCTTGGTCTCCATTCCAATATTCGCTTGGTCCATCTGTTATCTGTCAGTCTGGCGACATGCCCTGTCCAGTTCCATTTGAGTGTAGTTATTCTCTCTATTGCATCTACTACTTTTGTTGTTTGTCGTATTTCCATTTTTGGGACTCTGTCTCTAATAGAAATGCCAAGCATTACCCGTTCCATCGCCCTCTGTGCCACACGGATTTTGTGTATCGTTTTTCTGGTCAGTGTTAATGTTTCTGCTCCATACGTCAATACAGGCAATATACACTGATCAAAAGTCTTTCTTTTAAGGCACGTTGGAAGGTCTGACTTGAACACATGGCTTAATTTTCCGAAGGCTACCCAGGTAAGTCTTATGCGTCGGTTAAGTTCGATTGTTTGATTGTCTCTGCCTATGCAAATCTCATGCCCCAGATATTTGTATGACACAGTTTGCTCAATTGCCTTTCCAGCAACAGCTATGCTTTCGCTGAGCACGAGGTTTGTCATAATTTGTGTTTTGGCCATGTTCATTTTAGTCCCACCTCTCGGGAGGAGAGATAGAGCGTCTTCAACAAATCCCTGGCATCATCCATTTGGTCGGCTATCAAGACTATATCGTCGGCGAATCTCAGGTGACTGAGCTACTCGCCAT
The DNA here is from genome assembly GCA_030710515.1 of Abscondita cerata. Taxonomy (NCBI): domain Eukaryota; kingdom Metazoa; phylum Arthropoda; class Insecta; order Coleoptera; family Lampyridae; genus Abscondita; species Abscondita cerata. The sequence continues at coordinate 307,305 of JALBCR010000359.1, read as the reverse complement.
TTATATTTATGCCCTTTTCATCCAGGTTAGCTCTTTTGCATGAATACTCTAGTAGCGTAGTGAAGAGTCTTGGCGATATGGTGTCTCCTTGTCTAACTCCACGTCCTATGGGGAATTTATTTGTTTGTTGATCTCCTACTCTTACTCTCGCTGTAGCATTTTTGTATATATGTTTTATTATATTTATGTAGCGGTGATCTATTCGACATTCCGTTAAAGCTTCTAACATTTTTGTTGATTTATTGTGTCGAAAGCCTTTTCGTAGTCAACAAATATCAACACCAAAGGTTTATTGTATTCGGCACATTTCTCAATTAAGTTTTTATTACCAGTAGGTGATCGTTTGTGCCATATCCCGACCTAAAACCTGCCTATTCTCTTGGTTGGTAAAGTTCTAATTTATTTTTAGTCTCTTTGTAAAGATCTTATACACATGAGAAAGTAGGCTTATAGGACGATAATTTGAGAGATCGGCAATATCCCTTTTTGTGCAGCAGAATTACCTCTGCGTTGCTCCACTGAGTTGGCGTTGTCGCTTCTCCTAAGCATTTATTAAAGAGTCTAGTTAGGGTCCTCAGGAATCTTTCCCCAGCACATTTTATTGCCTCGATCACTATTCCATCGTCTCCCGGAGATTTATTGTTCTTCATTTCCTGTAGGGCCCCTTGTATCTCTTGCAGTGTTATATCCGGCATCTCTTCTGAGCCTTGGTTTATTATCTTTGTTAAAGGTTGGTGTTCTTCTTGTTGTTCTGGTTCTCTATAAAGTTCTCGGTAAAACCCCTCGACAACCTCTAAAATTTTTTCTCTGTCGTTAACAACTTGTCCCTGTTTATCCTTCAATCTGTGTATGTTCTTCCTTCCCTTTGCCATGCTTTGTCTCAGAACTTTTAAACTTTTGTTTTCTTCTATCACTCTGGATATTTCTCTCGTGTTGTGTTGTCTGATGTCCTTTCGAATTTCCTTTTGATTGATATATCTCAGTAATTACTTATTGGATCAAAAATAGTTTAAACAAAAATTGTGTATAATTAAATTATAAACAATTTTTATTTGAATCAAAAAAATGTAAAATAATTATTTTTCTAAATATTTAAAAAATTTTTAAATTTGTGAAGGTTAACAGACCTTTTGGTTACATAGAATATATCCAAAATCTAATCAGATCTGCACAATTATAAATAAAGTCCATGTACATAGTTTTATAAAAATCGGACAGGTGGTTCTCTTGATATCTTGTTTACATAGAAACGGACGGCCGGCCAGCCATCGGCGTCGTAGTGTAGGCAAATTAGACTTTTTAGAAGAAAAAATGTATAAAGTTCTAAAATGTTGGTTGTCAATTTTCAGTAAGAACCCAAACACAAATTTGAAGAGTTCCCACCCCCTCGGGGGGAGCTTCACCCTGTTTTGCACAAAAACCCACTCCCAAACTAACTTCATAATGGTCTTTTGCGTTTTGCACGTAAACAATAACTCTGACAAGAAAAAGTTATAGAACTTTTTAGATTTAACTATTTATTTATTTATTTATTCGTATGGTACATTATACAAATATTGTATTGTGATGTAAGTGTTATGTATGGTGCCCCACAAGATCAGTATAAACCTGTATAGTGTGGTGACGAAACCGTGTGCAATAGTGAATTGGTTCGTCTATTGCACACGGTTTTAACTATAAATTCTCTACAACAATTGTCTTTGCGCATATCTCACAGAACGCTCATAAATGACTTTGGAAAATAATCATAGTGAGCAAAAAAACATATAGAAGCAAATTTGTAGAGCAGTTCTTTCTCTACATAATCGATGTTAGATAAAATATTTTTGAGAAAGTATTAGTGGTCATATGATAATGTTTGTACTTGTACATTTTCTATTGTTGAACCCCATGTAATCATACTTGAAAAATATGCGTCAATTTATCATCATATCATTAAGAAGACAATATTTCATTTCAGAGAGTAACTTTGGCAAGTCGGCAAACATCAGAGAAAACAAATAAATGGAGGAGGGGAGGGAGCGATCGTCGCTTCGCAGTTCATTACTCGCAGTCAAGTGTAAGCGTTGTGTGAGATTTTTTGCGGTATAAGGAAAAAATTATATATTGTGTCGTTATCATGGCGCCAATTAGTGATTCGTAAAAGAATTTGATAAGTAATCTTGCCGATAAAGAGCGTTTTATTGGTTAACTGATGAACACATTAGAATCAGCAGGCATTTCCACTCTTGCTGCTACTGATGATGCCAACTTGTTAATTTTACAGACTGCGATCAACGCAGTCATCAATAATGAAAAAGCCGTTGCTGTGGGGCAGGATATTAATTTACTTACACTTCTTATTGCTCTTTGTCTGCCAGAGAAAGACATTTGCTTTTTGAGAAACACCTAAGGAAATATTAAGGAAAGGATGTATACTTCCCAAGACTTACAAAATTCGACAGTTTTAAAAGATTGCAAAGAAAATAATATTTTATTTGCTCATGCGTTTAATGGTAGCGGCACTACTTCTGCTTTTTTTGGCAATGGAAAATCACAGACCGTGGACTTAATAAATATAAGAAAGGATTTACAAGAAGTGGTCGCCGTTGTCACTAATCCTTCATAAGCAAAAGATGACATACCAAGAGCTGAGGAAAATTTTACATTTGTTCTATATAAGGCACCCAGAAAAGAAACATCTTTAAACCATTATCGATTCATTTTATTTAATAAGCTAGTTGACCAGTCGAGTAACGCAGTCATTTAGTACACCATTCTTATCGAGTTTTTTTATCAAATTCATTTGTGGAAAGGAAGAAATTTGGGATCAACTAAATAGTGCTGGAGAAAAACTAACAACATTCTAATGCCAGTGCTCACGACTCAAGCGCTAGCTGCAGGCTCAATTCTGCAGCCTATATGTTGCGGCTGTATAAAGGGCTGTGAACAGCGATGTAACTGTGTAAAGGTTGGCCTGCACTGCTCTACAATGTGTTCTAATTCTCATGAGCATTTTGCAGAGGCAATTGATTAAATATTTATATTTTATTAGTGAAATAGGCTTCCAGGGAAACCACTTAAAAAAACGCACTGAGAGCTCTACCTCAAGTGTGGTGTGAAAAGCCGCTAAAAGTGCAGAATGCATAGGTATAAAAATCATCATATTACTACTAATACATTCTCAGAAATATTGTATCTAATATGGATCATGTAGAGAAATCAAAGCTCTACAATTTTCCTTCTATACATTTTTTTGCTCACGCTAATACTTTTTAAGATAATCGACCCAAAAGGTTCCAAAAGGCTCATTTTTGCGATCGCACTTAAAACTATGCTTATTTTCCAAGGTCTTTTATGAGCGTTGGGTGCGAGATACGCAAAAAATATATAAAATTTTTGTGGAAAATTTAATGGACAATCTAAAACGTCTTATAACTTTTTCTCGTCAGAGATACGGGTTACGTGCAAAATGCAAAAAATCGTCGTGAGGTCACGTTTGATGGTGGCAAAAGGAGATGAAGCTCCCTCCAGAGGGGAAGGGGACTCTTTGTATCTGTATTCGGGATCCTACTGGAAGTTCATAACCAAAATTTCTAAACTTCTATTTGTCCTTATTTCATCTACATTGCCTACACTATCTAATTGGTCGAAAAAAGTGAAAAAAAAGGTGTGTTAAAATTTTTGGTTTGGAAACCTTTGCATAACTTCCCATCCTATTTCATAAGATGTGGACTGCTAACTTCAGATATAGGATCTTAAAACACTAAACTCTTTCAATGTCAAAAAACTACAGTGCCACATAAAAATATTAAATTAAAAAATGCCTGTGAAGCAATTCGTTCAAATCAAGTAAATGTGAATATGAACTTAACTAATTTGATAAGATTAGAAAAAAGAAAATAAAAATGCAGGTTGAAGAAGAACAAAATTTGACAGTGACAGGGGAGGAAAAATAAAAAATTACATGGAACGTATACTAATCAAATTGTAAGTAAATTAAAATTCTTTTATGAATAATATCAGTATAATGCCTTGAAATTTTCCGGCAATTATTTTTGAATGGTTTTAAAGCAGTTGCTGCAAGAGGACGGTTTGATTAATAAAAAAAAATGTTTTAATAATATACTAATACTAATTATACAGTGCGAGTGTAAAGTTTGCAACTATTGCAATAAATTTTTGTTAGGCATTTTTGAAAAAAATGCTTGAACACGTCAATTTTTATTTTAAATGTCAAATTCTGTAGAACTCATCCAGTTTTTGTTAATACGGTTCAGATATCCAGAAAGATTATCTAATAATCGGGGTACAGGAGAGTGATTAGGTGTTTTGAAGTAACTGTCAATTTTTAGCATACTCGAGCTGAAAATTATGTATTTTACAATACTAGCAGTAACACAGTTATGGAAAATAAATAAACTTGAAATTGATCTTTAATAGCTTTATAGTCTGGTAAAATTTAGTGTTTCTGTTATTTGCAAATTTTAAATAAAATAGGATGAATACGAAAGCCGGTATATAAAAAGCTTCCGGAAAAAAGGCCGACGGAAAAAATCGTGGAAAAAAAGCTGTGATATAAAAAGTTGGAGTGTACAAAATCCCATAAGATTTTACGAATAAAAGAAAACCAGTAAATATATCAGCAATAAGATTATAATTTAATGGAAGATAATAAGTAATCAATATCTTAATAACAGCAAATATTAATAAATCTATTAAAAAATGGTTGTAGAGTAAAATCAATTAAAATAGCTTCTTATTTATATAAACTATTTACGTTTTAAGCAATCCAATATTATTTATTTATTTATTATTTATTAACTAGTTTCAACTCAAAAATTATTGTGAGTCATCTTCAGAAGTCAAAAATATTTTTCTACAAACGTTAAATATGACTTTCGTTTACATGGAAATTTAGAAAAACATAAATTGGTTTGTAATAAAAGTTTCAAAAAAATATATAAACTAGGTATGTAAAATGTTTGAATCTGGAGTTAATTAAATTAATATTAAGGACATAAAATTCTGTTTGATAATTTAATGTTAGATCGTCAAAATTTGATTGATCATTGATTATTAAATTTGGATTTGTTGTTTTAATGTATATTATTTCTAATTTATAGTTTATATATATATATATATATAAATAACCAATATTTTAATAATGTAATGATCAGAAGGATATCTGTTAGTAAAATTATGCATTAATTATGTTGAATCAATTAACTAATTTATTTTTAGCCATAACTGGTCCACAAGAAAAAATAGGCCATTCTTTAAGTGGGACGAAGAAAAAATGAAATTAGAGATAGATGCTGTGAAACATGAAGGCAAAAGCAAGAATGCTGCCGTTATAACATTTGGGGTCTCTAAAACAACCCTAAAACGTAGGCTTCAGCAAAACATGTCTAAAAGAAAAATGGGCCCAACGACAATTATTTCAGAGGATAAAAAACAATTGTTAGTTGAATGGATTCTAGCAACGGGCAGAAAGGGATACCATATTCAAAGATGGCAAACCGGGTAAAACTTAGTTTTCAGCATCAAGCGTCAAAATCGTGAGCAATGGTTTCTAAAGCAGACATTGAGAGATCGTTTGAAGAAATCAAAATGTATTTAAAAAATTAAGGTTTTTACAAAATTTTAAGTGATAAGCCACCCTAAGTCGGGCTTTGTTTTGGGTCCCAGTAGATTAGAGAAAGATTATTATGAACGGAAGTCTAATGCGAAGAAGGAACAAATCACTTGTATATCATGCCTTTTAGCAGAACCATTTCACCGATGGTGATATATCCATTCAAAAAGATTTCGATAGGCATTGTGCAATCGGCTCCCAGGATTGGGCAGTGGATCGCTCCGATTCAGGATGGATAAATTCTGAAATTTTTTATGAGTTCACAGCAAACCATTTTTTACGTTATCTTCAAAATAATAATATTTCTAAACCCGTAATATTTTTTTGTTGACGGACATAGATCGCATTCAACAAAACAGGTCAGCGAATTATGCGAGAGAAATGGCATTATTTTAATAGCCCTTTTTTCAAATGCCACCTACATCCTTCAATTGGTTGACGTTTCAGTTTTGAAGTCTTTCGTTTTTGCTGGAGCCGCAGGCAGAAAATTTGGAAAAAGAAAATGCAAAGCAAAAACTGTCTAGGCTAAGAAACAAATGGTTAAAAAAAATTCTTATTGAATCAGATTCATCTGAGAGTGATGGAGCAATTCCATGTTGCGATAAAGATTTAGATGTTAGTGATTTTGAAAATAACATATTGTCCGATTTGTAATAGTTAGTTATAACAAACAGACCTATCCAAGTCAATAGTCCAAATTATTTTTTACTTAGAAAAGGTGATTAAAGTGAAAGAAGAAGGAGCTGAAATATCATCTATGATAAGAGCAGGAAATGACTGAAAGTGGCCAGAAAAACAAGAGACTGTTTATTTTGTTTTAAAGAAGATATTAAGAAGAAATTAAATGAACCATGCGTAAAACACAAACGCGGTGTCTATTTTGTATCAGAACTATCAAAGTTTGTTTAAAAATAAAAATGAAATTTATAATAAATGACAAATTTAATTTTAATTTTTTTGTTGTTAACAAAATAAATTATTTTGTATAGTGGCTATTACTAAAAATTTAAGTGTCTACTACTAGGACAATACTGGCCATTACCGGCGATTTTGACACTAGAACAAAAAAAAAATTTTTACTTTAAGTAATTATTTTGCAAATTTTGAGGGTGCAAACTTAATCTGCAATAAAAGTAACGTTGGCAAAAAAATGTTTGTTAGATTGGCAAAAAAGCTTTTCTTGAATACTAACGGTTAAACCAAAAATTTTGTCTTGACTGTCCATTACCGGTGCATTCACCCTATGTCAAAACATTTTCTGTTGGTAATGCCATTTGGCAGTTGTCAACCTGGTGTCATTTTGGCATATATTAAAATTAGTGTCTTTTTCAATTTTTGCGTTTAAAAGGTCTATAAAACTTTTCAAAATAAGCCTATTCCAGATTTTACTGATTTCAGTGTCATGTGTTTAGTAACTTTTTTGCTGACCAAGGCTAAGAAAAGGAGTGTTTCTGACCGCTTTTGATTGATGCAAAATCAGTGAATATAAAAATTTGAAAGTGTGGTAATAGTATGAAAATGTACCATCAAAAATAAATTAATTTGTTAGCAATACTTAACAGCCTTAATCAATTTAGATAATGATATTTGATCATTTAACATTTTGAAGTCTGTCAAAAAATATTGATTTAGATTTTACAAGTTCATATTTAATCTTAAATATCAAATTTTTGCAAAATATTCAATTATTGACGTTCGAATTGCATTAATTAACATATTTTGGATATGTTGGAATATACGTTAAGTAAAAATTTTTAAGATCTTGTTATAAATTTATTTTGGAATTATATTAAGTACTTAATAAAAGTTCAATTCATTTTAATTCATGAATTAAAATTATGTACATAATAAAAATTTAAACTATTTTAGTTAAAGAATTAATATTCTTACTACAGAATTAAAATGTAATAGTAATAATAATCTGCACAAAAATAAAGAATAGTAAAGTTAAAATATGAAATAATACTGAAACTGTCACATAGAATTTAAATGTAGTTTTAAAATTAAATTAATTTAATAGAAACACTTATCAAGTTATGAAATACCATTTGAGCATTTAAAATTTTAAAGTCGACCGAAATATTTAATTTTGATTTAGTTTTTCCAAGTGGATACTTAGTTCAAATATCAAAATTTTTTCAAAATATTTAGCTCATGGCATACGAAGTGCATAAATTAATTAATTAACATTATGTATTTTGTAAAAATTTAGTTTAATTTAAGAATTAAAATTAAGTACATAATGGAAATTCAAATGATTTTTAGTTATAGAATTAAGAATATGTACCTAATTGAAGTTGAATAAAAATAATTCTGTGTACAAAAATGAAAGATACTAGTGTGAAAATTTGAAACAAAAGTAGAATTGTTGTAACAGCATTAAAATGTACATTTAAAATTAAATAAATTAAATAAATTTGATAGAGACACTTAAATACTTGATTCCAATTTTGTGATAATAGTTGATCATTAAAAGTAGTTGAAGGCTGCCGAAACGTATAATTTTGCTTTAATTGTTACAAGTTCATATATAATGTCAAATATCAAATGTTTGAAAAATATTGAGTTATTGTCGTACGACGTGTTTTGGTTATCTGAGCACATACGTTAAGTAAACATTTCTTACAATCTAGTTTGGAATTAATGTTGTGTATTTAATAAAAATTCAAAGCATTTTAATTAAAGAATAAAACTTACTTAAGGAATTGAAATCGAATAATAAAAATAATGTGAAGAAAAATAGAAAACAATAGAGTGAAAATTTTAAACAAAATTGGAACTGTCGTAACAGCATTAAAATGTACATTTAAAATTAAATTAATTTGATAGAAACTTTGACTCAAACTTGAAAGAAATAATCTAATAGTATTTTACATATAAAATTATAAAGTCCGCTAAACGATTTAACATTGATTTAGTTTTATACTTAATCTCAAATATAAAATGTTTGCAAAATATTGAGTTATTGACGTACGAATTGCATTAATTAACATATTTTGATATGTTGGAATTATACGTTAAGTAAAAATTTCTTACGATTATGTTATAAATTTAGTTTGGAATTATATTATGTACTTAATAAAGTTCAATTCATTTTAATTCAAGAATTAAAATTATGTACATAATAAAAATTTAAACCATTTTAGTTAAAGAATTAATATTCTTACTACAGAATTAAAATGTAATAGTAATAATAATCTGCACAAAAATAAAGGCTAGTAAAGTTAAAATATGAAATAATACTGAAACTGTCACATATAATTTAAATGTAGTTTTAAAATTAAATTAATTTAATAGAAACACTTATCGAGTTATGAAATACCATTTGAGCATTTAAAATTTTAAAGTCGACCGAAATATTTAATTTTGATTTAGTTTTTTCAAGTGGATACTTAATTCAAATATCAAAATTTTTTTCAAAATATTTAGTTCATGGCATACGAAGTGCATACATTAATTAATTAACATTATGTATTTAGTAAAGTTTGTTCATTTTAATTTAAGAATTATAATTAGGTACATAATAGAAATTCAAATCATTTGTAGTTATAGAATTCAGAATATGTACCTAATTGAAGTTAAATAAAAATAATTCTGTGTACAAAATGAAAGATACTAGTGTGAAAATTTGAAACAAAAGTAGAATTGTCGTAACAGCATTAAAATGTACATTTAAAATTAAATAAATTTGATGGAAACATTTAAATACTTGATTCCAATTTTGTGATAATAGTTGATCATTAAAAGTAGTTGAAGTCCGCCGAAACGTATAATTTTGCTTTAATTGTTACAAATTCATATTTAATGTCAAATATCAAATGTTTGCAAAGTATTGAGTTATTGTCGTACGACGTGCTTACATTAGCATATCTGAGCACATACGTTAAGTAAACATTTCTTACAATCTAGTTTGGAATTAATGTTGTGTACTTAATAAAAATTCAAAGCATTTTAGTTAAAGAATTAAAATTACTTAAGGAATTGAAATCGAATAATAAAAATAATGTGAAGAAAAATAAAAGACAATAGAATGAAAATTTTAAACAAAATTGGAACTGTCGTAACAGCATTAAAATGTACATTTAAAATTAAATTAATTTGATAGAAACTTTGACTCAAACTTGAAAGAAATAATCTAATAGTATTTTACATATAAAATTATAAAGTCCGCTTTATTTTAACATTGATTTAGTTTCATACTTAATCTCAAATATCAAATTTTTGCAAAATATTAAGTTATTGACGTACGATGGGCATAAATGTTTTGGTTATGTGGGACCATTCCTTATAATCTAGTTCTAAATTTAATTTGGAATTAATATTATATAGAAATGTACATAATGGGAATTGAAATCATCTTTAGCTAAAGAATTAAAATTATGTACATAATTAAAATGGTATAATAATAATGATAAAGTGTTTGAAAGAAACTAGAATAAAAAAGTGAAATAATACAAAAAAATTAATTTGATTGATACACTTGAATCAAACTTAATTTTGATTTAAATTTTTGAGTTGATATTTAATTTGAAATATCGAATTTTTACACAAGATTGAGTTATTGATGAACGAAGTGGATCAATTAGCATGTTTGAATTTTGTGGGCACATACGTTAAGTACAAATTCCTTACAATCTAGTTATAAATTTAATTTATAATTAATATTACGTACTTAATACAGAATCTTCAAGCAATAAAATTATGTACATCACTAAAATATAATAATAATAATAATGTGTAAAAATAAAAATAAGATATCGAAAATTTGAAACAAAGTTGGAATTGTTATAATAGTATTTAAATGTACTTTTAAATTAAATTAATTTAAGTGAAACATTTATGTAATCATATTTGATCATTAACAACTTTGCAGTCTACTAAAATGTTTTATATTGATTTAATTTTACGAATTTATACTTAATCTTAAATATCAAATTTATGCAAAATATTGAGTACAAATAATAATAGTAATTACAAAAATAAAAGATAGTATATTGAAAATTTGAAACAAAAATGGAACTGTCGTAACAGCATTCAAATCTAGATTTCAAATTAAATTAATTGGATAGAAATCTTTAAAAGTTTGAATTAAATTATGTAATAATCTTTTGCCATTTAAAATTTTAAAGTCCGCCAAAAGATTTAATATTGATTTAGTTTCATACTTTCAATTTTTTGCAAAATATTAGGTTTTTGACGTACGATGTGCATAAATTAGCAGATTTTGGTTATCTGGGTACATTCCTTATAATCTGATTATACATTTAACTTGGAATTAATATTATGTACTCAATAAAAACTTAATTTGAGAATTAAAATAATGTACACAATAAGAATTGAAATTATCTTTAGCTAAAGAATTAAAATTATGTACGTAATTGAAATGGGATAATAATTTGTTTGAAAGATACTAGAATAAAAAACTGAAACAAAATGTAGTAGTATAAAATCAAACTTAATTTTGATTTAATTTATTAATTAATCACAAATATCATTTTTTTCAAAATATTGAGTTATCTTACGTACGACGTAGTTAATGTTGCGTTGCATAAATTAGCATGTTTATGCGGAAAGGTATAATTAAATTAAGCGAAAGAAATAGGCAAATGCAATTATAATCACGTACAAAAAAATTATAGCATTGCCACGGATAAGCGTGAACTATTAACCACGCCGTTATGTAATTTACTCAAAAAAACTATACATTTATTAATTCGTTTTAGTTTGTTGTCAATTTAATTGATGATGATCTATGCAGTTAAGAAATAACCTCGTCAGGTATTACATAATATCATATCTTTTCGAAAATTGAACAGTAGATGAGTAATTAAATGGAAGCTTTTTTTTTATAATATAGTCGATTGATTAATATTAATCTCTGCAGAAAACTAAAAGCTGAGTGGTCGAATGGATGTGGAAACGGATTTACCATCAGGATCAGAAAGGCGTTGATACTTTAAAAGGTATCCTGTTAAAAATGTATTATTTTTTTCTTTTAAAAAAGCCGACTGGCGCCGTCAAAAGAACTAATTTATTAATTATCTCTACAAACAGGCTGTGATGACGCTTGTTCTTGTTATTTCCTCTGCACATTAACTTTTGCTTCCTTTTGTTTTAATTTTTCAAGATGAAGAATTAAGAAAAGTCGTTATTTGCATAATTATAACAGTTAACACTTGTTTATTATTGTTGTAAGCGTTACGTTACGTAATGACATTGTAGAATTTACTTTGCGCTTTGCGTAATTGTTATTTCACCATCCACAGTAACAATTATTGTTAAAAATTTTAAAATTCTAAACGATGCATTGTCTAAGTAGGTGTAAGTACTTTCTTTACATCATAATCATAAAAATCCATTTAAATAAAAAAGTAAAAAAAATCCAAATAAAATTATAAGCAAAAAACAATAATAAATCAACTTATTTATACAAAGATGCTGTAATTATAACACAGAACCTTATTGTTGTTTTTAAAAAGTGATCTAAAATCGTTTCGTACTTAGTAATTAAATGAAAGTGGTTGAGATTATGAGCTTTTGTAAAAGCACTTAGTTGGTGGTCAAAACGCTTTTAAACAAAAGGAACCTTAAAAATTCGTCCGCTTTTATTTGTGTTTTTTTGATGTAATCCCACCCACTGTAACTGTATTAGAAGCATAGCTTATACAATTACCAAGATACCGTTAAAATTAAGAAAAACCAGTACCAACAAAAAAAGTCGTTCACATATTCAAAATTTAAATATTTATGTATTCAAAATAAGCTACCAACTTACACATAATTGCCTGGCGAAGATCTTCTTTTATTACAAATAATTGCGATTAAAAGTGTAATTTACATAAGTTACAACATGTTTGATGAAGCCCTATTTGTATAATAGCACATTTAAACTATCTAATCAACCAAATCCTTCGTTCTAGGTCTTTAAGAGTTCGAAATAAGAAATCTTTTATATTTTACCGACATTTATGTTCTTTCAAAACGCATTATTACATTTCAGCAGCGGTCTGCCGGATATTTAATTTTAAGCGTTGTTTTTAAACTGAAATTTTAAAGTGACACGCTCAGGTAGAAAGGCGTTAACAACATATTGTTGTTCTACATAAATAATTTTTTCCACTTTAAGTTAGTTCGAGTTAATTTTTTAGTGCAAACATCTAAGAAGTTAATTTATCTGAAATGGTAACATTATTTAATGCTACTGGATTTTTAAAAGATACAGTGATTTTGTTTAAATACCTATGTTTTTAGCTACAATGTTTTAGTATTGTTGTATATGACTAACAAATCTATTCCATAATTTGATTTTTTTACTTTTCTCGACAAGTGCTAAAAAGGATTTTTACTGATGTCTTTTGTTTTCACAACTGTTTAGGTTGGTACCTCGCTTATGGCATATTATAATTATTATGAACGTGACAGTAAAATACCAACATGATTTGTTCAGAATAAAACGTTACATGAATCTAGTCAAATCATATACTATTTAAAAAAGTAACATACGGATTTTAGAAAGGATCCTCAAAGGTGCTCAGATGATGGCTGCGGATAAATTATTCGTTTCTTATTAAAGATGCTGTTTTTGTGAATGATGTTGTTAACTGGACCAAGTATGACTTAACCCTCCATTTTATTCAAAACGGTGAAGCACAGAGTAGAGACAAAACTTTTAACAAGCACAGACTCCCTGGTCCCTTGTATAATTCTGAAGAGTAAACACTCGTTCCAATCTGGCACTCTTTATTTTCCGGTCACTTTAAATTATGAAAACTACTCAGATTCTTGAAGGATCGTCTGGAGGTTTAGATGGCATTCGCCCTCAACACTTGAAAGATCTTATTTCCAAATCTGCTAGTCCAGTAACCTTATCGCCTGACTATATGGCGTAGTATGCGCTAAATCTGGTAGTTTTGATTTTTTGCACACTTGTTTATGACGTTGGCCTATTAAATAATCCAAGTTTGTGACCTCGAACGCCGAACGCAACTTTGTCAAAAATCGAAAAAACCTCGAAAAAATCGCGTTTTTTCAAATTTTCGCGATTTGGACCCTAAAGGAATAGTTTTGGGGAAAAAAGGGTTAGTAAGTTTTTAAAGTAGACTAAATGTGCTACAATATGATACTAAAACTGTCTCTGTAGACCCAATACTTTCCGAGATACAGCCTTTCAAAATTTACCTTTTTAAGTTTTACGCGAAAAAAACCTTTTTTAAATTTTGGTGATTTTAACCCTAAAGGACTAGTTTTTTGAAAAAACTTGTATTGTATGTTTTAAAGCTGACTCAATTCGCTACAATATGATAATAAAACTGTCTCCGTAGACCCAATACTTTCCGAGATTAAGCCTCTCAAAGTTTATCATCAAAAAAATTAGGTTAAAAATTTTCCAACATTGACAGAATTAGCATGTTGTTGCTGATCTGATACAACCAAAATAATACATAAGTTAACAATTTTTTATTCTACTTTCAGGCTTATAACTGATGAGCACAGAAACTGCCGAGGGATGGCGCTACCATGCAGATTCTTTCAGTCGCGTTGTAGCAAATGTGATACAACATGCATCATGTGACACCTAACGGAGTTACAGTTAGATTTTTTGTATTGTCCACTGTGCACCATATTCCCCTACCGTTTCAACTGAAAATCTGCGCAGAATGTCGGATCCCAGTCCAAGCGTGGGTTTGTGTTTTATATGTAAGGAGACTTTCAGTGAAGGTGAAGTGCGCCTAGTGAAGGAAAGAGGTCTAAAAACTCTTCTTCAGTCGAGTATTTCCCTCAAGAACATTGGAAATCAGCAATTATTGAAGGGCCTAAATGAGATCCATGTGCACACTGCTTGTCAGCTAAAATACAACAATCCGAAGTTAATCCAAGCAGCTGTCAGCAGTGGAAAACAAATATAACGCCATCAAGGGCCACGAGGTCAGTCTCTGAACAGTTCAATTTTAGAGAACACTGTTGTTTATGTGGAGATAAAATAACTGAAGAGTTCCTTGTGGCAGAAAGGAAGAAGAAACCAGAAAAACGGAACAATGTCATTACTGCGGAAAAGTTGTCCCTCAGTGAAACAATCTTCAGAGCAGCTGAGAAACGTGGTGATGAGTGGGCTCTTAAAATAAAAGAGCGTATATCTGTGAACACAGATTTGGTAGCCCTTGATGCCAGATATCATCGGTTCTGCCAAATAAAGCTCTACCAGACACCATCAACCGGAAAGCCCAGGGGAAAACGTAATTGCCCCACAGTTGATGAGGCCATGGAAAAGATTTATTCATATCTAGAAGAGAACGCCGAGGAGTGTCAGTTCTCTCTAGATGAACTGATGGACCAAATAGAAGGAGAACGACCTCAACGACGAACAGTCAAAAATCGCTTGTTTGAAAAGTATGGGGAGGACATTTTGATTGTTGAGAACCCCTTCAAAAACAGCATTGTTTGTTTTAGAAACACAGGTTACCAAATTCTCACCAGTACATGGTATGACTATAGGAGTTTGGATCCTCAAGCAGAGAGACTACGCGTGGTGAAAGCAGCTGCTGATATCATACGAGAGGATATACGGTGTCAAGTGTACGACACAACACAATTCGCACCATCCGACGACTTCTTCCGGAATGTAAATTCAGTTATCCCTGATTCTTTGAAACTGTTGCTCGAAACAGTAATTTTAAAAGACAAACGGAGCTGTTTGGATTCCTATAGAAAGAAGTGCGTTGCGCTTGCACATTCAATAATATCGGCTGTCAGGCCTCGCTCGTTCATCTCTTGTTTACTGCATGGGATTGGTGTATTCCTGTATCACAAGTTCGGGTCGAAACATCTTGTTGAGTTATTGTCGTCTCTTGGATTCTCAGCTTCATACAAGAATACTATGCTTTTGGAAACCTCGGCCATCATGCGACCAGACCAACTCATGTTGAAGGACCCTTCCATGACGTTTGTGCAATTTTCTTTTGATAACGCCGACTTTAATGTCAACACTTTAGATGGGACAGGTACTTTTCACGCAATGGGAGGTATAATGATTGTGACTCCCTATAATTCCTCATGTCCCGAGAATAAAATAGACCGTTTGACGAAGTGCACTGCTTCTGAACTCGTACAGAGAAATCCACCTATCCAAATGGAAACCTTCCAAAAAGTGCCATTCAAACAAGGTTTGTCTGCAATTAATATTGTTAACTTAGACAGTATTCATTCGATACCTGAAGAAATTGTACCACTCCCTTCAGATATCTTATGGTTGTATGGGAAAGTTCAAAAAAGTCAAACATCCCGGGATGGAATGGATTCATGGAGGAATCCACAGCAGAGAAACAATTTGAAACATCCAAAATTATATGTCTGCCATTCATCAACCATCTCCCGTCCGATTACAATACCGTTCTTACATCTCTTCGGTTAGCAAATGATAAGTGCCGAGTCCATGGACAAAAACATGCGTTGTAACGTTTGACCAACCCCTCTACATTAAAGCCAAAGAGATCGTCGAAAACTATCGTGACACTGATTTGAATAACGTCGTTGTGAGGCTGGGGGTTTCACCTACTGATGTCATTCTTAGGATCAATATGATCATGAGTGGAAGTGGTCTAGATCTGACAATTTATGCTGAAAACAGCATTGATAAGATGTTGGCTGGACATGCTTATTCTAGAGCTGTGAGAGCTCACAATTTGGTGTATCTTGCCTTGGCAAATGAATTTGTGAAAACAATTCAGTTCACTGCAGAGGAAGAAAGCATTATTAAAGACTTTATTTCAAACTCTTACAGATCTGCAATTCTAACAGCTAACGAAAATGAGGATTTTCAAGCACTTATGATGAAAATCACGGATACTTTGTGCAAGCTTGAATGCAATGGACCAACCGCAAAGCTGTGGGTTCTCTATTTTCGAATGGTGGCACTGATGAAGCAATTTATCCAAGCAGAACGGGCTGGCGATTGGAATTTGCATTTGGACACTATTCAGAAAATGATCCCATTCTTTCACGCATCAGGCCACTTCTTTTATGCGAAGTGCGCACAATTATATATGCAAGATATGCTGGAATTAGAAAGTAAAATGGACCCACTTGAGTACGATCAATTCACAAAAAAGGGATACTTCACCATCCGGCGGTCTAACAAATTTTGGTCGGGTATATGGTCAGATATGACGATTGAGCAAGTGCTGATGAAATCTATGAAAAGCTATGGAGGGCTCACTCGAGGACGTGGTATGACTGAGAGTGTACTCTCTCGATGGACATTAGGCATGGTGTATCTACATAATATCTGCCATGAAGTGGAAACATACTGCGAGGTTACCACTGCAACAACTGAACAACATGTTGACATGCGACAATCTCGTGTCACCAGAGATGATTCAGATACGGAAAAACTGTGTAGATGGTTTGCACAGCACCCTCCATTCCTTACAACCGATTTCATTATGTCTATCAGCAGTGGCATGGTTGGAGAATCTAGTGTCAACAGCCACATGGCTCTAGAGATTGGGAGAAAATCGATGCAAGACATGGTTGGCCAGAACTTCCATGAAGTGAAATTCAAACGTAAAAACAATGTTGTGTCCCTTTCTTCAGCTGCACGAACTATTACTGTTGACAAAAAACAGGTAACTGTTGATCCTCTAACACTGTTTCACAGGATGTGTGTCTTAAAACAATCGGATGAAGAATTGCGAGAGTTCTTCACTTACGAACTGTCACCAATCCCAATGTCATTGTTCTCTGAAGAGGGAATGAGAAAGGGCACAAAATCTACATTGTATTCAGTATTTCAACCTGTACCTATAAATGAGGAGCAAGGATTAACGAAGTTTGTAGTAGTGGATGGAGGGCATCTACTCCACAAAGTTGTGTGGCCTCGAAGCTCATCATTTGGTGCGATAGCTGACAGATACATACAGTACATTATTGCTCACTATGGCTCCAACGTGGCAGTAGTTTTCGATGGTTACCCCGTAGATGCTGCACAGAAAAACACAAAGAGCTCTGAGCGTATTCGAAGAGCCAGGTTACACTCATCGCGAGAGACAACAATGCTGAAAACAAAATGGGAAATCACAACATTCAAGTACTCCAAGCAGAGGAAGATGCTGATAGGCTCGTCATCACTACAGCTGTAACTGCTACCTCTACCTATGATAAAGTGGTAGTCGTTGGTGAAGACATTGATTTGCTGATCATTCTTACTGCGATCTCAAACCAACGAGAAATTTTTTACAATAAATGTGGAAGAAGCAAAGCATCAGATGTCATGTATTCCAGCATCGCTTCTTCAAAATCCTCTTTGAAACCAGAGCTTTTCCTCTTCATCCATGCCTTTAGTGGTTGTGACTCGACATCCTGCTTCTTTGGCTTAGGGAAGAAGCAACTTATGTCCATAGTCGAAAAAAATCTGGACGTTGAAAAGCAAGCTGCGATTTTCTCGACACCAACTCTACACCTGACGGGACAGCAGCAGCAGGAGAGAGAGTCATAATTTCTCTCTACGGAGGCAACTCCGACACCCATAACCTTGACGAGCTGCGGTACCAGCTATTCGGCAGGGCTGCGACGAAAACCAGCTTCAATCTAGCCAGGCTACCTCCTACACGAGACTCTGCTCGATTTCACTCCCTGCGGACATACCATCAGGTAAAAATTTGTCCTTGCACAGTTGCGTCAGTTACATATCATTCATCATTTTCTATTCTCATGCACAATCTTCTTACAGGTACAGGCGTGGTTGGGAGTCACACTGAACCCCTCTCCTGGGGATGGATATCCACGACACAAGGTCTCAACCCCAAAATGATGACCAGAGATGCAGCACCACAACGCCTTTTGCTGATGATTTCTTGCGGCTGCTTGAAGGGTTGTGGGAACGCCTGCAGCAGGATTAAAGTGTTCATCAGTCTGCAGGCATTGCAGCGGGGCCTCTTGTGACAACGTCCCTGATATTCTAATAGTAGATATCCCAGAAGGCTCCGATCTGTCCGATTACAAAATGGAGGATGACTTGTGGGCACACGAGGTCGTCGACTATTTATCACCATCACCATCATCCCGTGATGGGGATATGCCATCCGTCGATCCACATACGGACGAACCTCAGCCGGGTCCTTCCAAGAGGGCTAAATGTGTTTAATTTTTACTCGTATACATGAATATTTGAATATAATTACTCAATTTAATAAAAAATAAAACTTATTAATTTTTGTTGTGTACCTTACTAACCTAAACTTAGGGAAGATGATAAACTTTGAGAGGCTTAATCTCGGAAAGTATTGGGTCTACGGAGACAGTTTTATTATCATATTGTAGCGAATTGAGTCAGCTTTAAAAACATACAATACAAGTTTTTTCAAAAAACTAGTCCTTTAGGGTTAAAATCACCAAAATTAAAAAAAAAGGGTTTTTTTTCGCGAAAAACTTAAAAAGGTAAATTTTGAAAGGCTGTATCTCGGAAAGTATTGGGTCTACAGAGACAGTTTTAGTATCATATTGTAGCACATTTAGTCTACTTTAAAAACTTACTAACCCTTTTTTCCCCAAAACTATTCCTTTAGGGTCCAAATCGCGAAAATTTGAAAAAACGCGATTTTTTCGAGGTTTTCGATTTTTGACAAAGTTGCGTTCGGCGTTTGAGGTCACAAACTTGGATTATTTAATAGGCCAACGTCATAAACAAGTGTGCAAAAAATCAGAACTACCAGATTTAACGCATACTACGGATGTATAAAGTTACTGGATTATGCAGGAGAAGCCGATATTCGTTTAGTCAAATTCTTAACAACCCTTGTCAACTTCATATTAAAAGAAGCTGTCTATCTCAATGTTTCTGGTGTTTTCTTTGGAGCAAATTTTTGTGCTTTATTCGAGAAGGGCAATGAAATTTGTCTTCGTTTCAAAGATTGACTGCTAAATATGCCTGTAAGACTTGTTTTGAAGAAATGATGCTTACCTTCGTCCGTGTCAATTTGGGTTTGCTACTAAAGGAGGGTGTGAAGTTGATTTTTCAAAAATCATTTTGAAAATCGATTATCAGAATGCTTTTAATTTAGTTGAGAGGCATATCATGCTGGATGAAGGTGAAGCTGCCCTTCCTAATGTTTGTGCTGTTTACTTTGGAGCAAATGTTTGAAGTTCAGATATCTTGAAGGCACTTAATTTTATTTCCAAATGGATCATTTGGTGGTTTACATGGAATCCGACCTCAACACTTAAATCATCCAACTTCTAAATCTACAGGAGAAGCCGGCATTCGTTTACTCAAATCTTGTCAACTTCCTATTAAAAGATGCTGTTCATTCTAACGTGTGTGCTGTTTTCTTTGGAGCACATCTTTGTTCTTTATCCAAAAAGGGCTGTGGGATTTGTCTTCGTTTCGGAAATTGACTGCTAAACTTGCATATAATGCTTATTCTAAAGAAATTGATGTTTACCTTCGTCCATGTCAATTTGGGTTTAGTACTAAAAGAGGCTGTAAAGCTGCCGTTTATGCAACCATAATATTAGTAAAAAAAAGAAAGAAATTCTTTAAAAATCATTTTAAAAATTGATTATCAAAATGTTTTTAATTTAGTTGAGTGGGATATTATGATGGATGAAGTAAAACTAAGATTTTCAACTTCATTCATCGATGCTACTCAACACCATTAATGTTAACTTTATAGAAGTTCAGTGCTCAGGTCTGAAGTTGAATGCCACCAAGGAGCCTCTTTAATGTTTAACCTTACAATTTATTGAGCTGTGAAAATAGGAGATGAAAATCTTTTACCGCGATGATGGTACTTTGGGATGAGAACCTAAAGAGGTCTTAGAAGATTTCAAGTTGATAATGCTGATGAGTGAGAAACTGAGACTAAAAGTCAACCCTTCAAAATGTGAGTTGTTGTAATGTGGAAAAGTGGACAAGAATGTAGTCGACCAGTTTTCGTTAGTATTCCCTGAGATGTTTATCGTGGACGAATCTAACATGTACCTCCTGGGAGTTTCTTTAACGGAATCAGCTACTCCACTAGCTTTGTCAAAGAAGACTGAATGTGTCATTGTCTAAGCTCATTAACCAATCACATAGCTTATTGAAACACTCTAGAAACTTATGAACATCTTTAATTCCTGGTACTTCTGCATTAAATCATCGTTGGAGAAAATAATTAACCTTAGTTTTAAAGTCCAAAAATGGATCATTACATCTTTTTCTACCCGATTTGGAAGTTTCGAAATCCTTCAAGCTAAGGATTTATCTCTCTCAGTTTTTTGCCTGCCTTGAATGGCATTTCAGAACTTATCCGCGCCATGTAGCCCAGAATCGTAGATATATCTGAAATCAATAAAGCTAATTCACTATAGTCTAAACTAAACAATATGATTCTTCTCCTATCATCAATTGGCGAATTGGCAATCAACCGTCTACTATCAAGTCTTATGTTTGAAATTCCTGAAGATGCAGCTTGTTATAAGTCTGCATGCATAAAGTGTTTGGCTATTAGCACTTCTTTCAGGACCACTAGGAAGTTTTTTTGGAAAATAATGTATTCAGCATTTCAATGGCTGTTCGTCTTAGACGTAAACATTTAGATCCCATCTATTCTGGAACCTCCTGAAGTTCGTAGCGATGATGGAAAAAACAAACGGATTAACTTTGCTGTCCTGGATTAACGGTGAAGCTCTAATACATTTATCTTCTTATCTTCTTCCGTTTTTAGTGAATTTGCGTCAAATCAAAAGAAATGGACCATTTTCCGTAAATTGCTAGGAGCATGGTCTCAAGAAACGCATGAGTGTGAAGATTTTATCGGAAAAATAATGCTCTTGGATGACAGCTATTCTGTTGCCTACGAAGATCTTGTATTTATTTGACACCTAGTGTAATTCTTCACAAACCTGTAAATAGGAAACAGAAATCACTTTCTTGTGGTAAATAATAATTAAACATACAATTAAAAAGCATCAATAATTAGAAGAAAAATTGAACAATAATTAAAAGATTTAATTTATGAGAAGTCTTCATGATCTGGAGAAATCAACTTTATTTACTTATAATGTTAGTAATATCTTAGTTATATTGATTTAATTAATAATACTACATTTTATTTCATATAACAGTAATGATACTTTTTTATGATCCTTTAAAACAAAAAACTTTGTCAAGCAGGAAACAGTCACTAACAGTACCACAAACTTTGGCTGAGTTCCCACACTAAATAGCCGACAAATTTTTTTAATTTTTTGACACCAAGGTCCGAGAGTTTCGTTTGCAATCGCTTTAAAAATATAATGATGAAACTTTTAAGCTTGATATTTAGCGTGCTTCTTTTGCAAGTTATTTTGTCAGCAGCTGCTGTAGCTTTCAAAGTAGTGTGAGGTAGATATGTGAAGTTAAAGTGACGCCATCTGGTCTTTTACCACCGTCACGTGATATGTTCTTAGGTTCAAGAATGACCGAAAAATGTGCAAATGACAATGCCTGTTGAATAATAGAATTAAATACACTAGTGTGACGACAACAGAGATGTGTTTCAAAGAGATGACATTCAAGACAATGTCATCTTGATTAGTTAGGCTTATGTTCTTAAAAGCAAGCTCCTGATTCTGATTCTTAGAGGCCAGTAAATCGAGCTTGGGTTAGGATAATTTCGTTTTTGATTATTATATTTACCTTAATTACATCCCAAATTTTCTGAGTTGGTAGACTATGTGAAAGAAGGGAATTAACCAAAGCCAGGTTTATAAAGCAGATGAACCGGAGTCTTAACTTCCATAGTAGAGAATAAGAAAAACATAACAACTAATTAAAATGTTTAAAATTCTTCGGATACATAAACCATAGTTGAAAATAGGGAGATTTGTTTAAAACCACTGTGTATCGATAATAATAGCTTCTAAACTTTGACGAACATAAGTTTATTTCAAAAAGTAAGTAAGGATGGAAAATTCCATAGAAGACAAGTGCGAATAAGATACTCCATGGATAATCCTGATAAAGAAACGGATACAATAGTTGGAAAATTTTGCTGGATTTCTAAAACGATCTTATCTCTTTCGATATAATTAAAGGCATTTGTAAAATCAGGATTTTCTGGGATGTTGACATAAGTTGTAATTGTGTGGATATATATTTCGGCACTTTGTTTAGTTGCTACTCCGAGTTGATGAGGAGCTAAATATGCGTTAATTTCAAAATCTTGTTTAAAACAGGTAATATGAGTTGAGAGTCTTTGTAAAGCACAACCTATGGCAATAAGTCTTACTCCCACATTATTCATTGAAAAGGCACTGAGTGAGTTTCCAAAAAACATAGGAACAATTCTTTCGTTAATTTTACCACCAAGATTAAAGTTTGATGGCAGAAATTTCTCTCCACAAGAGAAGGAAGTCATATGTTTTAGAAATTGTGGTTTCATTCTCTTGATGCCTGCAGCTGAACCACAAGAATCAATCAATAACGTTTGATTCAGTGACATAAAATGTAGAATTATTGAAGGTAGCTCCGTGAAGAAAAGAGGTCGAGACGGTGAAGGATGTTTCGATTTTAAAGAGTGGAATGTGTTGTCATTAAGAGGACCGAGTTTATCTCCAGAAGATTAAATTCTTACTGCTCTTTTAATATCAAAGTCATTTACTTTGACTTCAATCCTTTTCGTTAAGTTTTCTGAACAAGATTTAATTTTAAATAAAGATGGTGAACTGAAGTTACCAATATTATTCTTTATGTTTGATATTAAATTTCTGAATTTAAGGCTATTTAGATTAAAATAAAAAGAAGCAAGTTTTCCCAGGCTGACATCAAGATTGAGTTAATGAAATTGGAAATAACTGATGTCAACTTTTCAGCTAATGAATAACGGACACTTTTCGGGATTCTTTTTAGTTGTTAATTTTTCTTATTTTCTTGAATTGATGATATTGAAAAACCGTGGAATTAACGTGAATAAGTTGTTTTTAATGGTATTTTTTAATGTGAGCATTGAAACATATTTCATCCTTAAAAATGTTTGGAAAGGAAAATGATCAAATGGTCCTGAAAAAGGAAACTTCTTCGTCATCGCCTTCTTCGTATCTGGGTTTGTAGTATCGACCTAATTTAGATTCGATAGTGGATGAACCGCTGGATGTTGATAAGTTGTTTTGAGGACATGAAGGTATGGAACGTATTTGAGAATGACATTTTCTCACTTCTGAGTTGTTTTTGAGTTTCTTGTTGCAATTGCCTCATATTGGAAAAACGATTTCTAAAATAGTATTTCTTGAAGAAATTGAAGATACTGATGTGACGTAGACATTGACATTTTCCTTAAATTGATTTAATTTCTAATGTTAACGTTTAAAATCTTAAGAGAAAATTTGAAAATAGTAATAAAATAACCAACTTTGTCTGAAAGTGAAATAAATTAGTTTTAAATAAATTCTTCTTACAATAACTTAAAAAGTTGAAAGTGTACTTACTTAAATGTAGACCCTTCTCTTTAAATGTACATAAATGTAACACATAAATAAAAACAACTCAATCGCCTTAGCCCCTCCCCCTCCACAAAAATTCAAATTTTCACGTTTGGACACGAATGAAAACAACTAGCACAAGCTAGCACAACGCTAGCATTCCTTCAATTGCGTAGTTATTGAAGTTTTAATTTAGAAGGGGAGGGGAGGGGGCTAAGACAACCTCACCCCTCCTATAGAAATATTGATTGTTTTATGTTTGCACACAAAAGAGAATAGCTAGTACATGCTAGCACAACTTTGTTCAACGCTAGCACACCTTTAATAACGGAGTTACTGAAAGTTGAATCTAGAAAGCCAGCTCCCCCACCCACCAAAAAAATTTACAAATTTTGACTTTTGAACATTAAACAGCGCAGGCTAGCATTACTAAAAATAACGCAAGTGCACCTTTAATGACAAGGTTATTGAGGTTTGGTTTGAATCTGGAGGGGCTGGCTTCTAAGATTCAGTTCTCAATAACTCCGTTACTGAACAAGGAAATGGAAATCTAAACTGCAGCGTCTAACTGCAACAAAACGGAAAACACCAAAAAACTGCTTTCGTGGGCAAATGTCAAAAAATTAATTTTTATTGTGGGGGGTTGAAAGCAACCGAACTAATAAAAACACTTTTCTAATTTAGTTATGAGATGGTGTGTTTTGCAGCATAGTATTCAACACAGTTTTTCAATTTTTGTTAATTTTTATAGAATTAGTAATTTTTTGTGAACTATTAGGTTTAAAGTATGTAACATCATTCAATTTTTATCTAAGATATACAGGATGATTCATAAAGCTATTGGGTCCTATGATCATATTTGTGTCTAAATAACCCGCCCTTAGCTTATGTCCTAATAGTTATGAATTACTCTGTATAAAAAATTTCATCCAAACTCTTAACCGGAAGACGTGTAGGCAAAACAGATGCTGCATTGCCCCTCTAGATTGCTAAACTTGTTTTCTGGACCAGCAAACTTGTCAATCGCTTCTTGTGGGTTTTAAAACGAATCATTCTATCAATACGATGCTGCTTTATCCCAGGAACCAAACGTTTCAACGGGAAATGTCACAAATATACAGAGTGTAACAAAAACCGTTTTAGATGGTAATTCCTCAACAAAAGAGAGATAGGGTCTTTCATATAAAGAAACTTCATTGAAGCATCTCTTGTTAAGATAGAGCCCCTTTAAGGGGGTACATATAATTTGTTTTACAATTTTTTTGATCATTGTTAAACACTGGTGGACATTGATGAGTCATGTTTTCTATTCTTTCCTATTGTAGAGAAATCAATATTTACTAGTTCCAGCTTCCAGAATTATTAGTAGTTACATGTTAGGATTGCATAATTTGAGTTAGCTACCTGAACCTGTTGTTTTAATATCCCATATTTTTTAATAAGGCGTAGTTTAAAATGAGACTATCACCTCGAATAGAAATGAACGTATTACCATCATTTGCAATTATGGTAAATAAAATGAACATTGTGGTAATATTTCTAACTATGTCTACTAAAAAAATAACTCGTACTTTTCGGTAACCATTAGATATGTAATTGTATAAGTAAATATTATAGTTCGATTAATAAATCATACTAAAGCATTTTTATTATTTTCATAGAATAATTAAAAACGTCGACATATGTTTTACCACAAGCCTATAACGAAGAAACCAACAATGAGCACGTGGGAGGCAATTAAAATTATTCGTGATATTGCTTTTTTGTTAGAATCCAATCCGACAATAAGTTTGCATCATCTGTATAAGTACGCAAACCCATTGTAATTTGTGTTCATTTTTATAATATTTTTGCTTTGTTCCTGACAAAAAGCATGCGCCTCTGCAGGGAATCTGCAGCTTCTGATTACTATAGTAACTATTTAATCAACACAAGTGCTCTATCTCCTTATTTTGCAATTTTCATTTGCGGAACCTGTAGTGATTTTGTTGTACCGTCAACTGTATTAAAAACAAGCGTTTTTCGAAAGAACTCTACATCGCCCGATAAGCGAAATTAAAATTGCGTTTAAAACAAAATGGTTCAAACAAAAGCTATAGACAATAGAATTTCCAACAACTTTCTCCCCTTAATTTTTTTGTAAAATTGATACTGGTAGTGATATTGTTACAACAATTATTGTCACGTAATTGTTATATCTCAGTAATTGCTTATCGGATCAAAAAATCGTTTAAACAAAACTTATGCATAATTAAATAGTAAACAACTGTAATTTAAAAAAAAATGTGTAAAATGAATAATTTTCTAGATATTTTAAAAATTCGAAAATCTGTGTAGGTTAACGGGTTTTTTGGCTACATAGAATATGCCCAAAACCTAATCAGATCTGCAGAATTATAATTAAAGTCCATGTACAAAGTTTTATAAAAATTGGAAAAGTGGTTTTCTTGATATCGGGCATAATTTTTTTTGCCCTCATTCGTCGGAAAAAGTGAAACAAAGGTGATAAAAATTTGGATTTTCATAAGATGTGGAATAAAAATTTACTAGAATTGCATGAAACTTATTGAACGATTTTTAACTAAAAAAATTAAACACAAAATAAGTGAAAATGAGATACATGCTCTTTATGCAAATTTTATTATACCTATTGGATTTGGATTTTAAAAGGTAAACTTTTTTAATTTAAATGATACAAATTATAGTAAGTGAGGTTATCGGATAAACAGATTTTTAGGCTTTTCAAAAAGGTGGAAAAAATTGAGTTTTAATTTTTCTTTACAATAGAGACGTGAAGGTATGTGAAATACACTCACAAAAATCTAGGTTTTAATATTTTAAATTTTTTTGAGGAAATTACGACTATATTTAAGGGGTCGCAGCTGTTTTAAAAAGAAAACACAAACTTGTAAATAATAGTTTAAGAAAATCAAATTTAATTTTAGTTGGATTTTCTAGATCAAAATCTTCTAGGTATAATAAAATATATCATTCAACTTCAACAAGTTTTAAATTAAAAACAAAATGAAAAAAAGGGAGAAATTGTTTTTTAAATTTCTTTCTAAAGCGGAAAGTGATACATAATTTTAATTTTCACTAATCGATTTTTCTCAAAAAGAATGCCGAAACCATTTTGTTCTATTTCAACTCACAAACTTACGTTTTTGACAATTTAAATCACGACGACAAAGTCAATATAAACAAACTCTTTCTACTTATTGTTAATAACACTAAATTTTTATAAGAAATTTTAATAAAAAGTGGTAAAGAAATTGGTGTTCATTCATAAGATGCTTTCTACTCATTAAACAAATTTAACACTAATTTTCATTAAAAAGTTTTTCTGAAAAGTAGTAATAAAGAAATTAATAATAAAACTTTGTCAACATAGAGTGTACTTTGATGGGTAAAAAAATCGTTTTTGCCGGGTTAAGATCAAAAAATGATTTTTTTTGTTATGAAATAATGACGTTTTCTACATATTGTTAAACACGAAATTTTTATAACAAATTTTATTAAAAAGTGATAAAGAACAAGAATATTTGAATTCTTAGAAATCGTCAATTTTTGGTTTTTTAAAAATAATTTCGAAACTGTCAAGAAATTGAAATCTGTTTTAACGGGATCTAATGCGAGCCAAAACATATGGAACAATATTGCTTATTTAACTAAATCTCTATCTTTAATAATAAGAAAGATTTCCATACTACCCTACTCTATTTGGGACACCTTGTATATGTATGTATGTACTCTGACCTAGAGGGCAAACAAATAGAACGATTTGATTTAAATTTGATGTTTAGGGTAGTCTACTGTAGATGTTCTTTAGATGTACTTTTTCTCTTCTTTTCTCTAAAATGAAGGGTGTAAAATTGAAAAATCGATTTTCTCAAAAACGGTTTTAACAATTTTTCTTAAAATTTGCACACGTATAATACCCACAATATTGACAAAATAGCTATCGTCAATTAAGGAAAAATTAAACTCTAATAAGTTTTAGTTTTCCAAAAAATGACTAGAATAACAAAATTTTCCTTATAATTGGTTCTTGGTAAAAATAACATGTACTTATTGCCAAATTTAAATCTTTAAATTCGATTAAACCATTTGTAGGTAGGTAGTCAATAAATTATGTCAACAATCTGGCGATACACTAA
The DNA here is from genome assembly GCA_030710515.1 of Abscondita cerata. Taxonomy (NCBI): domain Eukaryota; kingdom Metazoa; phylum Arthropoda; class Insecta; order Coleoptera; family Lampyridae; genus Abscondita; species Abscondita cerata. The sequence goes on along the minus strand of JALBCR010000359.1, from coordinate 279,096 downwards.
TATCAATTTAAAACTTTTGATTGAAACTGACCAACAAACTTGATTTTGACATATTATAGTTAAGATCAAAAAACTATTTTTTCTTGGTGTTTTGTTTATTAATCGTTAAAATTAGTTTTGTTTTCGACTTATTAAACTAATATTACCTACGCATATAATTTTGACAGATTACAATGTATTTCTTTCTAAATTCTTTTTTGACTGACCAAATTGATGTCAAATTTTGTGTTAAAAAGCAACTGAAGTTTTGTATACGTTAAACTATTGTTATAAGAATTGTTAAATGATTTATCTGATATTCACAATAGTAAACAAATTAATCTTAAAATTTTGACAAATTGCAGTGTATTTTGGTGCGTAGAATATTTCGTATCTTCTTAAGTTTTTTCTTTGTATACTTATTCTGTTAAAATTTAGTATGTGCACCTCAGGCAAAAGTTAACGTTAAAAAGCAACTTACGTTTTCTACTCATTAGACTAATGTTAAACACAGCTTCTAAAAAAAAAAATAAATAAATAAAACGACAAAAAGATAATACAGAATTTTGACAGTTTCACAGTTTAACTGACGCGTAGATAACGTTAAATTTTTGGAAACATAATTAAAAAATTAATTGTTTGAATTTTTTACAGCAAATTCTAAAAAAATTATTTTTAAAATTTTTTTTTTACGTTTCTGCTCTACAGAAATTGTAAAGTTTTCCACTAATTAAACCGCGAACGTACTCTATGCTTATTAGAAGTAGCAATATCCATTTTGTTTCATATTATAACTTTAATTTTATTTTTCAAACATTTTTTGTGGATGTTAGCTTTGTTCAATTACAAGTTGATTTACACTAACTTTTCAATAAATCTAAATGGTAGATTGTTTGTGGTCTTGATATGTTCCTGGGGAAGGGGGCTACAATTCTAAGAAATTTCTAAGAATTCTACTGTTTTGTTATACCCTTTATTAGAAATAATATTGGAAAGAGTAACGTCATCTTTATTAAAACGTAATTATTGAAATTGAAAAATTATAAGGTTATAAACAAAAAAAGTTAAAATTACATCGAGATAGAGTAGTTATTTGTGGTTATTTAAAATAAAAAAAATATTTTAAGAAAAATTAATATGACTAAAGGTATATATATTTCTATAATGACAAACAGGACATTCGTGCATTTATAGGTCGAGTCAAATAAAAAAATAAGATAATTTTTCTAAATGGTACATTCTGTATATTTACGAATGTTTTAAATGGCGTTTTTTTCTTAGTAATTTTCGTAATATAATAATTATGGAACATATTTAAATTAGTGTTGTATAGGGTGTTCAGGAATAAGCACACTTTGTTTTTTTTCAAATGGTATATTACAATTTTAAGTATGTAATGTAAAGTTCCATTGTCAAGAGAGTGAGAAAAATAATGCAAGAAGAACAATAAGTGGTTTTAATGATGAAGTCAGTAATCTGAGAAACAATTTCTAAACGCAGAATTCAAAATAAAGTAAAAAGTATACAAGATAAATAAAACCTGAAATTACTTGTGCAATCCAAAAAACTTACAAGCAAGGATAAAAACAAATCTTACTGTACCAAAAAATAAAATAAACCAAAACCAAAAAACATAACGAGGCAATGATTAAAAATGTTTTTGTAAGAAATAGAGAAACAAACTGCCCAAGACCCACACTATTAGGAAGAAATGCCTCCATAAGGTTGAGATCAGTAGAGACTGGAGTGAAAGCCATGCTGTACTATTGTTCAAAAAGAACCGTTATCCTTACTATTCTAAATCTATAAATTGTTTATAAGGATTAGCACAAACAGCGTAATTTCCAAAAATATTTTGGATTTTGGAAAAGATAAAGCACTTTGGATCCTTGCTCTTTTTTTTCTCTTTATTGATTATGACACGGCATTTGATAGCATAGAGATGTGAGTGGTGTAAGACCTCATTACAACAAAAATTGTGTATATAACCATAAAGAGAGGTGTTCCGCAGAGAGACGTGATTTTACCCAAACTGTTCACACTGATTTTACAAGGTGTTTAGATCCATGAATTAGACAAACTATAGTATTACATTAATAAAAAAAATCTAACACATTTTAGGTTTGCAGACGACATTTATAAACTACAAACTATAACTGATCAGGTAGCTAAAACCTAATAGAAGATAGGACTAAAAGTAAACTTCAAAAAAAACCAAACTTAGTACGTTAAATACCAAAAAAAAAAGAAATGTAACTATAAACAACAACATTATAGAGAAAGAAAGTATACCTAAGGAAATTCTTAAACATCAACAAAAAAATCATACAGCTGAAGTAAGCAGAAAAATGAGGCTGGCATGGGCATGGTTTGGTAAACTGAAGTGAAAACAGCAATCTAGAAAATTAGATTGGTTGACCAAAACACCAACAAGACCAACACAAAAGTACTGGACGCTACATCACATTATAAACTTAAAGTGGAGCTCCATAAAGCATAAGACATAAGATATAGTTGAGAAATGGAACACCACTATTTAAAATTGGAAACCATAGACGGGATACAGAACGAGAATTTTAAAGGAGTAGATGGGTTAAATTAAATCTAAAAAAAGAAGAAGACACTCTTGGGACAATTGGAGACTGTGGACGGGATACAGAACGAGAGGATAATCCCAAATGAGATGAGATCAATACCTTAAAGGAGTAGATGGACTAAATCAAAACTTAAAAAAATAGAAGAAAAAGAATAAAACTCGAGGACTACCCCAAATGAGATAGGGTGTCAATCCTAAAAGCAAGAAAGAAAAAATAAGAAGTCATTGTTTCGACACTTATGGTTTTACTAATATCTTCAAAAATATTAATTATCAAAAACATTATAAAAAATACCTTTTAAATTTTTTAAGCAACATTTTTTAATTCATAATCTTAAACAATAATCCGAGTAAGAGGGATTAAAATATATAATCAGATTGCAAAATTAATGTATTTTGTTAACTAAGTTTTTATTATTTTTCTACTTGTACTTAAACGAACGTTTATTTATTATTATCTGTTAAAATCCAGCGAAGAAAGTGTTTTTATACTGGGTGTTCAAAATTCATTTAAAAAAAAAGTTGACTATCGCACAGAATTAACCGTAAAAGAATACGTTATAAACTTTTTATTGATCGATATTTTTAAATTTTTCAAATAGCATCAGAAATAACGAATTTATTCCTTTAGTAACCACGATATCAGCATATTAAAAATTTTTTTAATTTATGTCCTCTTTTGATTTTAATTTAAAATTTTTTTTTTATTTTTTTAAAATAATGTTTAAGGTTCCGATCAGTAGATTTTTAGAGAATCTTAAGTTTAAAACTCGAAATACACGTTTATAATTTATTTTAATAAAAAATATTACACCTCATTCTGCTTCAATGGAATAATTTTAAAAAAAAATGTAGCTAAATGAAATAAATTATCGGAACTAAAAAAAAATTTTAATAAATGATTATAGGGATACGTTGCATTCAAGGAATTTCGGTGATGTTATTGATGGGTAATGCAATTAGACATAGGTTAATTTTAGGAACATTTGTACCCCTAAAGCAATGCACCTCTATCTTTTGTGGTTTTCTTCAAATAGACGTTAAGGGACTTGTACGTTTTGAGGGTAGCGTGATCCGGTCGCGTGACGGGCATGGCGCACGCCTGTGGCGCCAAGGGGGATCATGAATGCAACATAACTTCGTCTAAGATACTGATGCATTTAGTCATTGAATTTTGTCCACTTTTTTTTAAAGTTGATTATTGTAAGTAATTAATTTGACTTTTATATTGGATGTTAATTTGCATCGATCGCAATTGTATTAATGTTAAACGTTTAATTAATGAAAAAAAACATTTGGTATTTAATTGAGTTGAGTCATTTGTTGATGCTTATCAGAAAATTTAAATTTTGATTAATTACTTTCAACAAAGTAATTTATGAATGAATAAAATTTTTAGTATGTACGAGTATATGTATATACAGTGGAATTTTTCATATTCCTCCATTTTAACATGTGTGCCCGTAGAAATATATGAAAAACTTGAGCTGATCTTGAAAAATTAGAAAAAACAGGATAGAAATGTATGCTTTCGGTTATACTATGTTCGTAGAAAAGAAGGTGATAACTAAAAGCATTTGACAAGTTGAAATGCCAAAAAAAAAAGAGAGCAATAAGAAGCTAATCAAAACAAAAAAAGAAACTAACTTACTGATTTTTTATTATGAATTGTCACTGAAACTTATTCAAAAACGCAGAAAATTTTAAGATTCTTTTGAAGTTTTTGACAGGTTGAAGTGATGTACCAAAAAGAGACCAATAAAAAGCTGAGCAAACAAAAACATTTTGAAAGTAACTTATTAATTTTTTTATTATAAATTGTTACTGAAACTTATTCAAAAACACAAAATTTTGAGATTCTTGTGTAGTTTTTGACAAGTTGAAGTGATGAATCGAAGTAAAAGACCAATTAAAAGCTGAGCAAACAAAAAGAAATTTGGAACTAACTTATTCATTTTTTGTTTATGAATTGTTACTGAAACTTATTCAAAAACACACAAAATTTTAAGATTTTTTGAAGTTGTTGACATGTTAAAAGTGATATGATAAAAAAAGAGACCAATAAAAATCTGAGAAAAGAAAAAAAATTGGAATTTATTGATTTTTTGATTATAAATTGTTTCTGAAACTTATTCAAAAACACAAAAATTTTAAGATTCTTTTGAAGTTTTTGACAGGTTGAAGTAGTGTGCAAAAAAAAAGAGATCAATTAAATGCTGAGGAAACAAAAAAAATTTGGAATCAATTGATTAATTTTTGATTACAAATTGTGACTAAATCTTATTCGAAAACAAACAAAATTTTTAAAAATTTTTGAAGTTTTTGACAGGTTAAAGTGATTGATGTGCCAAAAAAGAGACCACTAAGAAACCAAGCAAACAAAAAAAAAAGGAATTTTTAACTAATTTATTGATTTTTTGATTATAAGTTGTTACTGAAACTTATTCAAAAACACTCAAAATTTTAAGATTCTTCTGAAGTTTTTGACATATAAGATAAGATAAGATAAGGTTTTATTCATTAGGTAACGAAAGTTTTACTTTGAACAGTCAAAATACAATATAATAAGAACATAGTTACATAATAAAAATATATTGTATAATAAAAAGAATTAATTATCTATTCCTAGAGTAATACATCGTGTAAATAATCATTTATTTTGTAATACCATTTAGTAAATAATTTATTTTTAATAATTTTTTAAACTTATGTATAGATAAATTTTGAATATTTTCTGACACCTTGTTGTAAAAGTGTACAGATTGCCCTTTAAATGACTTGTCAGTTTTATGGAGTCGGCTCTTATACGGTACTAATTTATTCTTAATTCTAGTGTTAAATCTATCTATCTATCGCAATTTTTTAAGAATTAATTTTTATTTTTATGTACATAAATCAGGTTTTCATATATAAATTGAGATGTCAACGTTAAAATTCCAATTTTTTTTAAATAGTTCCCGTATCGAAGCTTTATTGTTCAGTTTAAAGGTTAAAGTAATGTGCACAAAAAGAGACCAACTAATACTGAGCAAACAAAAAAGAAATTTGGAACTAATTTATTGATTTTTAATTATAAATTGTTATTAAAACTTATTAAAAAATTTACAAAATTGTAAGGCTTTTCTGAAGTTTTTGGCAGGTTAAAGTGATGTTCTAGAAAAAAGAGCCGAAAAAAAGCTCAATAAACAAAAAAATTTGAAACTAACTATGATTTTTTAATCATAAATTGTTACTGAAACTTATCCAAAAACATAACAAAATTTTATGATACTTTTGAAGTTGTTTACAAATTTGCCAACGAAGGCGTTAATAATAAAATTGACAACCGGAGTGGCAAATTCCTAGACCTCTTTTGTTATAGAGATCTAGATAGAAAACTTAACGGTGAAAAAATTATATTTTCTTACCGTCAATTTTTTTACAATTACTCAAGAAAACAATTATAGATCTTTTGTTCATCCGTCTATTATAGTTGCGCTTAAAATATAAATTTAGTAATTATGTGAAGAATAAGCAATACAGAAACTATTTTCTAATTTTTGTATTTCTTCCAGTTACTTTAATTCACACTTTTTTTAAACTTCATTAAGAAACCAAAAATATCAGGTGGTAGAGAGAATATAAAACTAAAATTTCTAAACTTTTTTCGAAGTTTCTAACTTTCCTAAAAAATTAATGTTAAAAAAATTTATTTTTGGCTATACTTCTCTTCTTCTTTTTAACATGTTTATATTAAAGTATTTTCAATAATTAATCGATACATTTGAATTGATCACGATACATTTTTTATCCAATTTTTAAATAGTCCAAAGTAATGTAATAAATACAATTTTAATTTTCATATTTCTTATGTTTATATTAGAAAATGGTAAAAAATTGATTAAAAATAGAACAAGTACTCAGTCTGTTACAATGTAAGCATTACCATTATTATAATTTTGAAAATTCTAAATCTAAATAGAAAACTTTCAAACCAAGAGTGCAATAATAGATGTTGTAATTAGAGATAGATTAAATTTAATTTAATTTAAAAAAATTATTATTACGTATGATGCGGTCGCCTGATCGTGCAAACTCTCGGAGCTTACCACCATAAAGAAACTCGAGAAAGTACACAGCCTTGCGTTCATATGCATCTTGGGAGCAATGAGCACCTGCCCCATAGCAGATATTGAGCAAGATGATAGTATGAAGCTCAATCACTTAGACATGACTTCACTCTATAAATAATATTTGTTAATTCTCTCTCTATGAGCAGGGACTTCTTATTTGAAGCCAATTTAGGGACAGCACTAAGCAACAAGGAAGATTGGGCTGCTGAAGGTACTGGTGCGGAGGTATTTAAGTGTTGTTATGTCTAATAGCCAAGCGGTCATCTCATCGCTGGGCAACTGCGTCATCAGCTCAAGAATGGTAAGAACTTGTAAAAGGAAACTGAATAAACTGCGGCATTCTGTAAGGTTACCATAACATGGTCCCCAGGATACTTTAGGAATGAGCACGCGGATGCCTTAGCCAGGAAAAATAATCCTACATCTTCAATTTTTAGACGCCATTTTACCATCTCAAGTAAATTGCTTAGATATCATTGACTATATACATTTTTTTTTAATAAATCAACTAGATAGTTAGCAATCTCAGTATTTAAAGGGCATGATTCTTGAGTCTAATATAACAGCTGTTATTTTACTATTGTAGTATATTAAGCACGTATGCAACTGAATGGTGAAGTTAACTCTATGCAAATTCTATATAGAGATAATCTCTGTACTCTGTGGAGAGGAATATCTTCCAAAGACAAAGTTGAACCCAAAGTATTAACAGCGTAGCCCCGGCAGCCCCCATGTCAAAAATGTTAAATGTTATGATGCGTCAACAGGTACTTCATATGAAAGCCCTTTCAATTCTCTATAAAACTATATTTATCTTATTTTGGTCAGGGGGCCCTAAAACCCCCCAACAGCCTTAGTTTCAAAAATAAAAAAATACTGCAATATACCAATTGATGTTTACAAATTCTAAACTAGTTAAAATCAATTCAAGTTTGAAGTGGACTTCTTGAATAGATGAAATTTCTGTGTTGATGCTAACAGACGCACCACCCTTCTGCAAAATGTTAATTGGCTTGAGGGTGAAGTGAGATGTAGTGCAATATGCCCTAGAACCCCCATTTCTACAGTTTAATTTCTAATTGGGTTTGCAACAGTTCGTTTTTTATTTCGTACGAAGCCTCTGTTTGCACTGCTATCATACCAAATTAAGTGCAACAATTTGGACTTTCTCAGAGATTGAATAAACCATTGTTAGTGCTGTAAGCAAAGCAGAGATTTTAAAGTGTCAATTTCCCGACAGCTGATATTTATTTTGTCACTTATAAAAAAGGCGGAAATGTACGTCCAATTGGTATTGGCAGCACTTATAGACGATTAGTAGCATAGAATGCAATCCACTAATTCATTCAGTTTGATCTTTCTTTGAGAAAAATAAAGGAACTAACAAGATTATTTTAAAAGATTAATTTCTGTAATGGTTTTAATTGCTTGGAACTATATTCAATCTTAACTGAAGTTCAGAGTCTGTACAAATTCTTTGACTATGTTACGCAACACCATACGTGTTAGCTTTTATATGACTTCAACATTTTAATAAATGGATCAAAGAAAATTGATCTTTAGATTAACTCTTCCAAATGTGTAGCGGAGAGGACAATATTGTTGTCAGAAATTTTGAACAAATGTCACCTAGGATTAACGTCTTAAAAAAAGAAAATTTGTCAGTTTTAGAAGCACCGTTAATAATTTCTTCTACAGAAACAGTTTTATAGGATGAGGCTAAGGAATTAAGACTTTGACATTCATAGCCACACGTGAGTTATTTCTTATTGAGAAACTACCTTGTTGTACCAAAGTTGACTCCTTTGTACGACATGGATCTCTCAGGATTTAGTTGAATTTTGGGATAATGAAGTAAGATTTATAATGGAGTCGATTACAAATACACTATTTAAAATTATAAAATTTGAAGGTGTTTGTTTAAGAAGGATCAAGGATATTTAGTTTTCTTTTTTCAGTAAATAGTGTTTGCTCTCTCGTCAATTTAATGTAGCGAATTTTTACAGATTTGAAGCCTAGCTTAATATTTTACCACAAGGGCTATTAGTACATTCTTAGACAACAACACATTTAGAATTTCAATAACACTTGGATGCAGAATTTGATTATCCCATAAATGCAGTTGCGGGAGTCAAGTAGATGAAAGCGGACTTCATCGACTCTTTGATTTAAAGAGATTTGGAAATTTGTCTTTCTTTCTCAACTTGGTCACTATACCTGTGGCACATCATTTCTTTCACATCATTCTCATTATTTTTAATTTGATTATACCATAATAAATGGACATACTTATCATCGAATTTGCATGCATAATAGCATAATCTTCCAAGACATCTGTGAGTGCATTCATTTCCAAAACATTTGTCTGTTCAGCTTGATTTGTTTTATCATGTCTTTCTGCTCGTACATACTGTATGAAACAATTTTAGTACTTTATTAAGCAGTGGTAATACTGCAAACCCAAACGAGCGTGTCGACCAAAAATTGCCTGATAGGAAGTTTATCGACAAATTTAAATTTTATCATGCTTATTAAATTTTTTATAAATGAAAAAACTAAAATGATTAAAATGATGTACTGAATGATCAGCACTTTTAGAAAATAAACAAATAAATAAAAAAAATTAACATTTAATTTCGAATAATTATTGAAAAGATTCGTAAATGAAAGCATGACCCAACATGCATACAGTTTTTAAAATCAATCACCTTGTATTTTATGAATTAAATTTTTTGCGCATTAGTAACTAAATGTAGTAAGGCAACTTTGTCGACAGATGTTATAGCAGATACATAGTCGATCCTTCAATTATCATAGCTAACAATCGCCTGCTGTAAGTTCGCAAGAGGTTGTACAAAAGCAAACAAACACCGAGAATCACTCGACAGCTGTTTCGTACTTTTGAGACTCTTCAGGAGTGAGAGTGTAAGTTTATTATAGTACAAATACGTGCTTTTGCCTTAATGAAAATACATTTTTGTACGTGTTACGTTACACGGGTCGACACCTAGGTTTGCAATACTTATTCTAAGCATTAGCTCATAACAAGCGATAGAATCTGATATTATTTTGGTGAGATATGCGATCGTCTTAAGTGTTTACTAACCACCAAGAAAAACTTATTTGTTGGCTTTTTCTATTATCTATTTAAGGGTAAAATTTTAGATTTTTGTACTAGTCTAAAATTATGGTTAGGTATACTCTTGATAGCAATTGAACCATTTTCCAATAAATCCTTTTTTTTTTATTTTCCGTTAGTACAAAATGGTAATCTTTACGGATTAAAAAAGGATGAAACCTATTCGAGACCTATATTTTCTATTAGTTGATACTTTTTCAAAAAAAAATTGCCTACATGGAATATAGTTCCTGGTTAAGGTTCTTCTGCAACTTTGCCCTCACGACCCTATTAACAAAATCAAAAATAAAATTGTCTGATTCTTTTCATGAATATTCAATGTCACCTTGCACCTGGACTTATGTTTACTAGTTCTTAAAAGATACCAACAACAACTTTTTTGGAGGCCTACGTTCGGAATCGGCTACTTTCTGGTTGTTTAATATAAATGAAAAATGTAGTTGGCGGACGGAGGTACAAAATAAACAAAAACAAAAATGTATCATGTAATCATGATAGTCTGCCAGAAATCACTCTATGTACAACTTAACAGTTTTGAACCATTTGATGTTTAAATTTTTGGAAGTAACTGTAATACCATGTTGCTAAATTAATAAAAGATAATCAATAATCAATAAAAAAGAGCAATCAAACCATAAAAAAACTGGAACCAGCGTGTGCCTACATAAAATTCTTCTGGAGCATTAACTAAGAATGGTCATCTTCATCACAATTTTCCTCGTCGTCGTCATGTTATTATATGATTCTTATTCTTATGAAATAATAAAGATAGAATATTTTCAAAGGAAATATACCCCATTTCAACGTGTTTACTCCTAACTATGTCTACAAAGAAATTTCCACATTTTGCTTTACCACTGCGATAAGGTTTAACTCTGTTGTAATAGTTTGTTGTTACATGGCATGCCAGTTCATTTGGGTTAAACTGACAATGATATGATGGCAAACAAAGAACTTGATGTCCTTGTTTGTCAATTACATAAGTTTTGCCACACTTTTAGAGGTCCAGATCTTTTTGCTTTAAGTTTGAGTAATCTTCTGCGTCTTTATCAGTTTTTACTCAATCAATAAATCATTTCTTCTTTTCTAGACGAAGTTGTTAGGAGTTTACCAAAAGCGTTTATAATTACCACGACTGACTGTTGGAAAAACTTAATTTCATTTTCATTATTAATTATTTTAAGTTTATTAAACAGTAAATGTTTATTTCAAATTTTTTATAAAAATAATGTCAATCAATCTATTAATAAATTAGTGATATTCTTTTTTCTTTTACAGTTAATTTTTTCTTCGTTAAACGTGACAGTACTGGTAGGCCAAAAATTTAAAAGTTTCTTAAGCCATTCTGGTCTATCCCACCATTTAAAAGAGAAATATTTTTTGGATTACACCAGCGAGATAATGATCTATTATCTCATTTAAAGAACTTTCTATATGACGCTATTTATGTTTTTCAGTTAATTGCCTAATTTATTACCTAGGAATGTTAAGCTTCTTAGAAGTTTTACTAACAGGAGCAACTCTGGATTTTGTTGCAACTTTTATTTGCTCTTCTATTTCTATCTGAAGAAAAGCTGCTGTTTCATACGATTTTTTGCAAGCATATGAATAAATAAATAAAGATTTAGTTTCATTATCTACTTGTTTATCTTATCTCAATTTTTTTCAAGTGTTTTGAAGAAGCAATTTAGGAACTAAAGTAGTGCAACAAATTAAACCTATAGGGTCAAAAATTGATGTGCAGTACTCAAAATAAATCTTTTTGTAATTTTATCAACTGATAATGCACGGAACCTTAATAAATTTATTCTTAAAACATCAGTTGTTCTGCACTACAACAATCTCAAGACATTGCTATAGGAATTGCTAGAAGCCAAACTTCGGTCTCACCCTCTAAGTTCCATCTTACGCTCCATCATTATTTGGATTCCTAATGTTATAAATGCTTCATCTGCACCATCTAGGCTGGTTAAACAATTGCCAACATAAAAACTTCTCTTTAAATAAATAAATAAATTTTAAGTTTTATTTATTCTTATGTTGCATTTGATTTAGATGAAGTTTAATACAAGCTTCTAATAAATACACCAAATACAACTCTACAGTAACGATAGGTATGTAGTTGTCCTTTAGGTTGCTTACCAACCACACACCGAGGTCGATTTTGCATACTTTGCAGAATGTCTTAATAGTACGGCTCTTAGTTGCATAAAAGGGGGATTACCTTGCATTTTTTGAGGCAAGTAAAACAACTATGCAGTCTTGTTGGGTAGACCCCAAGAAACGATTTAGAAAGTGTAGCCACGATGGAGAACCCATCCAAGCCCGTGTATAGCACATGCTAACCCCAAAACGATTTTCCCTCTAAATCCGACTATTTCCTAGCTACAAATCAATTGCACGGCATTAAACTTGCCGAGAAATGTTAACAAATATTTTCCGTGAGTACTGTATTGCCCTGGTGGTAGCATATTGATGATAGCTGCCCCGTCCAAAACTTTACAGCTTACTGTGGGTGCAAGTGGTATGGAGCTGTTCGGGCAATCTTCAACGAGACATTTTACTAGGTTGGACTTGGTGCATGAGCGCATCTCATTGCGAATCGACAGGGATGGCGGTGACAGTTCGTTCTCATGAGCAAAGAATGTTTCCAGGTTTCCGCGACGGTGTTGGCTTGTTGCGATGTAGAGATCCCTGAAGAGATTGCAGTTGAATTTCAGGGGCACCACTTTGGATGTTGTTTTTGATACCACCGGACGGTATGTAAACAGAGGAAGTTTATTCTGCTTTATGGGATCGGACAGCTTTTTTCTCTCTTGTTTTTAGACGTTCCTCGACAAAGTCATTAAATTGGGCTTCTTCTAACTTTCAATTGTCAGGACCGTCGTTACCACGGCAGGATCTGCAGCTTACTTTGAGGACACGTTGTACAGGTCTTTGGTTTCTTCTAAAAACGGACTGCTAAGTTCACTCAGAGATTCTTGAAGGCGTTGCAGGTCAGTGGCAAATTGCTGTTTTGACGCAAGAGAGTCGGAATGATGCGCTGCAACTTAGTCGTCAAATGTGGATCCGGAGGAACTGTTGCGCGGTTCTTCTACTTCTTCTATTACAGCCGCCAGCGCCGGTGCTGCAACCATCCACTTCATCAAAAGGTCTTTGTTTTCTGTCAGTCTAATCATACCTGCAAACAAAAGATGAGCATGTTAAGTGTAAGCAAAATACAATCTCCTGTGATGAGAGCATCCAATTGTTTGTGAGCCTGGTCTAGTGCCATGCGTGAAAAACGCTTTGCCGCTCTTCTAAACAACAAATGAGTCTGTAAGAAACGTCTCCCAGAGCTGAGGGTGCCGTTGTTCTAATCCCAATAAATCTCGAAAATGGATGCTTAACTAACGAGCATAATTGGTGTGATCCAAAGCGAAGAACCACGGCAGCAAACGACGTATTGCTACTATGTAGAGCTTAAAGTCCCCAAGTCGCTAAGCCCGGACGAATAGAAATAGGGACGCCTTCAGTGTCATCACAATGTCCCAGTATTTAAACTAGGGAACTTGCTCTCCCTGGTGTCGGCGCCATTCTTTGAAACTCAGAGAGGGAGATCCATCTTCTACTCCCTTCTCCGTGTATGCTGCACATGCTTTATGTTGTAACAAATACAGCGCAGCAAGAGTGACCTAAATACAGATTTAAGACAGATGTGTACATTTAAGCAACGTTTTCCCTCACTTACATAATACAAATTCCAGATCATACCTGATAAAAGTAGCGTGTTCTTGTCACATGACTGGCAGAAACTAGCGCCTTTGCCCTTTCCTCCGTTATAATGTCGGCATGGATCATCCATGACCTTTGACCTACCCTCGAGAAATGTTGCTTCGCAGAGCTCAATATTTCGGAAAAGATACTTTTTTAGGTGTACCATCATAATAAGGGCACCATTTGACGTGAATTGACCCCAAAAGGGCACGTGAAGCCTACCCAATGACGGGGTTTTTATCTCACGTCACTCCCTGGTCACTTCCAGGACGATAATCAACATTTCACGTCAAGTTTAATGCTGTGCAATCGATTTGTAGCTAGGAAACGGTCGGATTTAGGGGGAAAATTGTTTTGGGGTTGGCATGTGCTATACACGGGTTTGAAGGGGTGCCCCATCGTGGCTACACATCCTAAATTGTTTCTTGGGGTCTACCCAACAAGACTGCATAGTTGTTTTACAAGGTGGGTTCAACTAACAGCCGTACTATAATCTTAGACAACAAAAACAAGCGTGTTTGTTTTCGACAATCTTTTCTCTCTCTGTATGTGGCATTTCAGAAGCTTTCACACAATATTCCGATTGATAAGAACCGTCACAGAATATACAGCCTTTTTTATGATCTCTTGTAGAAGTAAACAAACTAATTACAGTAGGAATAGCTTTTTCAATACTTGCAGTCACTGCCATATTTATTTTTGGTTTTTCTTCAACTTCCGTTTTTAGCAGTTTAGCAGTTGTTCTAATAAAATTATATAACGCCTCGTCATTAATGTTTGATTTATCCGATCTTTCCCAAGCTTGTAACGTATCCACTGATAAGGTAGATGTAAAATGTGGAAACAGCACTGGTGCACTTTGATCTATGATGTAGTCGGAAAACTATCAACTAATTCCTTAGCTGGTGATCTTGTCGTTAGTGAGATTAATAAATAATTAAATTTGTCAATCAATATATATTTATTTTGTTTTTTTTAAATAACAAAAGAATCGGTATTTTATTTTATTTACAAATCAACTTAACTTCAAATTTCTTTTTCCTATCATCTATCCATTTCCTTCTCTCCAACAGTTCCCTCATCCATTGTATCCCCTCCCCTTCTCCCCTAGCAGCGTCTTCCATTCTGTTTCCTCACGTCTCAGCTCTGCGCACCCGTCTTTCATGTGTGTTATATCCTCCCATTCCTCTCCACACAGCCTGCACATTCTCTCCTCCTCACCCCTCCAATACTTGTTTCCATACTCTTCATTACCGGCTCTAAATCTTGCTATAATTCTTTTTTTTTTAGGCTTCTACCGTCTGTAATGTACTTCGGCACTTCTTCTGTTGTAATTTGTCTATACTTCTCGTTATATTTACCTTCTTTTATTCTTACTCTTCTTTCTTGTATTTGTACGTCCTTATCCCTTGCTATTATCTCCTCCTCCATAAGCCTTCCTTCTTGTCTTAACCTCTTGATCTCTTCTCTCGCATACCCGCATCGTTCATAATATTTTCTTCTTTCTTCTTCTCCATATCGCCTTTTCTGCCCATCCACTTCTTTCCAGCATTCAAAGAGTATCTCGTTATCTTTTCTGTTCACCATTTTTCTTCATACCTTAAAGCTCTCTTTCCTGTTTGTATCCTTATTTTTTCTAGTTTTAGTTCTTCTTCGACTATATAACCCGGTGTCTCTTTCTCAAGTCCTAACGTCCACTTACCATATTTTTCCTGAATCTTTCCAGTTCATCCCATTCCTTCCATCCCCAAATCTCCGCCCCATACAACATCACACTTTTACTAGCCTCTCAAAATCCATATTCTTTTTCTTACATCCTTTCCAAATGTTTTTCTCCTATCCCCATACTTGCCCGACTATTTTATTTCCTTTCTGTCTCAACACTTTTATGTGATCCCCATCCTTATTGTCATATCTAATAGTGTACCCTAAATATCTATACTTATCTACTCTCTTTATCTCTTCCTCCCCACCACCATTTATTTTCCTTTGGTCTTCCTTTTCTCTTCTTAAATTCTATTATTTTCGTTTTCTCAACATTTGCTTCTAATTTTTTTTCTCCAGGTAGCTTTTCAAAACTTTAATCACCCCTCTCATCTCTTCTTCCTTTGACGCTAATGCGACAATATCGTCCGCATACGCCAGCACCCATACCTTTTTCTTCCAATTACAATTCCTCCTACCTGATTTTTCTTCATTTCTTCTTCTAAATCTCTAATATATATTGAAAATAGGCTAGGGCTTAATGGACATCCCTGCTTTAGCCCTCTTTCCGTCCAAAACTCTCTTCCCAATTTCATTCCCACTCTCGTTCTACATTTTGTCTCCTCATATATTTCCTCTATTGCGTCTTTCACATCCTTGTCTATCCCCACTTCTCCCATAATTTTCCATAATCGTTCCCTTTCCACGTTGTCGAACGCTGCCTTAATGTCCAAAAATATAGCAAATACCTTTCCTCTTTTTTTTTCTATTTCTTGATTAACTAGGTGTTTTAGTATAAATATTATCTATCGTCCTCTTCCTTTTCGAAATCCGTTTTGCCAGTCTGGGATAATTTTCTTCTCGTCTAATTGTTTTTCTAATCTTGCTCTTATAATTTCAGCATATATCTTGTATCCCACATTCGTTAGGTTTATCCCTCTGTAATTTTTCACTTGTTTTGTATCCCTCCTTTGTATATTGGGCATATTATTGCCTCCTTCCATTTTTCGGGTATTCCTTCTCCTTTCCATATTCTTTCGTATATCCTTCTTAGCTGTTCTCTCATTTTTTCTCCAGTGTATTTCCATTGTTCTCCTTGCGTTCCATCCGTCCCTTCTGCTTTCCCTATTTTCACTTTTTCTATTGCTCTCTCCATCTCCTCTTTTCTATCCCGCCTTCTCTATGCCTTATTTTGTCCTCTCCATCTCTTTGCTTGTTACTTTTTCTTCCGTTCCTTTTAACATTTTCTTGCAGTATTCTTCCCATTCGTTTCCTTCTATTTTTATTTCCATCCTTTTTGTTTCCCCTTCTTTGGTTAATAAATTCCCATGCTTGTCCCTCATTTTTTTATTTGTTCTATCCTTTTCCCCATCTGTGTTTTATATTCTTTCTTTCTTCTTTCACATATTTCTTTGAAATTTGCTTTTACTTTTTTGTATTGTTCTATCTCTATCTTTCCTGTTTTCCATTTCCATTAAATTTGTCACAACCGTTAATTTTGTCATCCAAATGAATTTTTTTAAATTGGTCCCAAAAAGGAAGTCACAGTTCAATCTCTCCTCCAAATTGTCTTAACTTGATCTTAGGTAAATTAAAATTAGTTCCATCACTTGACATTTACATTACATTTTTGCAGGAGTGTTTAAAGTACCATACCTAGAAATTACTTGTTTAGGTAGAGATTTTAACTTAAAGTATTGCAAACTACATTCATCGGCTTT
The DNA here is from genome assembly GCA_030710515.1 of Abscondita cerata. Lineage (NCBI taxonomy): Eukaryota > Metazoa > Arthropoda > Insecta > Coleoptera > Lampyridae > Abscondita > Abscondita cerata. The sequence continues at coordinate 262,089 of JALBCR010000359.1, read as the reverse complement.
ACTTAATTTTTCTTCTATCATTTGTTCTGTGGAACTGTCTTCTTTCAATAAAGCTTTATATATGATAGAGTTTAACAGTTTGACTGCCAACCAAAAATCATAAAAAATGTCGCTGGTGCCAAGCTGCAAATTGTAATTAAAACAGCATTTTGAAAGTATTACTTACATATTTAGCAAAAATATTTCAAATTAATTAAAAATATTTGCAAGAAATTGCTAGCGGCCGTATATGCCCGCTCTGCCACTGGCGGCATATTTATGCCTCTATTGCCAGCGGTCGTCGCGCAGCGGTCGTTTTATTCGAGTTAGGACGTGTTGCGCTATCGGTAACAACCTCGTAAAAATGTGTTCGTATTGCACATCAGTTTTGTTTTCGTCGCTGTTGGATTTGTAAGTGTGACAAAAATGAGTAACCGAACCAAAAAAATCTTTTCTATGAAAGTTGGTCAACCATCAGGTATTTATTATTTTTTTGTTTATTAGGTAATTTATATTTTGAAAAAGAACACAAAATAAGTCGATATTGTCTAATCATTGTATTTGTCTACATTGCATTGATTTTCTCGTAGATTATTACTCATATTTTATGTTCTTTTAGATGATGAATCTAACGAAGAACCATTTAGCTCATTTGATTCTGAAATTGATCTTATGTTCTTGCCATCAAGTAATGAAGAAATATTATCTAGTTCAGATTGTTCAGACTTAGATGCAGAAGAGACGAAGAAGTACCATTCTACAAAGAAAACCATGAAGACCAAACGTAAATTACGGCTTAGCGAGGTCAAAACAAAAAAATAGAAAATTACAACAAATAAATTAGAGAATCAACCCTGTTGTTCCAAGTCACTTTTGTCTGCTGATGCTCTGCAAGGCCGCGTTCTCACTAAAAGCAACCGGCGACAGCAACGCGACGACAACCCAACTAAATTTTCTGTTGTGTTGCTCTTGTGTACTTACTAGAAGCGACTTATTTTGAAATCAATTGTGAGAAAAATGTCTTCCTAGTCGGATGAAGAAATTGCTGCTGCATACTTGATACTGAAAAAGCGTAGAAAGAAGACAAATAGAAGGTTTTGGGTTAATCCTTTTTATACTATAAATTTGGGACATAGTTCTTACATAGTAGCTCAAGAATTAAATCATGATCCTGTTAAATTTACGGATTCTACCGTATGAGCAAGCGCACGTTTCAAACTCTGGTAGAAATAATAAAACCTGAAATAAGCAAGAGAGATACTAATTACCGCAAAGCAGTAAGTGCTGAAGAAAGGCTTCTTATTACTTTAAGGTAAGTTTTTATTATATTTTTTGATTAGCATATACATAGAAACGAAAAAGATTTATTCTTGCAAAAATTTAAGTAAACATAACAAAAACTAATGTTCGCAATTATAAACGTAATTATCAGATTGACATTGAGAAGATCTCGAAGGCTCGGAAGGATCAGACGCAATCATTGTTGTAAAACCTGGTGATTGTGTTTCGGATGTAGATTGATAATTGTTTAGGGTATCCGAGTGGTAACTGAAGGCACTTGACGGTCTAGGCTGGCAGCTAGAACTACTGGATGGTCCAGGTCGACAAGGAAAATTATTGGTATAATCGCTCCTCGTACTATTGACACTTATCGAACGAAAAGGCCCTTCAGAATTATCCTGTAATATTTTGTCAATGATTTCTAAAAATTCACGTTTACATCTCCTCTTTTGAGAAACGTTAATTAATTCTATATCAGGAAGAAGACTAAGCAAAAACTTCTGATCTGCGCTTTCATTTTTATTGCTGAAAGTCGCCCTTTTTGCATCAAAGTATTCAGCAAGTGATTTTTCTGCATCTATATCTTTATTTTTCCTTTTAAGTGCGGTTACACGATTATCTCTTATGTGATTTACTCGGGGAGCTGTTGGTGTCTCAGGTAGCTCATTTTCATTTAATTGAGATTGAGTGTTAACTTCTGACGACTCAGTTTCTTCTTCAGTTTCTGGTACAGTGCTCTCTGTGTCATCACACTCTACAGTTAAATTACTTGTCTGTTTTCGATTACTTTTAATGAAAGGAAGTAAAATTGGAGAGCGTCTTCCAAATAATATTTTTTCTTAATGCTTCCAGCTGACCCACTTGGTGGTATTTTCCTGAGGTGTCGTAAGAAAACAGTCCGTATATTTTTCCAGCGTTCTTTACAAGTTTGCACTGGAAAAAAATTACGTTAAAATATCTTGTTTTAGCATTGTTATAAGTATTTTTTATTTCAGGTATTTAGCAACAGGCGATAGTTATAGAGCTTTGACATATTACTTTATGCGAGGTCTCACAACAATCAGCAATATAATTGCGACTACAACTGAAGCTATTTGGACTGTTTTACAACCTGAATACATGAATACACCTACTCCGGACAAATGGATATCAATTGCTGATCGTTATTACACTCTCTGGAATATACCAAATTGTTTGGGTTCCTTAGACGGTAAGCATTTTTGAATAAAATGTCTTCCACAAACGGGATCAACGTTTTATAACTACAAGGGATATTTTTTAATTGTTCTTATGGCATGTGCTGATGCGGATGGGTTATTTACCACAATAGACGTAGAAGAAATAGGTAGAAATAGTGATGGAGCACTTTTTCGTACATCAAATCTTGGATGGTCTTTACAACTGGGATTGTTGGAATTACCACAACCTAGACCACTACCTTCAGGAAACGACGATTTTCCTTTTTACTTCGTAGAAGATGAAACCTTTCCTCTCTAAAACTATATAATGAGACCTTATTCGAAACGTACTTTAGACAACAGAAAAAGAGTTTTTAATTACCGCTTATTAAGAGGACGGAAAAGTGTCGAATGTGCATTTGGGATGTTGGTGTCTAAATTTCGTTTATTCGGATGCCCAATTTGCTGTAAAGAGGAAACTATACATTCTGTAATTAAAGTAGCGTGTGTTTTACATAATTTCATACGAATCAAGCAGGGAATATTTACCCAACCAACAGAAACTATTGCAGATCGTCAGGATCAAGTGAACATCCCAAATGAACCTATGCCACAACCACAAATTATACGTAATCATTCAGAAGCACAGAATATTAGGGAGCGACTTTCTGATTATTTTCTGACGCCTACTGGGGCTATACCATATCAGTGGCATCACATAGTGTAACCAATATATTAATACTTAAATATAGAAAATTTATTGTACTAATTTCTTCGCACTACGCCTTCTCTAAATCTATTTTTTCATAAGTATACAGTCTGTCTATTGCTGGACACAATGGAAATAAACGTGATGAAATTTTTCATTTTTATTTCTGAGCACCCTGTTTATCAAATAAAAATTTTTTGCATGGTAATATCATTTTATTTAATAACCAGAATGTTTCTTTCATAAAATCAAAAAAATCCTGTCAAATCCAGCCATGGACACACTGTATAGATAGATAGATTTATTTACTACATTACACTAAATCACAGTTTGTAGCAAGTCATATACAACATAAAAAACAATATATTAGTATATATATACGTTAAATACAAAATATATAAAATGTGTAAATATCGCATTTGTAAATATAAATATAAATCTAATTTTGTAATCATACTTAATTAAGCAGGTTATATCTAGTAGAAATTATAATTTAAAATCAGTAGAAGTTAAAATTAGGTAGAATTTTAAAGTTTAAAAGGAGTGACTAGATATTCTTCGATTGAGTAAAAACACTGTTCTTGTAAATATTTTTTTGTCTTAATCTTAAACCGCTTCATATCAAGAGCACGAATGCATACTGGAGTATGATTATATAATTTTAATTTTAGTGTATGCCGTATAGTAATATTAAGACGAGCACGGGGGAGACTTATTTGATTTGCTGATCGAGTATTATGGTCATGAATTTGACAGTTTAAAATGATGTTGGACATTCTTGAATGGACCTCAATAAGCGAGTAAAAAATAAAAATACAAGGTAGCGGCATAATTCGTAGTTGATTAAAAAGATGTAAACAATGTTCTCTATTTCCACTTCCAGTCATTATCCTTACAGCCTTTTTTTGGATACGAAATATTCTAACGCAGTGTATTGCATTACCCCATAAAGTGACTCCGTAGGCTACATGGCTATGAAATGTAGCATAATAAACCATCTTAAGGACATCCAGAGAAGCACAATTCTTTAAACTTCTGATAATAAATAAAGAAGAAGATAATTTCCTTGCGATCGATTCTATATGCGCCGTCCAATTCAGAGCGTCATCGATTGTTAACCCTAGAAGTTGGCAGGTTTTACCTGTGGTAAACTTGTGATTGCTGCTTACAATAATCTGCTCGGTTTTCGTTTGGTTTAGTTTCATTTTGTTGGCTATAAGCCAGGTTTCAGCATTTTTAATGCATTATTTGAAATAGTGTGTAAGACATTTATATTTGAATTTGTGTTCAGTATGGAAGTATCGTCTGCAAAAAGAACGCATTTGTTGTTATCTTTAGCAATGTAAGAGCAGAGATCGTTAATGTAGATCAAGAACAACATTGGTCCAAGGATTGATCCTTGCGGTACTCCATAGTTTATGGGTTTACAATTTGAGTACTTCCCATTTATATACACACACTGATAACGATTAGCAAGATATGAGTGAAGTAGATGAAAAGGTGTACCTCTTATTCCATAAAATAAAAGTTTGTTGAGCAGTATATTATGATGGACACAATCAAATGCCTTGGTTAAGTCACACAGCGTAAGTATAGAGTGTTTGCCTTCTTCCAAACCTTCCACAATGTCATCGATTAGTTTGCAAACTGCTTTAATGGTCGATAGTCCAGAACGAAATCCAAACTGAGATGCGCTTAATAACGAGTTGCTTTTGAAATAGGAAATTAGCCTATCTTTAATTAATGTTTCCATTATTTTGGCAAATATGGTTATTATTGCGATCGGTCTATAGTTGTCGACTACTTCTGTACTGCCTTTTTATGGAGAGGCATGATCTTTGTGATCTTGAAGCTGTCTGGAAAGTCTCCTTCAGAAAAACATCTGTTCATTAAAGTTGTGAAAGGTCTTATCAATAGATCAACAGTCCCCTGTATAATTTTGTAGTTAATGTTATAGTAGTCTACAGTATTTGACTTTTTAAAGAAGTGATGACTTTGTAAATTTCCGTTTCTGTCACTGGAAACAGGAAGAAACTACGTGTAGTGGCAGGTACTTGTTTTAGCATTTCCTCAGCTGTCCGTGAACTTGATGGTAGACTGTTAATAATTTTTTTCGCTATGGTGCTGAAATGAGCATTGAAGTTTTCTTCTGAAATGCTAATGTCCTTATTTCCACTTTGTCGTTTATTACGTTCGTGGTTAATCAGTCTCCAACAATCTTTGGGCTTGTTATTTGAGTTTATTAAAAATTTTTCATAAGCTAATTTTTAGATAATTTTATAGCTTTTAAATAGTCCTTTTTAATGTTTTGTAAACATCCCAGTTGTATGGATCATTAGTGGCCACGCATATAGTTTTTATGGTACATAAGGTGTTGCGTTTGTCCTTTAATTCTGGCGAAAACCAATTTACCGGTAGTTTATAATCGCGATTAATTTTCTTTAAGGGAAAACAGTTCACTATAAAATTTTTATATGTATTCACTAAAAAAGTAGACATGTAATCAACACTATGATTTTATTTTCAAAAGATACTCCAGTCTATCGAAATTAAATGCTGTCGTAATTTATTAATTCCATTTGACGTAATTGGTCTATACAAACGGACATGATCGGTGGTAGAACATTCTTGTTTTGAGATTAAATACTGGCCAAGGTGATCAGCAATGTTAGCTTCGACAACTCCAACTACACATTCCGATAATGTAAAATTCGTAATGATATTATCAATACAACTTGAAGATGTTAACGTCACACGTGTATAATCAGATATAGTTACTTTTAGATCAAAAGTTTCGTAGACCATATAATAGATATATAAAATAAATACTTTAAACAACTTACCAGATTTATTCATTGCTTTAGAAATTTCCATCCAGGCTTTTTCCTTGATGTCCAGTCGGATGTAACAATCATTCGTTATATCGTATAAACACAAGCTCCACATATTTCAAATTTTTAGCAGTATCGTCCATTATATCATGTATTTTCAAACAACTCGACTACAACTGACAATCGCGACGCGGTTAACAGCACTTGTAACAACTGGTTTCTCATTGATTGGGTTGCAGTTGAGTTGAGTTGCGGTCAGTGAAAATACGTGTATCCAAATATTAGCGCTACGTCGCGTTGCTATTGCGTTGCCGTCTCGTTGCTGTCGCCGGTTGCTTTTGGTGAGAACACGGCCTAAGGAGAACTACAGCAGAAAACGTTATATGCGAGGGAGGCTCAGAATCTGAAGGTGAGGTAGAAGTTCCTAACCAAAATATTTTAGAGCATACATGGAGAGAGCCGATTGGAAACCATAAAGAATTTGACTACTCTCCAGAGGAAGGTTTGCATGGGAACTATGCTGCGGCATTTCTAACGATTTATCGCCTTATAACTGTTGCCGAACTTTCGTTGACGATGAAATTATTCAAGAGATCGTAAACCAAACGAACTTGTATTCCACACAAATGCTATGTGACTCAAATGACACCAAAAAGGGCTCAAGACTGCACCAATGGGTTTCAAATGATAGAAAGGAAATGTTTAGATTTATCGGCATAGTGGCTTACATGGGTTTGGTAAAATGTCCTCATTAGAAAGGTATTGGAGTAGTGACAACTTGTATAAAAATTTTGCAATTCCTAAAATCATGCCGCGAACTAGATTTCAGTTGCTTCTTTGCATGTGGCACTTTTCCGATAATACCAAGTGCCCAGAAGGCGATCGCCTCCACAAAGTAAAACCAATATTGGAAAAACTCGTCCAAAACTTTTAAAGAATTTACACCCCTGGTCGAACATATGGTATAGACTAATCAATTATTCCGTTCCAAGGACGATTACTAATCAAGCAGTACATACCGCAAAAAACACACAAATACGGAGTTAAACTCTTCAAATTGTGTAGTGGCAATGGGTATACGTGGAACTTACGAATATACGCCGGCAAAGAACGATACGAAGGGAATGCTTCTGGAAATGACGTGGAAATCCCAAAGATGTTATACAGAAAAAACTAAAAAAGGGGGAAGTATTTGGTCAAGAAAACGAAAAAGGTGTTGGTGTGTTGAAATGGAGAGACAAATGGGATGTCCTTCTCCTCTCCACCAAACATACTACTAACACTGTGGATGTACAGCAACATACCGGTATGGTTAAAAACCCGAAGGCAATAATAGAATATAATAAAGCGAAATCGTCAATTGATCAATCCGATCAAATCTCTAGTTATTATTTGCCTCTGAGAAAATCCCTTAAGTGGCACCGAAAGATTGCAATAGAGTTTATCTTGGGGACTGCTTTTGTAAATTCTCACATAGTATATAACCAGCTTGCCGATAAAGAAATTAAAATTACAGAATTTCGTGAACAAGTAGTAAGATCTCTTTTGACATATGGAGAAGAAACAATACAAACACCAACGAAGAAGTCAGCGCAAATACACACATTACTTAGGAAAGAAGGCAGATTCGACAAGGTTAAGAAATACTGCAAAGGCTGTTATGCAAAAAAATTACGGGGAGAAATCAAGAAAAATGCTGTAAAAAAAGTTGTAACATATTGTAGTACGTGCGAGGGATAACCTCATTTTTGTTTAGATTGCTATAATCTACATTCAAAATAGTAAGAAATCCACACCTTTTTTATATTCTGTAGTTCAAACGTTTTCTTATGCAGAGTAACCGTTTATTTTTGTGTCTATGTTTATTTGAAATGTTATATTCAACATTCCAGGAAATTATTACAGATATTTGTTTTTATATTCTGTAACTTAGATACACCTTTTCTCATTTAGGGTAAGCATTTCATTTTATAATAAAAAAATAAAATATATATATTTTTTTTCGTTCCAATTATTTTCTTGACAATCCGAAAACTCGTTGCAACGGGCGAAGCCTGTATGCCATAGCGGTCGTATGCCACAGCAAAAACCTGTCTAAATAAGACCGCTGGCAAATACAAACCGAACATTTTTTTGCGAACAGGGCGGTCGTAAACAACCGCCGTGGCATATAAGCCTTTTAGCTGGCGGGCGTATACGACCGCCCTGGCAGTCAACCTGTTAATGATGTTAGATCTCGATAACGTTGGTCCAAAATTTCTAACACGTCATGTATTTCAACTAAATCATATTGATCGTCTTTTGGAGACAACATTTTTTAAGTTCTGAACAGAATTTAATAAATGCTCTACATAACGCAGAACACGATCTCTTATCAGCATCCATAGTTAATTGATTCAAAATAAACTTCACTAACTGCACAATTTTCAATGTCCTGTCACGGTTGCCATATGTTGGAAAAACTTCATTATCAATCATTTAAATTTTATTAATTAGTGAAAATTTATTTGGAACTTTTTATAAAAATAATGTCAATCAATCTATATAATATTTTTTTATAACATTACCTAGAGAACAATTTTTTTTTAATAATTAATGATACTTGATAGAATTTACAACAACGACTTTCTTCCCAGTTTGAGCCAATGCCGGAATGAATTGTTCTTTGATCCACTTTTAAAAAAGTTCCTCAGTCATGGTTTTGTTGTCGTTGTTTTTTGAATCTAAAAATAAATTACATCCATCTAACAATGAAAGTTCACAACCAGCATGTAGTGTTGTAATGTAGTTTTAAATTTTGATGGGCTACAATTTAAATCAGTATGTTCTATCAATGTAAATAATAAAAATAACAGAACTAAGAATAAAAATGAAATGACTATATTTTAAAGAAAATGTTCAAGAAATACTAAAAGTTTTATCTAGGATGAATAAATTTTAGTTTGCAACAGTGTTGCAATTTATAAAACATTGCCTAAAAATTTAAATATTCTTCTGCATACCTACGGTTTAAAAATTGCACTTAGAGAAATTTTCTCCGCTGCTTTTTTTCCAGTATTTTGAGTAATAACCCAAATTTTGGATTTAACAATAAATTTAATTTAACTGTGATCGAACCACTATTTTGGGGTCAATTTTTATCTTGATAGAAGCAAAAATTTATGATAAAGTCAAATTGCAAATTAAGCTCTTATACGGATTTCTAGTAACACTGTAGCTGATTAGGTTAGAAACAATTTCTTTAAAAAATGGCGTACAAATTATATTTTTAAAATATTTAATTAAAATTAAATTTTTTTGTTTAAAAAAACTTAAAGTAACAATAAGGATTATTGCATGTATTTTCAATTTGCAATGCAAAGTTAATTTTACATCTGGGTAGATTCAACTATACCAATTCTTATAATTTAAAAGAATGAAAAGTGAAAACGTAATACAAATAAATCTACTATATACATTGTATAGAAAACCGCTATTCGAACACCTCTAAAATTTTACGAGAACATAAGGGGACATGACGGCAGCCGCAGGTTACTTGATGTGCCGGTGTTGTAAAAGTAGAGGTGTGTTTAAGTGGCGCCGTGTTAGTCTCAGGTGAACAAAGACCACCGCGATTGTGGCAAAGAAGAAGACGAAGACGGACTTAAATATTACTACCTACTAATCCCTTGTATACGCATTTACTTACCGCTGATATACTTTAACATATGTTTTTGATGATAACCATCCACACAGAAAGATAAAAAGAATAGATAAAGAGATAATGTTCAAGTTAATGTGATTTAAGATATGCAAATATTTTTTTAAAGAAGACCACCAGACCCAAGGCTTCGTTGAATTTTAACCACGTTCTATTTGGGAATACGAATGTATTTTCAATTTAAGTTGATGGTTACCATCAAAACAAATTAGGGTAATAAAAGGTAATCTTCCAGAAAGGCTTTATCACTTATAATATTCCTAAAGCCAAAATAATTTTCAAAAATATTTTTCTTACAAATTGGTAACCAAGAAATAAATTTCTGGGTTTTAATTCATGTTTGAGGAATATTATTACTTGTCATACTAAATTCCGGTTATCAGGCAGTGGAAAAATTTTACTAAAAAATTTTTTTAATTTTAGTGATTATCGTCGATTACTAAATTTTGATTGGTTTAAGCATATAGTATAAAATTTTTATTTCAACATTTATAGGGTGTTTGGCTAACTTTCCAACCTATGTGAAACACCTACGACTAACTATCACTGAATTTAGAAATAATAACCTAAAAAAGAAAAATTCAGGGAAAGGAATCTACGGAAAAAATTCACAGAAAAAAAAATCCACCACAAAAAAAATTCATGGAGCAAAAATCTAAAAGTACTAAGCACTAATTTACCGTATTTTTTTTTGGTTTTCTGACATCGTTAGAGTGATAAATTTTCTGTTTATATTTTTAATATAATTACATTGTTTTAACGCATTATTTTTAATATTTTTCTTACAAATTAGACTTAATAAAGCAAAAAATATATACCAAAAAATTGTTCTGACTTTAGATCTTTCCTTAAACTTAATTTGAATTTTATTGTTTTATTTTAATACTTTAAGAGTTTTCCAATAATTTTGTAAAATAAAGTTTGATTGATTATCATTTAACTATCAAAAAATAACATGCACTTTAACCAGTTGGAGTTATTAATAGTTCTCAGATTTTTTTGTGGGTTTTTCCCCAAAGGTTTTTTTTCCAGAAAATTTTTTCAGAATTTTTTTTTCTGGGTGGATTTTTTTTCTATGGATATTTTTGCTTTGAATTTTTTCCTTAGATTTGTTTCTTTTTTGTTCTATATGAATCTATTGAAAAATTAATAAAGCATTCGGACAATACCAAACAAAACTGCAATTGATTCTATTTTCTCTCCCCCCCGTAACAACCTTCTTCGTCTCTACAAAATATCTTTCATCTAGTCTAACCTTTCTCTTCTAACCCCCAATTATATCCTTTTATTTCTTTCTTTCGCCACAAGCTTTCTACAATTCTTTTCATATGTTCTAGATCCTCCCACCCTTCCACATACAGTCTAAATATTCTCTAATCATTCGTCATTTAGTATCTATTTACCCTTTGATTGTTTCTACAATTAAACCTTGCATCATTGCTTTCTCTTTTAAGTTTAGATCTAGAAACACCATCTACTATAATTTCTTCATGTTAATTATTGTACTTTCCATCTCTTATTTTTGCTTTTATTTCCTGCCATTGTACATCTATATTCCTTATCACCAGTTCCGATTCCACACTTATTCCTACGGTTCTTTTTTATCCACCGCTTCCCCAGCTAAGTTTCTCTTTAATAATACTTTTTCTTTCCTTTTCCTTATTGTTATTTACCCTTTTCCTACTTGCCTCCAACACCCTTGTCATATCCTATTTTTTACCCGCTTTTCCATTTCTTTTACATATCTTACTGCTTGCTTTCCTGGCTGAATTCTTATTTTCTTTAATTTTATTTCTTATTTTACAATGTAACCTAGTGGGTTTCTATCTAGACGTAATGTTTATCTCCAGTACCTCTGTTGGATTTTATTTAGTTCTTCCCACTTTTTCCAATCCCATATTTGTGATCCATAACTCATAACGCCCATCATGAATTAATCAAAATTCTACTTCTTTTTTACAATGTATTTTGCCGCACTCTCTTTTTAATTCTCTATACCTGCCCTAGTAGCTTATTTCCTATTTCTACCAGCTCCCTTATTTTTGTTTTGTAGTCAACCCCTTACAACTCCTCTTCTCCCCACTACAATTGTTCTTGTTTTTCTTTCTTCCGTTCTGAAATACTAATATCTTGGTTTTAGTGGCATTCGCTCTTAAATTTTTTTTTTTCAGGTACCTTTCCAGTACTATTCTCGTCGCCCTTACTTTTTTTTTATCATTTGCTACAACTGCCAAACTACATGCGTCCCACCTTTGCATCTTCTATTACTTGCTGCATTCGCAATACTTCTCTATTTCCCCTATATAAAAGGAAAAAAAGATCGGGCTCAACAGAATAAACTCTACAATAAACTTTATCTATTGCTTCTACTAATTTCCCACTTTTTTCTTAGTACTTCTCAAAGTCTTTTATGTTTATTGTCAGAAGCAGCCTTGATGTCCACGAATGGTACATACATTTTTCCTTTTTTCTTTTGCAACTCCTTATTTGCTTACTGTTTTAATATAACTATACTGTCTATGCTTCTCCTTCCTCTTCTAACTCCTATCTGCCAATCTTCTATAACTTTTCTTTTCTCCGCTTTATTTCATTTAACCACTTCCACATATATCTTGTATCATCGTATTTCCTCCCTTATACTATAAATAGGGACATATTCATTATTATCTTTTATTATTTTGGATATTTATTTCCGCTCCAGATTTTGTTCATAAGCCTTCTTATTTCTTTCTCTCTTTCTCTTGTATTGACATTTTTCTCACTGTAATCCATCCGTTCCTGTCGCTTACTCTTTCTCCTCTCTCACTTTCTGCAAAGTTTTCATTTAATGTAGTTTACCTTCTCTCTTTGCACATATTCAACAATTTTTTATTTTGGTTGTTTAATTTCTTATTTATTGATCTTATGCTATTTATCTCTTCATTAAATCACATTTTTCCTTTTCCCCGTTAAAATCCTTCTAAATTTCTTCTTCTTCTAACATTCTTATCATTGCCTTAATCTCTCTACTTGTTTCTTTCATTTTTTCTCTTAGGTTGTGATTATTGTACTTCTCCCTCTTTTCTGTCCAGACGACATTTTTTAATAACCCTTCTGATTCTGCCTCCTCTTCTACCATCTCTTTCCCACTAGTTTTTTCTCTCGTTGTTATACCCCCTTACAATATTTCTTTTTTTGTTCTCTTCGAAAACTGTGTTACCTAATTTTGTCACAACTTTTTTTGCATCAGGTTACTAGGTTCCAATAAAGTTAGAAAACCAACAAAATTAAGAACGAAACTCTACAAACCCTCACAAAATGAACATGTTTTTAATCATTGGCGAAGATGTTTTAAATGTTTAATTATTACAAAACTTAATTTCTCCGCCAATTGATCCAAACTATGTAATCGGTTCAAATTTTAAGAAAATCTTTTAAATGATTCAAAATTTACATTAAGGCAACGATTTCATAATTGCAACTTTAGGACCATACTAGATAAAACTCCCGTCCTATCGAACAGGAACAGGATAAAAAACCCTGGTACAGCACCGATAAAAAAGAATGTAAATAAAGGCTTGTGTTTTACTGACACCTACTGTCGTTCGCACTCTTGGTAAGAAAGCCCAACCGTGGGATACTATAACTAAATAATAAAAATTAAAAAGTTTTTACCATCACTGAAGAGAGTAGATGTTTAAAAAGTCAGTGAGAAGCGTGAGTGCAGTGCGAAAGTATGTGAGTATAAGGAATGGAAAAAATTATAGGAGATACAATAAAATACTGGAAATAGATGTCAGGACTGAATAGACGAACTCTATGATATCTATGAAAAGAGGAGGTAAAATTTTAAAAGATAAGACCGGAAAGAGTGCGAATTACTGTATGAATGATTAAAACAGATAGAGGGGCAGAAAGTAAATATGGGGAGGAGGATAAAAAAGCATATTGTTAAAGGGAAAAATACCCAAGAAAAGAAATAAAAAGGGTAAGAAGCAAAGGAAAAAGAAAGAAGAACACATATCAATAAAAGACAATTATAATCAAATGCAGCAAAGAAGAGCTAGAATTAGACGAAAAACATATAACGGCATATAAGTAGTAGACAGAATTTTAAAGTACCTAATAAAAAAAATTGAATAGAATAGAAGAAGATGATAGTAAGAATTAGGTTACGAAATGAAAAATTGTGAACAAATATTGGAGAACGTATGTGCAAGATGTGTGAAAAACACCGAAAAACCTAAGACATCTGATAGAAAAGGGCTGACACTACTGGGAAGAGTGATAGAGGAACAAATGGATGAAGGAAGTGATAGAAAACGGAGATGGCTAACCAAAAATATTAATTTTATTAATTATTATTTAATTAATTAATTAATTAATAGTAATAGTGTTAAAGTTAGAATATGTTAAAAAAATTTGAACTAGGGTGGGTAGTGATGTTTTGATTTTTAATGTTTATTTTATTATTTTTTAATATTTAAAGTTTTGCAAGTTATGCAACAGTACCGAATTTAAAAGAACAAATAAATTTAATTTGTTTTGATTGAAATGAATAATAAAAATGAAGAATATGAACTAAAATATATAAAGATCACATACATTATGATATGAAAAAAAATTATGTAAAACTACTTAGCAAAACAGGAATGTAGAACAGACTTTATAGTAATAATAATTTGATTCCATTTATTCAAATTTGTATATTGCAGTATTCTCTTTCAAAATTTTAGAAAAATTTAAAATTTTGATTTGAAATTATTTTTTAAAATTGAATGTAATTTTGTTTCTTCTTCCTTTCCTTTAACAAATTTTAATATTTTTTTTAATTGTACACGTTTTTTATACCAATTTTGTCTTTTGCGTTTTGATTTTCTTATTTACTCCTTCTTTTCCATAATTTTGTAAAACTACGTTCCTATACACATCTTCTTCAAAATAGCCTTGTCAAACTTTTTCACCAGAGTTTCTGTAAAATATTTTCTTGTATTATATTGTTGTATCTTAAAACTTTCTTATTATATATGTTTTCCGAGTTATTCCCTAACTCTTTCTTGCTGCTGTTCACTCCAAAAATTTGCAATTAATGTCTTACATTGGTTCTTCACCCATTGAAACCATATCTCCGCGACGTTTTCATTGCATTCTCTGCTAATTTAATTTTATTCTTTTCCGTCATGTTATTTTTGAAACATGTTTCTAATCTTCCACTTGTCCACTACATTTGCGTTGTTGTATGGAATCTATACTAATATTTCCTCTAAATATTTCTTATTTCTGTTATATGTTTTGCTAGTTTTTCAAATTTATGTGTTATTTTATTTTTATTTGTAAAAAACGTCTTCTTTCTCCCTCCTCAATTTTTCCGTTCTATTGATTTATTTGTTTTCCTATATTTATTTTTAATTCTTTCATTGTTTCTTTACTTTCTTTGCGTAAATCTTTTAGCATGTTTTCATTAAGTAAAGATTTTCATCAATTTTTTCATTTAATTCTTTTCTCATTTCAATAATATTTTCATTATCTCTGTTTATTTCTTCCTTATTTGCTTTTGCTGGGGATCTAGTTCTTGTTGTCATAATTTGCTCTTCTTTTATTTTATTTTATTTTCCTACACTTATTTTTAAAGTTTTTAATAAATGGTTGGGTTTTTTACTTTTTCGATGCCCCACGTTGCTTGCACATTTTTTATCTCATATAAACAAGCATCGTCGGCGGCCGTCTTTATGATCTTACTCTCTCCGTCGTCATTACGTCGTGCTCCTCCTCCTCAACCATTTCTTCACTTTTTTTCCCGAAAAACTAGTCAAAAGTCGAAAAAGTAGTTTATTCTGTTTGAGATGTGAAGTCAAAATTGTAAAAAAAAACAAAATGGCGGATCCAATATGACAGACAAAATTTGCGAAATGAGCCGGATTTGCTTGAAACTTGTTATTTTGGGGTCGCTGATTACGAATCTAAATTCCAAATTGTTAAATAACAAAATGGTGGATCCAATATGGCAGGCAAAATTTACGAAATCGGCCGGATTTGCTTGGAACTTGTTATTTGGCGGTTTTTGGGGTCGCTGATTAGGTAATAATTATGAATTTGTGATTTGTTAACTTCAAATGTGCACTAAACACCTGATTTTTAATAATTTTGTTACATAAGAGTATAAACTTTATTTTAAAACTTGTTTCGTTACGGAACACTGCTGAGCAATTATTTGTTTCTCTATTTTTCTATAATGATTGCTCATAATTTTTTATTTGTTTCTACCTTAGACATTGTTTAGGTATTAATTTATACCTGTATGTATACGTTACACTTTTTTGGCGCATATGATAATAAAACACTTTTTTCAATCTGAAACCTCCATTTTGCAGAATTAAAAATGACCCAACTGTACGATTTTCTATGAATTTTTGAATATGAGCTTGAACAATCGAGTTATTACTTACGCAAGAGTCTCTTTTGTACTGGTTTATACTTGCCAGATATACTTCATTGGCCCTTATAAAATATTCCATTATACTGTTTAAACATTCCAGATTTTTGGGAATCGGTTTCGTCTTTTTCGGTTTGGGCCCCTTAAAACTTTAAAATTTTGAAAATAGTGGGTGTAACAAGTTTTTTGGTCGGTACCTTTTTTGCCTCTCAAGAGGATTCAGCTTGTTTCGGACGCCGCGGTGACTACAATAAATATAAAAATTCCTTTGTATTTTTTATTAATTTTTATTTTCAAATTTATTTATCTTCCAAATTATCATTCAATTAATAACCATAGTGTTCTTATTTTTGATCCTATCTGTATATTGAAGCATAGTGTACAACACGTACAGAAATGTTCTTACATGGATTTTACAATTTATAAATTAATTGATTGATAACATTTATTAAATTTCTATGATTCATTTGCGTTTTTAAAATAAATACGATATTCATGCTTGTCAATAAAAAACGTTACAAGTTCAAGATGAATAAAACTTTGTTACATTCACGACCGCACCTGTCAGTCCGATTAAAATAGTGCAATAGTCTTTTACATTTTCGGTTCTTACAACATTCAAAAGTTAGCGTCAACTCTATTATATTTTAATAGAGTACAAAGTAGCTACCGGGCTTGAATTGCAATGTCATGCAAGGATACTAAATCATTAAAATGAATGACTCAAACGGTTCTTTCTCAAATCGACTTTTACCTGTCGACAACTTACAACTTCATCTTTCTTGTAATGCCTACCGTTCTTCAATAGATATTGCCGAATTGAGTTTTATTGTTTAAAAATTTTGGCAACTTTACATTAGTTAACAAAGATTAAGATAAAAGAAACGTAATATGCATCATCATTACTTTCAATAATTGTGGGAAATTTTTTGGATTCGTTCGACGCAATAATAACGTTACGTTTTGATGTTACATTACGATTAACGTCGCCTCGATGTAGCTCGAAAAAATTCTATTGCTTGCTATAAATCATATGGTTTTTTGAAAATGCCAACAGGTAGTTAAAAATTAATGAATATACATTACACTTTTTGATAAATTATCTAAATATGACTAAACATTATTTGTAGTTTCCAAACGTTTCAAATTGGTTTCACACTTATCATTCACCGATTATAAAGCTATTATGCCTCATTAAATAATAATATATCAATGTGAAAATTTGAACGTGCGTTACATTTTTCTTCTTTCTTTATTTGACATTTATGTTTTTTATAGATTCAAAATTTTTAAGGTTGTTTCTATAACTAAAAATCACCCACTACTCTCGAACCAATTTCAAAGATGCTCTTAACAAATCGGACAATGTAGTTTAAAATGTTGATAAAAAGTATTGAGGTCTAAATCACACAATTAACAAAATTCCTTATACCTGCTATAAGATATAAGAAGAAATAGAAGCGAATAAAAAACAGAGAATAGACAACACACTGTACATGAAACAACTCACAATTATAAATTAAGTAGACCAAAATTAAAGACAACAAAAAATAAATAAATTATAACCAATACTTTTCATTTATCTATAGTTTTGACTTGGTTAATAATTGCAAGTCATCAACAGAAGTAAGTTATTACAGAATGACAAATGACATGACATTAATCAACAACTGTAAACATAGAGAAAAAAAAATTTTTTTTGGTATGTGTTTAATTTTGGCAAAATTAATATTTATGTTAATAATTATCTATAGTATATTTCTATCTCATTATTTAATATAAATAATTTCAAGTGTATCTAGTTTGCCAACATAAAATTTACCACAAAAACATTTTAACTTTGTAAGTTTTGAGTAGGATTTATTTACACAATTTACACACATACAAGCTCTCATAGGGTCGTGAAAGTTTAAAAGTATACAGGGTGTCCCACAGGGAACGCCATCGATAAATTATAGAAAAACTGTACATGAGAAAAATTTGAAATTTGGTAGTATACTAACATCGACGGGGGCAGTTGCGCTAAAATATTTTCAAGATGGTGACACTTCCGGTTATACCGGAAGTATGTGTCAACTTGCTTATTTTAAATGGAACACCCTATATATTATTCTATTTTTGAATTTTGGCAAAAATTCTAGACATATTTTGTGTATAATGTCCTATACTTAAGTCTTGCATTAAAAAAAAATGACTTTTGACGTGTTTTTGAATTTAATTTTAATCCTTTTTTTTTGATCGCCCTGTATTAATTTAATATCAAAATATCGACATAACCCACTAAAATAGGTCCCCTGCTACAAGAAAACCTATTTCAATTAAATAATAAAGGCATTAGTATAGGAAAATTTTATAATTTTGTGTAGGCCTGAAAACGTCATTTTTGACATAAAATTTACAATAAGTCCAAAACAGTTAGACTTAGGTATAGGACATTATACACAAAATGTGTCTAGAATTTTAGGCAAAATTCAAAAATAGAATAATATATAGGGTGTTCCATTTAAAATAAGCAAATTGACACATACTTCCGGTATAACCAAAAGCGTCACCATCTTGAAAATATTTTAGCGAAACTGCCCCCGTCGATGTTAGTATACTACCAAATTTTCAAATTTTTTCCATGTACAGTTTTTCTATAATCTATCGATGGCGTTCCCGGTGGGACACTCTGTATAAATGGACCTAAAACTACTATGCATATTCTAATAACTAGTCAGGTTTGATTGTTTGTTTTTAAATATATTCTCGCACAGACACTTATCATTAAAGAACTTTCGCGACAACACTTTATCGTTACAGCATTCGCGAACGACGAGTTGTTCTAAAATTGTACCACAGCACCATCTTGTGAGTTTATGCGTAGCTTTATTGTCTTACGGAGAGTCGCAGGTAACTGATTGACAATTAGTGTTCAAGTCTGCTAAACTTGCCTTTGTTTAATTTTTGGTTCTCTTAAGAGGACTTGCGGTTCTGTTACTATTTGCGAGTGTAGTTATCTGAGTTATTCATGGCACGCTGATCCCTGGTGCAATCATTGGTGGTTCTTCGTACTGGCCTGCCGTAGAGCTGTGTCTACAGAATTTTTTCCCAGTCACCTCGTGTGAACCTGTAGAGGATACCTTATGACATCAGGTATCCTCTCTTAGTCTAGTAATGGTAACGTGGACATTTTTGAAGACATCAATCACTTTCTTGATCTCGGGGTCTTCTAGTTGAGCTTTTCGGATTTCTCTAGGGTTTTGGGTGGGCATGTATATGACCACGTTGAATATGTGACAGTTTCTTCTATAGGCTCACAGGGCGGCCGGAATAGGGTGTCGACGATAATGTTTAACTTTCCTGGACTGTAGGTAAATTTTATGTCGTAGGACTGTGAGTGTGAGAGTCAATGTTGTTAGTCAACAGCTTTTTTAGCGACTGTTGATCGCTAGCTAGGGTTATTTTGCTCCTTTCCACGTAGCTTCAAAATTTGGCTAGCGCCCATACGACGGCTAGCGCTTCTCTTTTGGTGATGGAATAGTTCTTCTTTGCCGGTGTGAGTAGGCGACTTGCGTACTTGATTGGTTTTTCATTCATGTAGTAGGACGGCTCCAAGAGCGTATTGGCTCGTGTCTGTAGGTATAATGAAAGGCAATGTGGAATCAGTTTGCCGGTGAATTGGCGCTTTCGTCAAGAGTGTCTTTCTTTTTCATGACGCTGGACTGAGAATTGGCAACTTTGGCAGAGTCCGGGATAAAGTGTCGGTACCACGAGTATGTTTGTAGGAAAGAGCTTAGGTGTGTTGTGTTTTGTGGCGTTGGGATGTCCCGTACAGTACTAGTTTTACTTTTGTCTGTCTTGATGTCTTCTGGGGTAAAGACGTGTCCGAGGACTTTGATTCAAAATAAATGATATTTTTCTTGTCTGGCACGTAGGCGAAACTGTTTTATTTTTTGGAAGACTGAATTGTGGTCATCTGAGTGACTATCAAAAGTAGAGGAAAGCAAAATAATATCATCAAGATATGCTAGGTTAGCCTTGAATCTGTCTATTAGCCTTTGGAAGGTAGCTGGCGCGTTTCTTAATCCAAAATGCATCCTTTTGAATCAGAATAATCCGCACGGAAAGACGAAAGCAGTTTTGTCTCTGGATTGAGGTTTCACAGCTATTTGCCAATACCCAGCCTGTATATGGTTGCTGGGACGGCGTGGAGAAAGTCGTCGATGGGTAGAAGAGGATATGAGTCAGGTACGGTGATGGCGTTTAGTTTGCGGTAATTGACGCAGACTTGCATGGTTCCGTCAGGTTTAGGTACCAGCATGTTCTCGGTTTCGGTTTGGGTTATGGATAATTTTGCAAGCGATGTTCGATAAGGTAGAGACGCAATTATGTTGTTCTTCGTGGTGCGTATCTTGTGTTTTATGTAAAGGGTCGGTTCTCCCCCTTGAAAGAAGGTGTCCCTGTTTCTGCGGAAACACTGTGTAAGCCGCTCACAATCGGTAGGTGATAGATGATCGTATTTCGTCCGGACGCAGGTCTATGGCTTCTATCATGTACAGGGTGTCCTGTTTTCGACACTTTTGCATTAGGGAAAATGGCAACTATTTTGAACAACACTTATAAATATATATACGCGTTATTGGTTATTGGTTTTTACTATAAGTTTATTAAAAATAAATCTGTTTGGCTTTTAGTTTCTAGGCTTATTTAAAAAAAAAGGAGATTCTAACCTTTAATTGGGAACAAAGTGCCGACTATTATACGTTTCTGGAAAGCTCTTAATGAGTGGAATGTAAATACAAATTGACATACAGGGTGTCCCATTTAAAAAATTCTAACTTTGGTAACTTTCTCAAAAATGGGGACACATAGAAAAAAACTAAGCATGTCACTGATTCTGCATAAAAAATGTGTAAGATTCCGTTTTTACCTAGTCGATAACTTATCAGATACCTGAATTACAGAGGGTGTCTGAAAATGCACACTTTTCAACTTCACTCTGTATTTCAAAAACGAAGAGAACGATGATAAATCTGTCTGCGCTATCTTTTGTTTTACAAAAAAGTGACACAGGTTCGCGAAAACCCCAAAACTCGAACTGCAATAATAACGGAGATACCCTGCAAAAGTGTCGGAAACAGGACACCCTGTACATATGAATGTGGTCACATGACTTTTTCTTTCTGGCAAAATGAAGGAATATGGTCGGCAGAGATAATTCTCGCAGTAGTTTCCGTTGCTCGGTGGGTACGGCATCTGCAAAGATGTGGTATACTTGGGCTCCCCGGTATGTGCAATGGATAGGCATATAGTTCTTGAAGAAGATCAAAGGGTTTTGACGCAAAGGCGGTAAAGAACGCCGCTATGGCTTTTGCTTCAAAAACTGGTAGAATATCTTAATTTCCGAATTTCCAGCTGCTGCTGGCGATGTCTATGATAATTTTGGCATCTTCAATAAAATCAATCTCCAGCAAGGTGCGGATTTTGGCGTCTGGCAACACTAGAAACTCAGTTTTAATTGTTCTAATTCGATTTTGGTTTCGGTGGTTAAGACGGTCTGACGCTTCGTCTGCCTATCCGCGACGGTTACATTCATGATTTTTTCCGTGAGGGTGTGGTTCTTTTTCTGTACAAAAAGAAACTTTAGTGTTATTTATAGAAGACAAAGAAAGAAGATAACGACACCAACTGCAATTATTTTTTAATTGATCTAATTATTTGTATCTTATATAAAGACTTTTGCTAACCGATTTTTAGATTCTTTAGTTTTACAATAAAAAAATAAATAATAAAAGAATTTTCTTTTTTTTTTCATTTTCCACTTCTTCTCTTGGAAACCGTTTTCTATCGTGAATATAATTTCTTTTTTCTTGTTCAAACGTCATTTTTTGTCCAACACTTTCCAACACTCTTTTAAAATACTATTACATTCTCTTGTACGTATCCTTTCTTCATAATTTATTGCTCTTTTCCCATCTCGTTCTCTTATTTTTTAATTGCTATTTTTTCTCCCACTATATAACATGTCATTTTTCTCCTTCTAGCTTCAAATCTCCTCTCTATACATTATTACTCTTTTAATTAATTTTTTGAACATTTATTTTCGTTTCTACAGCTTTGTTTAAAAATTATTTCCGTTACTCCCTATGCCCTATTTCCTATTCAACCTTTTCTGTCAATTCTTCTTCGAAGTACGGTTTTCTTCACATTTGCTATTACCTATTTCATCCCAAGTATTTCTTCACCTCTTCTACTGCCCCTCAGAATTGCTGTTGTTGTTTGAGAAGAAAATATCAATAGGTTTTCATAGATTTTATTATTTTATCAAATTAATTAACTTGATATAGTAGAATCATTTTATTTTCCTACTCATCACGCTAAATATAACCGCAAAATATTTACGTTTGAAATCGCACAAAAAACGTACAATTTTGATTGTATGAGAATCGATAAATCGTACACGAATGCAAAATTTCAAGACTTTATACTGATATATCGCACAACTTTCTAGAGCATGATTTTGAGAATAGGGCCACTAGACTACCTCCAGTTCAGTATCCTAATGCTACAGCTACGTTTTATGTCCAGAATTCTGAATCAAGCAAACAAGCTTACCTAAGTGAAATTAGCAACCTATCTTTAGTTTACAGTAGTTCTGACTAGAGTTCTGTTTTCCTTTTAAAGAGTATAACATATTTATAAAAAGGGTTCTGACGATTAAAAGTACCAATACAGCAATTAAAAAATGAGGTGCTAACTTCACACTTAAGTTTAAGATTTAATCGTTTTGAGTAACTCATACGATGTCTCTTGACTAGTACTAGAGTTCTTGAGACATAAAAATAGATTTATGACTCTCTAAAAATATAAAAAAAAAAATAAAATTTCAAAAAATTTGACATCAAGCGCAAATACTTTTGAATGGTCCCAATGATGCCGTTTGATGAGTTCTAGAGTTCCAATTGAAATTTTTTTGGAGAGTTTTCAAGAGTTTAGATGACTGTTTAGGAGAGTACTCTAATAGTTCTAAAAGAAATTATAGTGATTAAAAGCCATTCAGCATACTGTTTCTATCTTAATGAACTTTGAAGTTCGTGGAAGCAAAATTTTATAGTACTGAGCGCAATTTTTTTAGAGTTTTTCTTTATGAGTTCTTGAGTTCTAATGATAGTTTTGAAAAGTAATGTAAAAGCTCTGATCCGCAGGGATAGTTTCCATGATGCAAGCAGCATTTTATTTGTGTATAACCAATCATGTTTTTTGCATTAGGAATATTTTTGATCTGTTCTCACCAGATATCAACCTAATTTTTGAAGAAATAATATTTACAAACTTCACAGTTTTCTCCAACCAACAGCCCAGGGTCTCAACAGCAAAAGGCACAAATATATAATTGTTCAACAAGCAACTGTAAGTGCAAAGCTTTTCCTTTAAGCAAGGGTGTGATAACACGTAGCGTCCCATATTAAAGATTTTCCTTGTTCCAAGGAGTTAGAGTCAATCCATTGGGTCGTTTAACATCATTCCTGCTAATTTTCTTTGATTCCAGTATAGAAGAAATCTCTGCAGAAATAAGTATTTGTTTTATCAGTTTGTTGAGTTCCAAATGTTCGACTTTTCTACATGTTAGTCCGTGATTTCAATGCTTATCCGCAATAGATTCACATATGCATACATCAGGGGCACAAACCTTGAATCTCAAACGAATCGCTTTTGATATTCTAAAAGTGTTATCATCAAGAAAAGTTTCGAAAGATTTTGAGGGTAAAGCAGTCAACCATGCATCGAACTTCTTCCAACAGGCTGCTTTATATTTCGCTTCCTCGACAAAATCAAACAAAAGGCTAGAAATAGTATTGTGAATAGCAATATCGTCCCAGTTGTGCTGGACAGAACATAATTCAGGTTCCTGGTTAAAGGATGTTAACCAAACAGTTTCGCTTTATCAAAAAATGCGATACTTGACTTATCCAAAAAAAAGGGGTACATAAACAGGATTAAATCAGCATAATCGTTCTGTGATGAGAGAAAGCTGAAAGGTATACGAGGATGTATTGATATCTAGTTAGCCTAGACCAGTTCCTTGCATAAACAAAATATTGCGTTACCATAGCAACGAACAATAACTTATTAGAAGTGTCAGTGTAAAGTTTGACGTCAAGAAAGTAAACCAGAGTCACGCAATAAATTAAATGAAAAAGATGTCCACCGAAATTGTGAACATTGAAAAATTGGAGTATCGAGCCATCATCAAGTACCTGTACTTAAAAGGGTTAAGAGGTAAGCAGATTTACGAAGATATGCTTAATACCCTTGGTGATCAATGTCCTTCGTATGAGACCGTCAAAAATTGGAATGCAAGCTTCAAAAGAGGTAAATTTTCCATTGAAGATGATGACCGATCGGGAAGGCCAGTTTCTGTGTCAGTCCCCGAAAATATCGATGCAGTTCATGACATGATTTTATCAAACCGTCGAATTGGGCTAAAACGGATATCTGAAGCACTGAATATTTCATACAAACGCGTTCATCATATGGTTCACGTCAATTTGGACATGAGAAAATTGCTGCAAAATGGATCCCCAAATGTTTGAATGTTGACCAAAAGCGTGCAAGGGTAGAAGCATCGCGTTCGATCTGTGCTCGATTTGAAAACGATGTAGACTTCTTAAACCGAATTGTTACTATGGATGAGACTTGGGTACATTTCTACAATCCAGAAACAAAGCAACAATCGATGGAATAGCGACACTCTGGTTCTCCAAGACCTAAGAAGTTTCGTGTCCAAAATCTGCTAGAAAAGTTCTTGCTTTAGTTTTTGGGATTGCCATGGAGTAATCATGATTGATTTTTTGGATAAGGGTAGAACTGGAGATTACTATTCGACATTACTGACCACTCTACGGGAAAATATTAAAGAGAAAAGACGCGGAAAGGTATCCAAATGTGTTTTGTTTTTGGAGGACAACCCCCCTTCGCACAAATCTCATGTTGCCATCCAAAAAATTCGTGATTTAGGGTTTGAGTTACTAGAGCACCTCCCTTATTCACCCGATTTGACTCCGTCCGACTATCACCTCTTTCCTCAACTGAAAAAAAGTTTAAAAGGTTGTACATTTTCTTCCAACAAGGAGGTAATAGAAGTTGTGGGGAGGTCTGGTTTGCAGCGCAAAAAGAAAAATTTTTTTTGAAAGGTCTAGAGACGTTGCAGGTTCGCTGTAATAAATGTATTCAATTAAGAGGAGAATATGTTGAGTAATAAAATATTTTGACATTGAAATTTTGTTGGGTTCTATAGTAGGCTAAGAATTTTTTAATATATCCTTGTATTGGGTGAGTTTTTTAACTTGAGACATCAGAATAACTCGGAAACAGCGGAATATTGCAAAAAAAGTTTCAGACAAAAGTTGCAGAACTTTAAAGGGGACACATGATGATGACCTTGACTTTGAGCTTGAGCTCAATATTCAAGGTCAAACTAAAATTAACTTTGATTTTTTAAATAGAAACCTTTATTTTTTTTGACGGATTCAAGACTTGCATAAAAAATACAAATCTTTTGTTGAGAACACTTTTTCAAAAATGCGTTGTTTTCCCGCTAGAGGGCGTTCTCAAACTTGGGTAACCAGAATTACTCGGAAAAGAATAACTTGAAAAGCTACTCCAACTGTCGCTTTGAACATTTTTCGCGATACCGCGTACTTTTCGAGTTATTCTTTTTCGAGTAATTCTGGTTACCCAAGTTTGAGGGCGCTCTCTACCGAGAAAACAACGCATTTTTGGAAAAATATTTGTATTTTTTTATGCAGATCTTTAAATCGTCAAAAAAAATAGGGGTTTCTATTTAAAAAATTAAAGTTGACCTTAGTTTGATCTTAAAAATTGGACTCAAGGTCAAAGTCAAGGTGATCATCATGTGTCCCCTTCAAAGCCCAGCAACTTTTGTCTATAACTTTTTTTGCAATATCCCACTATTTTTAAGTTATTCTGATGTCTCAAGTTAAAAAACTCGCCCAGTATATCCGTAGCCCGGCGCGGCGTAGACCTAAACCTTCATAACAAGTAGGAAGGGATGCTATGGTCTATTGTTGGTCCAAAAGATTAATGTTAATTAATTTATCCACAGATTCTCTAAGTAAACAGTCCCATCCAGAAAGAATGTTTATAAACTTCCAGCAAGGGGAAGATCCCATCAGATACAACAGTTATGGAATGGATAGGCAATATCAAAAAAGGTAAAAGGCCGCATGTACACGAAGATACTTCACATTTGGAAAAGTCACAAAAAAGAGTTTGCATTTACTAGAATGTATTTCTAATTCAATCTCTTTACTTTAGCAATAAGGAACTTGAAGTCATCCAAAACTGTCTGCAGATCTCCTCCCAAGCAATCATCATCAAGGTAAAACACATTAAGTTCCGCATCCAATTGCTCAACAATGGGTTGTATTAACAAACTAAAAAGCATAAATTTACAGGGGTTAGCTTGCCGGTATCCAACTATAAAATGGAGGTTAAAGAGTAATTATTTTTTACACAACATGGTTTTATTTTATTTTTACGTATTAGAAACTTTAGAACTCATCGAAAGGCATCATTAAAACCATTTAGAACTATTTGAGCTTGTTGATAAATTTTTTGAAATTTTATTTTTTTTTATTAATTTTTGAAGAAGGTCAAAATTAATTTTACGTACCAGTCAAGAGACATCGGATTAGTTACTCAAAACTATTCAATCTTAAACTAAGGTGTGAAGTTAGTACCCCATTTTTTAATTGCCATTTTGGTTTTTCTAATTGCCGGAACTCTTTTAATAAATATACAAGAACTGTTTTGCTCTCTAAAAGGAAGCTAAAACTATCGAGAACTAAATTTGGGTTGAAACACTGACACTGGATTTTGTTTCCAGAGACATTTTATAAAAACTAATATCTACAGTTTTTATGTGCTGAAGCCTAACGTTTAGTGATTGAAGCCTCGTGTCAGATACCGGGTTGTTAGATTTAGTTAGACAAAGTTCATCACAGCAAGAAAATTAAATATAACTGATGGGGTACCTGGGTACTACCAATTCCAAAAGTTAAAAGTATTGAAACCAATTTTACATAAAGTTCACGCAATAAATAAAACTTGGGAAAACTCATTTCGAAAGTAAAAAAGTAAGTTAGAAAACATAACTGAATGACGCAGGAGAAAACAACGTCATGACGAAAAATAAAATCCAACAAGTTGAAAAACAAGGAAGTAAAGTAAGTACCACATCAATTAATAGAAAACAAAGATCAATCAACTATTTATCATTCATTAGCAAATAAAAATCAATTGAGAATTATTAATCTGCATTAGTTTTACATCAAAGTTTAAACAATTAAAAATGTGTAGGTAATTTTTATTATTATATTATTGAAAATTGTTGATACATACATAAGAGAATTGAATAATCTATGCGTTTTCATATTGCATGTTATTTTGACATGCATGATGCATTCAATTAATATAACATAATCAAAATATGACAATAACAACATTATTTTCAGATCGTTATTTAGTTAACAATACAAAACGACTGTCAATTTGTGCTGTTACGTGAGACTGAACCAGTGAAGCATTAGAAATAAATTATGAGACTATACATGATATTCTATAATGAAATCTTAAGGTCTAACCGTTTGACAGTCTACACCAGTAAACATTTTTATCGTCAATGCAAACTTGTTATTATTTTACTTTCTCATTGAAGAAAGTGTAGTGATTTTGAAATATAGATATAATGAACACTTTGGATACTTATTGTTGATGAACTATTAAACTGTTTACTCAGATTATCCAAAATATTATACTTAAGTTGTATAGACAATTATTTTTGAAGTGGAAGGACCAATTTAAAATCACTGTTTTCAATATGCCAACGTTTCGCCAGACCCATACTGACTTTTTCAAGGTTTTAAAATATTAAAACCAACAATCTATAAAATACCTTAATGGCAGTCACGATTTAAAATACTTATAAATTAAATTAATAAATATATATTAATAAGACACACTTGTACACGGACAGACGAACAATATAAACCAGAGTAGTGGTTTTAATTTTGCCCTTCCACTTCAAGAAATCATCCTCATAAGGATAATTAATTGTCTACAACTTTGTCTAATTTTGGAGGATTAATAAATTTAATGCAATTATACATACTTTTAAATTTTATACTCTACATGATTTAAACAATTTACCCATTAGTGCTCACAATTCATTTACTGATTAATTTTGCTGAAACCTTATGGTTTCAGAAAAAAATGGTTCAAACAAAAGCTATAGACAATAGAATGTCCTGTCTCCCTCAAGTTTTTTGTAAAATTGATATTGGTGGAGATATTGTTACAACAATTATTGTCACGTGATTGTTATATCTCAAAAAATGTGTAAAATAAATATTATTCTAAATACTTAAAAATGGTGGTTTTCTTAATAATTTGTTTACATATGGCCGGCTAGCTGGCCGTCGGACATACATTTTTTTTGTTTTATTATAACGTATTAACTCTAATTTGTCGGAAAAAGGAAAAAAAAGGGGTGTTAAAATTTTGGGTTTGGAAATCGTTGCATAACTACCCATCTTATTTCATAAGATGTGAAGTTAAATACAGTACCTAACTATAGTGTATTAAAAATTAGTTTCAGAAAACGCATTTTATAAGACGAGTACAGTAACGTACGAGTTTCTCAAAATGTCTTCTGAAACAAATTATTTATACTATTTATTCTATTTTGGGCTTTTCAGATTGATTTTAAAATAAAATTTCGTTTTTAAATTTAGGGAATTTTAAAGAATAATTGCTAGGGTGGCAATAGTTTTATTAAACTTTTGTTTAAATGTTAGTTTAAGTTTAATTAGTACATTTACCATACGATTAGTTAAAAAAATGGGTAGAAATAGAAATAAGTAGATAAATAAATCTACTGAACATTAGGATTTAAATTAACGCACGCCGAACGTAACGACAGCTTTGACGTTTAATATCAAATCAGTGTTACCACCGTTCGGAATAAAAATTGTTCTATTTCTATAAAAGAACTCAATTTTCTATAAAAAAAAACTTATTTGGGTGCTTTTTACTTCTGTAAGCGACCCAAAATAAAAAAAATATATATTTGTTAACAAAATTATAATAATGCAAGAAAACATTACTTTGCATGGAAAGTTTCAAAACATGGATTTAGATGCATTTAAATGATGCACAATTTCCACATGCAATGCAAATCTTCCAATACTAGTTAAAACAACAGGAAAGGCCTAGACTCTGGACTGATATGTGTTCTACCATACGTTAAAAGAAAATTTAGAGAACACTAGCAACGAAATTCCAACAAAGGTAAAGTATATCCGCACCTTCTATGCAACAACCATCCTTGAACACAAAAGTTTCGTCAAGTGTCTACCTAAAAATGGCCATCTCCATGATTTTGTGCGAATTGATGATCGATAAGTTGATACAAACTAATCGTTTAGATTGACTCCTCTCATATTTTATTGTATGTCGCAATTGGACAAGACATTTTTATAAAAAATAACAACATTTTAGTTGTGTTATTAAACTATGATAATTTTCAACCAATGTTGCTGGTATCCATCACTCATTGATTATTTAAATTATCCAGATGGCAAGGGTACGTCTGCACCCCTACTATTTAATGGCAAGGGATTGAAAATTAAAACTTTCTAGTTTTGTTAGAAGGCAACGTTTCGATACCGAAGTGGGAGCTTCATCAGACCAGTGCCAGGATTGGATGAGTTAAAATATCAAAAATTGGGGAAAAAATCACTAATGGATTGAGAGTAAATATACATGAGTTACTGAATACTCATCAAAAATAAAATAAAAAGAAAAAAAAGAAACTGAAAAACTAAGCATAAATAAAAGCAAAATAACACTAGATTTATTAAGTAAAATGTGTGTCTTGCGACATCTCGTGTAAACATTGACACGTGTGAATAGTATTTATTAACTCCACAATTATAAAACAGAATAAATACTTAAGAAAAAACAAAGAAGTGACAAGAATTAACCAGTGTTAACCAAACAAAACAAATTAACTCAGAGAGACAACGAGAATGACAGAAAAACATAAAATTCAAAGAAGGACAAAAACTGAAATTTAATAAAACGAAAAGACTAAACTGACAATATAAAGCAAGAAATGGGTAAATTGATAAGTAAACAGTAAATTAACAAAATACTAAAAATTTTACCAGAAGAATAAGCATACGATCCGGAAGAAGTGCGGTGAGGTGTGAGAATTAGAAACGGTAACATATGAGGAAGAAGAAAAAAGCTATATTACAAAAGATTAGGATATGCTAGAGAGATTATTCGTATTGATAAAGATTTACAGATAGAAGAAATGAGGTCAAAAACAAAAGAACGAAAATATAGATACCTGCAAGCATAAGGAAAACTGAGATACTTGGTTCAGAGAATGGAACTGAATGAAAGAGAATAATTGCATAGTTCAGTTCTCGAAACAATGAGAATGTAAACAAATATTGAATAAGAGATAAGGAAAGAAGGTTTAAATTTGGTAGAACATAGAATATATGAACGAGAACTGAAGAAAGGAAAAATAATAAAAACACAAAACAATAAAACAACAAAAAGTACATCTACTTACCCCAAAAATTTAAAAACTAAAAAAGAAGGACTACTATCATATTTAATTTTTACAAAAATTGAATGCATGACTAAAGTTGTTGCAAGATAGTGTTGGAATCTTTATGTGGAATACTTAGTCCTTAAGTAAAGAAAATAACCACAGCTCATAGTCAAAAATATTCCTGCAAATCTATCTTACAAGCAGAGTGGTGATACCAAATAAGTACTGTTTCTGTTTATAATTTGTTAACCAAATCCTAAAATACAATTTTGCTGCTAACAAGTTGGTAAACTAGTGTCGTCTAGATTCGCGCCTAATGGTGTCATTGATTGAAATTTCTTACTAATGTTTTGCTAACACGAATGGTCAGCCTTTTCAGAGGTTCGTCTATTTTCGATGTTGGATGTAGGCTAATGATTTCTACTTTGTAGCTAGAATTTATACTAGTTCTGAGAGAGCAAAGTTTGAATTGCATAACTCAAATGCTCATTGTAAAGTGCAGTTTCGGTGTTCTTGAGTTTACTATGGAAACAGAAAATAAACAATAACTGGCTTTCTGAGATGTGCTGGGGAAAAATTAAAAAAACAAGCTAGACCACACAATATACAGAAAACCTACACACACGGAGAGAAATCTATATGCCTTATCAAACCATTACCCAGATCAAAAATTTGGAATTATCAAATTTTTAGGCGAAATTTATGTACCTGAAAACTGCCTTTAAGGCTAACTGATACACTAAGATCGAAAGATTAATGACGTTGATAGTATTAAAATCCAAGAGCCAACTTAAGATCTATTCTTGCTTAAGAATTTTTAGTTTTTTTTTGCTAAATTGGCTAGAACTATATGTAAAAATAATACAAAAACTTAGATCTCTTTAGGATGCACTCAGAACTTTTTACTTTTTTATGGGGTACCAGCTCTACAGACGTAAAATTGGGGGACTAAAATAAAATTTTCTTTTAAGGTTATATCAAGGAACCAAGAACAGTGATAATCAGCCACAACTATTTATTTATTTAATTAATGGAAAACTACAGGATCGAACAAGTTTTGCAAATTTTTTAATTTCTTACTTACCTTACTTGTAAGTCTTATACCTTTTCATATCAGTTGATTATGATTATAAAATTCTGATTTATTCTCGTTTAGTTTGGGAAAATAAAGTGTATGATCTATTTTTGCTTAAGTGGATTATTTTGCTTCATTCGTTGGAAGTATATGTGAAGTTAATAGAAAAGTCTAGATCTCTTCAGGGTGCACTCAGAAATTTTTATTTTTCACGGAGTGGAGTACCAGCTTTACAGACGTAAATTTGGGGGACCAAAATTAACTTTTTCTTTAAGGTTATATTATGGAACAAGGAACAGTCAGCAAAAACTGCCTTCTTTGTATTTGCATATATATAGTCAATGCCTACAATAAACTATTAAAACTATCAGGGTTCTCTCGTAACTTAAGCATATATTAATATAATCCTCATTTATGCAGCTCATCTAATGTGCTTTAACATTATATACAGTGTGTCCTAAATTCAGTAAAACTGTACGGTTTTTTTTCGGTTCAATGGAGAACAATGTACCTACAGTTTGTTATGCTGGTTCAAATTATGCTAAAAAAAACCCAAAAATTCGTATTTTCAAAAAAAAATGCTAGTGTATTTTGTATTCTTTGTAGGTTAGATAAATTTTCTTTAATTTCTGCCTTTATATCGTACAACTGGGGAACTGGGGACAATTGCAAAGTATGTGCGTAAGGGTAAAATTTATATTACACATTTGGCATTTAGACCAATTTTCATTTTCCACCAGGTGCTGGTGTGTAATAGCTGTATGGCTGATGCGCAACCTGTGGACAATCACTGCTTCTTGCCTAGAAAGTTTAAGTACAGGATAAGCAGATCTCACGTCAGGTTTTATCGCGGTGAGTTGAGTATTAGTTCTAGACCATCGTTCTTGCCAATTATCTATAATTTTGTGCTTGATAGTATGTTTCAGGTCTTTTCGTTTCATAGACTTTACATCTACTACTAGTTGTGTCGTTGCATAGCAGGCAGCTTTATCGGCCTCTTCATTACGCATCACACCTATGCGACTTGGAGTCCATATAAACGTTATTTGGCATTTCTCTTGTAATGTTTAATTAGTGCCTGTATTATCTGAGTTATAGAATCCATCGTATAAATATCTCTCAATCCTAACAGAACACTCATCGAGTCGGTGAATACGACACATCTCCCAGGATTTACACATATTAAACAGCAGAGGAGAGCTTGCCAGATGGCGTACTGTTCCGCCAAATATATAGATGTGTGCTTGTCCAGCGTCCACAAATGAGATATATTATTTTCAAAGAAGGCACTCTTTTCAGTTTTGGAACTGTCTGTATAAATAAAAATTGCCTCCCGATATTCGTAGCAGAGTTCATTAAAAGCCTGGTGGTATGACGTTTCTGGCAGATGTTGTAAGGACTAAGAGCGAAAAAACATTAACATTGAAAAACTTGCATAACTTTTATACCATATAATTTTTTTACAAAATTTGTAGGCTTTGAAATAGTTGTCAGAATATGTCGTCAAATTTTTGTTTTTATTTGAGTCAAATTGTGTTCACAATGGCAAAAGTAGTGGAAGTACATAGATTAATCATTAAAAAATTTGTTGAGAATCCACAATGGTCAGTCGTTCGCATTGCAAAGGAGGCAAAGTTTGCAGGCAAGTGGCAGCAAAAGTCATCAAGCGGTTCAAGGAAGACTTTACCATCACACGGAAACCAGGAAGTGGACGACTAGAGGGTTTTCATTCACCAAAAAAGGTGCAAAAGGTAATATCTGCGATGGTTAAGAATCCGCTGATATCGAACCGGAAATTAGCTGCAAAAGTCGACTTGTCGGAAAAGACAATTCGAAAAATAAAAAAAGAGTGGATTTAAGTCCTACAAAGTTCAAACAACTCCAGATCGTAATGCGGAGAAAAACATTGAAGCCAAGAAACGAGCCAGAAAGTTGAAAGCAGATTTTTTCCAAAAACGTCAATGTTGCGTGATGGACGATGAGACTTACGTCCTCGCCGATTTTTCTCAATTACCTGGTCAGGAGTTTTATGTTTCCTGTGGACTAGGAAATGTTCCTAAGAAGTTTAGAATAAAATAAAGTCCAAGTTTCCAAAAAAATATCTCGTTTGGCAGGCGATTTGTAGCTGCGGTGAAAGAAGTCAATCTTTCATAACAAATGGAACAATTACCTCCGATATTTACACGAAGGAGTGTCTCCAAAAAAGGTTGCAGCCTTATCTGAGCAAACATAAGGTATCCACATTTTTTTGACCATTACAGTAAGCAGACAAAAAAATGGTACGAAGAGAATCATGTCGATTTTGTACCCAGAGAGGCTAACCCACCAAATTGCACTGAGCTTCGCTCAATCGAGCGGTACTGGGCTTTGGTGAAAAGAAGCTTGAAGCAGACAAAAAGACTACAAAATTAATTTTTATATAATAAATAACCTATCCAAAACTAAATTTTTTTTGAAAATTTATTTAGCGGTTTAAAAGTTATGCTAGTTTTTCAATGTTAACACGTTGACTGCCGCAATGGAAGAAAAATTCGGGTCCCTGGGGCCGAGAGATTTTTATGACAAACTCTTGAATCTGTTCGGTCCCAAAGTATATATCTAAATAAAATTTAAAAAATATATTTTTGATTATTTTTCTTTGTTCTAAAAATATGGCACAACATCTGTACCACGCGGCCTTAGAATATATTTTAAACCTTTGACGCCGTCGTGGTACATGTATTGTACCACATGCATTTCTTGTCTGTGCACGTTCAAACTTGCATGCTTATCGGAACAAAAGTATTTCAATCAGTTCCACTGTGTTTCTCATCAAGAGTGCAAGTGCTAAAACAATATTGTGCGTTTGACATGGGTGATTACGAAAAAGAACAAGAACGTTTGATGAAATTATGGAACGAAATATTGTCCGATGAAGAAGGTGAACCATTTGAAAATGATGGAAGTTCGGATGAATATGTTCCAAGTAGTGCCGGTGATGAAAGTTCTTCGGATAACGAACCAGTCGCAAAAAATCAAAACATCATTTATTGCAATCAAACAAGAATTATTCCGACGAAGAAAATTGTGCCCCTAGTACAAGTAAGATAGTTATGTGGCACAAAAAACACCATTTATTCTATTATTTATTTTCTAGGTGCAAATGCAGTACCAGAATTACAGTCCGAACAGGAAAAACGTACCTTGCAATACGATCATATTGCAGAAACAATTGAACTTGTTATAAGGCGACCCCAAAACGAGTATGGACAAGAGGCTGAAGAAAATATTACAACTAGTGATATTTTCTGGAAATCAATAGAACCCTCCTCAACTTTGACAAATTTAGAATTTACTGAAAATAAATTTGGGATAAAAGAAGAAGTTGTTGAAACTTACATCAATAAAGAACCATACGATTTTGTGAAACTTCTATTTACTGACGAGATAATACAGCATATTGTTGCAGAAACGAATATTTACGCTGCACAGATGATAGAAAAAGAAACTAAACCAAAATCAAGAGTTCACACTTGGACAGCAACCAACGAAGAAGAAATTGAATTATTTTTGGCATTTTACTATGGATGGGATTGTGCCGATTTCCTAAACTTTCGGACTATTGGTCCAAAAATTCCCTCTATTCCAACACTGTGAAGGAGAATATGTCTCGAAATAGATTTGAATTATTACTTCGAATGCTCCATTTCAATGATAATAATAGTACCGTTGGGCTAACAGACAGAATGAGAAAAATTGCCCCACTTATAGGTATGCTGAAAAAAAGATTTCAGGATGTTCTGACTCCCGACCAAGATATTTGTATAGATGAAACTCTAGTGCCATTTAGAGGTCGACTTGCTTTTAGGCAATATATAAAAACAAACGCCACAAATTTGGAATCAAGTTATTCAAATTATGTTGCAAAGATGGATATACTTACAATTTGAATGTCTATTGTGGAAAAGAAGATACAGGTGACAATACTTCTGTTCCTACAAATGTTGTCATGAAATTGATGGAATCTCTATTAGATAAAGGGCGCACACTATATGTGGACAATTACTACACTAGTGTGGAGTTAGCCAAGAAACTCTTAGCTCGACAAACACATCTAGTGGGTACTCTAAGAAAAACAGAAAGTACAATAGTAAGGAAGTCCAAAACCAATCTCTAAAAACGGGTGAATTAGTGTCAAGAATATGCGACCAAGGAATTGTAATTGTTAAATGGAGAGACAAGCGCGATGTTATGGCTCTTAGTACAAAACATTTGGATAAAATGCAACCTGTACCATCCAGACGAAATCCTGGAAGACACAAACCAGAGATTATCGTCGATTATAACAGGTGCAAAGCGTTTATTGACTTGTCGGACCAACAAAAGCCTATAACACACCATTACGTAGAGGACTGAAGTGGTATAGAAAATTAGCAATAGAATTAGTACTTGGAACGACATTTGTAAATGCACATATTTTATACACTGAAGTTACAAAACGAAAGATTACCATAACGAGATTCAAAGAAGAAGTTTTAGAGGTAATTGTGCAAATATTTGGTAAAAACTACCAAAAGAAAATCCACCATCTATCCCTCATGAATTAGAAAATACCGGAAAACGAAACCGATGTGTAGTCTGCTATGAGAATATGTCCGTAGAATTCGGAAGAAATGTGTCAGCAAATAAGTGCAGCCGATCAACATGGGCCTGCACAATTTGCAAAAAACATTTTGTATAAATTGTTTCTTTGTAAAACATATCTCTTTCCTCAAGTGATTGGTTTATGTTCCTACTGATGAATTACTTACGTAACGTTAGTTTCGTGATTGTTTTAGTTATTTCATCATTTTTGATACCAATAAGTGTTTTTTTCAATTCTTTTTCTACGTTCGATTACCTCTTGTTTTTCCTTAGGTACAAAATAAACGATATAAAATAAAACTGTGTGAGTTTTTATTGATTATTATGATAAAACCAGGAACAAATTTCCGGGGCCATTCACAGTTCCAAGTCGATGGCGCCGAGCTCTACAATTCTACATATAAATACACGCTGCCTGTGGTACGATTGTCGTTTCACAGAGCGTGAACTGAAAGTCTGAGTCGTGGCACTACATATGTACCACAACGCGCCGATCGAAAATATTGGCGTGGTACATATGTCGTCTCACACGGCAGTCAACGTGTTAATGTTTTTTCGCCCTCA
This sequence comes from Abscondita cerata, assembly GCA_030710515.1. Taxonomy (NCBI): domain Eukaryota; kingdom Metazoa; phylum Arthropoda; class Insecta; order Coleoptera; family Lampyridae; genus Abscondita; species Abscondita cerata. The sequence goes on along the minus strand of JALBCR010000359.1, from coordinate 225,105 downwards.
GTCCTTAGGTTAAATATTAGGTATATGTAAATGCATTTTTAGTTATATTTATTTAAAAAAAGAGATTGCGCAAAAATATAAAACTAAAATATATTAATTGTATTTTACGCAAAGCTCTCTAAAATCCGTTTGAGTCTTTAAGAAAGAATTTTTATTAGCTAAATTAACAAGAATAATAGCTTTGTTGGCATTAAAATGAAGAATAATGTTAAAATTTTTAATTCTTGTTCTTTTGTTAAGATATGTAAAGTAAATGGTGATTGAATTACGATTGTTTTGTTTATGAATGCATTTAAGTTATTCATTTACTTTTCGGAAGTTTTACCAATATAAAATTTATCACTCAAACAAGTTAATGTGTAAACACTTATTTCTCAAAATTCCAAAGTTTGATTTATTCGAAAAACTTATTTTATGTTTAACGGGTTTATTGAATTTTTAATTAAATTTAAAGTATTAAATATAATAATTTGGTATTAAAGTTATTGATAAACTTGCAAAAGATTTTAAATTAAGTTATTTTATTTTATCATGACTATATTAAATAACAATTAATAATTTTTACTTGATGGGAAAACTGTTAATATTCTATTAAAAATAAAATTATTAATAAAATTTAATGTTTCTGGTTCAAAAACTTAATTGTTAATTGTTTCTGATGTAAATTTAACTCTAGAAATAATTGAATGCCGGTTGGAGAACCATTAAAAAAACGTAAAATTGCATATTTATTCAAAAAAAAGCTAATGTATTTTCTAAATGACTTAAGAACATTTTTGTTAAATTTGTGTTTTGTATAAATATTATTCTGAATAGTAAAAAAATTATTTTTATGGCAAAATTCAAATAAATTAAATAAAGTTTAAAAAACAAAATTTGATGACGTGTTTAAAATTTATAAATTAGTAATAATATTTGTTATTTCTATAGGCGGAATTAAAGGAATAAAGATTTTATGTCGATAGGACTATTTATTCAATTTGAATTGTTTAGTAAAATTAATTATATTAAACGATTAATTAATTGTGAAGATTGAAAATGATTTTATTGAAAAATAGTTTTGATAGAAATATGGATAATAAATAATAAGTTGGTGAATGTAAAGGTAAGAGTTGATATAATAGGCACATTTTGTTTATATATCTTAGGAAGACTATACTAATTTTGTATTGGTTAAGTCTTAGTTTATTAATTGATTTAGGATAAAGCTATTTTTTTACATTAATATTTTTTGAGGATTACAATGTAAGTTCATTTATCTGCTTTAGTTAATGTTAACTAATTTGATAATAATTTAAGTATTGAAGATTAATTTTTTTAAATATTTGTTTTAGATAAAATTAAAAATTGACAGTAAGTTTATTTGAGGTAAAACCAGAGAGAATAATTATAATTTTATTTTAAGTGAAGGATGTAGCTTTAAGATTATTATTAAGCAAAACCGTGCATTGAATTAAAAAATTCAAGGGTTCAAATTTGCTTAGAAACGATTGAGGATTTTAAAAATAATTTATATTTTAAGAAAAATCAATGGAGTTCCATCAATGTCTGCCAAAATAGTCAGGTAAAATTCTGTACAAAAATTTTATATTGGATAAAATTAGAATCTTTAAAATTAAAGTTAAGTAAGGAAACTTTAAATAAATTTATATAGACAAAATCAATAATTTAATATTAACCTTTAAAATGCATTAATTTTTTTTGTATCAAGTAAATTCTTTTGCAAAGTTAACCAACAATGTATTAATATAATTAAAGTATTCATTGCAATGAAACATAATTTCCATAAAAACGTTTTATTATTTAGGTAACTAATATGTATTATTGTTAGATATTAAAGTTACATATATAATTAAAAATTATATAACCTCAAGAAAAATAGGAAAATTTTGTTTTTTAACTTAAAACTAGTAAACAAAAAAGAAAATCAACATTAATTAAACACAACTTATCAATTTATTTATTATTATTAATTTTTTTTGCTAATAGGAGTCAAATTAATAAAAGTAAAAAAATCAATTTCTTTAAAAGAGTTTAAATTTAATACCATAAATTATAGAAAGAAATTAGTAAACAAAATAAATTGTTTGTTAAAAAGTGTTAAAAAAATCTGCTTGACAATATCTAAGTATGTAAACATTAACAAGCACATAATTTATTATAAGACGTTTACTAAAATCATTAATCAAAAGTAAAGTCACGCTAGAGCCACCTAGCTTGGAATAGTTGAAGTTTTAAATAGCATAACAAAACTAGTTAGAACGCTTAGTTAGCTAACTGTATAAACTGTTTTCGTGTACTATAGTAGATTACGCTAGTTGAAAAACATATTGCTTTACTACCATGCCCGGTTGCTATAGAAACCGTTGTTAATGATAGGTTTATGATTGGCTAAAGTATTATCTACCATAGTTGTTAAAATAAAATATGGCTGCTATTATAAAGCAACAGTTTATGATTCTTTATACAAAACATCTTTTATTTCTTTAGTCGATGCAGATACAATAAAATTTATTCATTCTTGCAGCAATGAAAATTTAATAAATTTGTTTATGTAAACAAACTATAACGGAATGTAACAATAAATAGACATTAAGTAGCACAGTTTTAATAATAGAGTTAAAATCAATCATTTACAATTTACTTCGTTTTCCTATTTTGTTTCGAGCAATAATAATTGAAATAATTTAATTGCAATTAAAATTTTACAATGTAAAAATAACATTATGGTAATATTTATTAATTATTCTAAACTTGATCAACATAATGGGGGTGAAATCCAAGTCAAAGTAAGTTTTTTGTCATAAACTTAAAACTTGAATCGGCGACCACCCTATGTGTAGGTAAATCTCAAAAAATTACAACCAAGTGCAAAAATGTTCCAAATTTCTCAAAATCTAACGCATTTAATTTAATAATAATTCAAATTAGTTTTCAGTTGTTTTTTCTTTTCTCTTTGTATTATTTTTAGGATTCGTTCTTAAAACAAAACTAAAATAGTATACAGGATGGGTTAGGGTGGAAGATTGTGAGTTTATTTCTGCATATTTTTGAAATGCTTTGCTGGGACATGTTGTAGCTATACAGCTTAAAAATATTTTCAACCAAAATGTAATTGTTATACAAGGTGATTTATATCGAAGTTACATTTTGTTAAAATAGAACTTTTTTGTAAGGATCCCATGCAGAATTCGATCATCTTTCTAACGATATAAGCATATTAGTACCTACCTATTTTTTTTAGATTCTTTGTTATTTAACAATTTCTTATAATTAACACTACTTTTTAATTTTTAACATCTCTTAGTAATTAGTAATTAGTCAAATATGTCAATTTCATTTGACATTACAAATGAATTATTATTATTCTTAGAATTTATTGAGTCCTAATTAATATTAAGTTCTATTTATGATAATGACAAACCCTGTATATTACTTACTTAACAACTAAAATAATGTAATTAGAACTAAAGGGGAAGTATGCAGAGCGTCTCAAATTGAATAATATTGTATGGTTATCTTAGTTTTTAATAAAGATACAATTTTAGTTACACGGGCAATGATGTACACTCATGAAATTTAAAACTTGGACACCACAATTTCTGTAAACAAAAGTTTGCACATTGTAAAGCGGGCTTAAGGGTATCAATTACAATTCTAACAGCAGGTAGTCTCAGCCGGGGTTATCTTATAGAAGGACTGTAGAATGAATCATTACACTAAGCACGTTTTAGAAAATAGGTAATTTACGTTGCTTACTTAATTTTTTCTTTAAAGAATATATTTGAAGGTATCGCTAATTAAACACCATAGCTCGATTAATTATCGAATCAAAATTTTGTTTAGGAAATGTTTACAAAATAAAATTAGAAATAATTTTGATTTAAAAACGTCTACAAGCAATAACTTTTAAATTAAATCAAAAACTAAACATGGTTATTTGGGTTGACTGATTATTACTTATTTTTAAATAAATCTAACCTACTAATTATTGTAAGTTATTAAAAAAAATCATTAAACTCTCTATTCATAATATTTAGTCCTTACAAAATGTATATTTTATGACGTTTCATTTTTTCTGTAGTTAATATAAAAGTGAAAATAAAAACTAAGGCAATTCTTATTGTCAACGTATATATTTAGTTTTTGACAAGAATTTATTACATAATTATAATTAAGATACCAAGTTATAGTTTAAAATTAAATGAAAACTTTTTTTTTAAATAAAGGTATTACTATATAAATAAATATAAGAAATCAATCAATCAAGCAGCAAATAACGATGTTCCTGAGGATATTCCACCTTTAGCAGCACCAGAATCGGATACTTCAAAAATTCCTTCTCCTGCACTTCAACCGTCGGAAATCAATGTGGAGCAATTAGTTGAAAGCACAGAACTTGAAAAACAAAGGAACGATTTGCGCCCATGCTCAGTGCCCACTTCAAGCAGTCCATCTTCTGTAGCTGGACCCTCTGAAATAAATATAAAGCTTGCCATTCATACTGATGCCACCTCATGTCAAAATCGAGAGATTAGAGAACATACACCAGAGAGAATTATTGCAAGTGTAAACTCGCCAGAGTGGCCGTAGTCAACACTTAAATGTTCCAGCTTTTACAGTAAGTCCAAACCACCTTTGTTTGGTGTATCTCCAAAAGATATATTACCTGTACCACATGCTCCTCGCAAAGTAGCCACAGCCCGGCGCATAAGAGGAAAGACAGCGATCTTAACGAATTAGCCGTACAAAAATAAACTTGAACAAAATATTGCCGCCAAAACTAAGCCGATAAGAATTAATCAGGTAAAAAGAAAGGTGGGACTTTAGAGAAGAACTAAAACCAAGAAATCTGTGAAATCTACAAGATCTGATAGTGTAGAAAAGACTAGTTCAAGTTCAGAAGACGAGGCTGAAAATTCTCAAGACTCCATTTGCATTTATTGCAAAGACACATACTCTAAAACAATCAGAAATGATGGCTGGATAAAGTGCACCAAAAATGCAATAATTGGGTACATGAAGGGTGCACTGAGTGGCCAGAAGAAGATTTGGACGGCTTTGTGTGCCGTGAATGTGAATATAATATGGCATGAAAAAGGCACCCGGTCGTGCCTTGTTAGCAGTACGGTTCTGCCCCGCGGTAGGGGCAAAACCGTACAATGCAGTTACTGTTTTGTTAATTTTTCAAAAATGAAGCACTTAGCATATTCGAACACAGTGTATTATTCTTTTGATAGATCAGAGTTACCATTAGTTTAGTTTTGTAAAATAAAAGTTAATAGAAACTTTTTTACAGCTCATTTTTCTTAGTTACCCGGTTCTGCCCCCCTCACCCCTACGAAAGATTTTTTTTGAAAAAATGAAGAAAAGAAGATAAGTCAAAAATAGGATTTAATAAGCATAAATAATTGAAAAACTTTTACACTAGGTACAGTATGTAATATCAAGTATGAACATGTTTAGTTGTTAATATTAAATTTATTGTTCATCTTCTCCAAAATTACTGAGATCATCGTCCACTCGTAGTTGGAACAAAAAAGCCCCTCGCATATTTTGCATACAGGCGAGCAGGGTATCCCACTCTTTACGTCACTTTGGCACGATCAAAGTATAAGGGCCATTATTTCATCCGAAGTTGGTGGCAATGTAGTGCGAACAGGGAACATATCACTATTTTTGACGACTCCAACACCACTCTTCAGGATTCAGTTTATAGCCCAGCCATTGTTGGACTTGATGGTATGTTCTGAAAGAGTGTTGCATCGCACTTGTAATTTGTTAAATAATGTCTTACGATGACTATCAAGGGTGACGTTGCTGTGTTTTGCGGCATACAGTTGGACGAACAAAGATTAACCGACTCTCCGTACTTCTTCAGCTGTAACAGTGGTCTTGTTAAAGATGCAGGACACTCTTGTAAGGCGGGATTTTTCTTAAGTAATTTGTGGAGCTATTTTTACCTTTGTCATGAACAGCGCTGGTTGTGTTACAACCTGAAAATGTATGTGCTGTGAGTATGTTATCTTTTACATTCACGTGCTGCTGTTTAAGGTCGGTTGAGCAAAATATTTGTCTTTCAACACGACCAATTTTGGATTTAAGCTACAATAAAGGCTTCTTAGGATCACTGAGAGCAATCAGCATGTGCATCACATCCACCCCTTGAGAAACTATTGTTTGTAAGTCATGATTAGATTGTTCTATGCCAGTTTTTTACAATTAGAACATCAGCATCACATGGAGATTGCCTCACTTCAAAGTTGTTCTGCTTGAGGTTATCGGTCAACATATTTATCCACTGTTTCTTGTCTTCAGAATTTGTTGGTTTCAATGAACTGAAGTGCTAATATCAATTTTGAATTGTGGAGCAAAATATCGGTACCGGCAAAGTTGTTCAATATGTTTGGTACGATTACTGTTCTCACGCCCAACAAATACAATCACTGTAAGTGTCTTTGAGTGATAATGGTTTTGCGGATGTTTTACATACGTTATCCGCCAAAATAAACAGTACCGAAACAGAAAGTGCTGTGGAGTTGTTTTTGTAATATTGATTTGTCATATTTGACTTAATTGTCATTAGTTGATATATTAATAGTACGCTGTAGTTAAATTTGATTTAAAATGGTTCTAACAACGGAAGAAAAAGTTTTTTGGTAGAGCATTATTTTCATTCATATTTATTTTAATTTTCGATACTGTTTATTTTGGCGGATACTGTACAATAGGCAAATATTTAAGTATGTTTGAAAAGTACTCTTTTTCATATGACTGTATACAAGAGCTAGCCCCCCATCGATAATGTACTTATCACTTTGCATTAACTCATACTCATTTACACTTCCGAATTTTGTCGTTCTCAAAAACTGAATTTTTAAAAAATAATTTTCGAAAAAATTTTGAAAATTTTTGGGTCGGTTTTTTTTGCATTTTTGTACGTTTCAGACAATTCTAAGACTTTTATTTTTCAGTGAGAAAAATTTTGGAAAATTTTGGGGACAATTATATAAAATCAAATCGTCAGGGTCGTTTCCTTCTTCAGTCTCGATCGGTGGAACAGGCATGGCTGGGTCGTACAGGTCTCGGGCAAGCATGAAGAATAGAATCAGTGGGTCTTGATTCAAAGATTTGACCATCTTGAGGAAAATATACCGGGCGAGGTATCCTCCCAGGAAGGTCTTCTGCCGGTTAGCATAGGGACCGCTCGCTTTGGCGTGTTGCTTAGAATAGTGGGGTTGGTTAGGTTAGGTTAGGTTAGGTTACCATGTGGACTCGATTGAGTTGGTGTGGACTCCGGTTTCGGGGTCATTGAAATGGAGGGAGTGGTTCACCTGCAGATTGGTGTAGTTGGGGTGGTCGGTGAGCCCGGAATACCCTTTCCAGCAATCGGAATAAATGGTGGTTCCCGGTTCTATGTATTTTTCAATACATGCCAACAGGGTGTCCGCAGTACGGTCGTTCACGACTTCCATGAGCACCCTGCCTAACCCCCTTTCAATTCCTCCAAACACCCAAGCTCCGTCGAAATTCCACACTTTTCTTTTTTGGTTGTCGGGGGTGAACGGTGTTGGTTGGTAGGTTACAGTTATTACAATTTTCTTCTTAAAAAATTACATGTTTGCATGTGGTTTGAGGTGAACGGTGTTGGTTGGGAGGTGCGATCGGGGGTGAACGGTGTTGGTTGGTAGGTTACAGTTATTACAATTTTCATCTTAAAAAAAACTTGTCGAATGTGATCCATTTCACAAGAAACACAACAAACCCACCTGCTCTACTGTAATCTGCTCTTACTTTCTCTTTTTACTCTACTTTAACTAAAATAAAATAAAAGTCGTAGAATTGTCTGAAACGTGCAAAAATGCAAAAAAAACGACCCAAAAATTTTCAAATTTTTTTCGAAATTGGTTTTATTGCATATTTATGATCAGTGGCATGTAGGCTACTTTTGGTAAAAATTTCAAAAAAATCCGAGCACTTTACCTAAAGTAGAATTTTTCCAATCTTCATTCGGATTTTTAACACAAACATTCGTCGGTAAAATACCATCGGATCGATACTGATGGTTTTCTTGTCCACCAAAACTGATACACTTACAGGAAAAAGTGCACAGACATTGTTATCTCTTAGTTCCCAGTGAGACAAGAACGCTGGGTAAACTAGCAAATGGATTGCGAAGTTCAAGCCATTGCTGTCTTTTCGTAACATCTGTGTCATCTCTTTTCATGAGACATTCTATTGCATTAACGTGTTGTTCAGATGCCATAAATTTAACACCAGACAGATCCTTAAGTGCTTCAGTTAGTAAAGCAATTGCTGGTTTTAGTACAACATGTGCGTTGATCAGCATCATAGAAACCTCTCTTACTATGTTTTCTATCACTTTAAACTGCCTGTTTGTTGTCTGCTCAAGCACCATGTCAGGGGACGTGCCACTGGAAAACTTATACATCGTCCATTTGCCTGTTTTTTCTGCTTCGAGAAAGTTATGGACCAGAGTAACCATTTCTAGATACTGCACCTACAATTTTGATGTAGCACTTGCCTCTGTTATTCTCTCTATTTCTTTGGTGAATTTACATTTGAAATATACATTTTTTCGTAATTATCCAGGAGGGTCTTGATGACCAGTTCCGGAAACTAAAGTGGTGAATCTTAAGAACAACATGTTTTTCTTGTTGACCATGGAGTACTGTAAGGTACTGATCACCTTGCATATTTTATAATTGTATTAAAAAGGCCTAAAAACATACACAAAAAAGCTCTAACAAAATTGACGTACGTTTTGACGTTTATTTTTGAATAAATAAATAAATTTGAAACATAAGCTATGATGTTTACAAAATTTCTTCCTTGCGGGGAGGAATATTGCTGAAGTTATTTATCAAGTTTTCCATAACTTTTTCTTTTCTCAAGTGTTATGTTGACATTTTCACATTGCATAAAGCAGTAGCCACTAAACCATGTGCACGTATTGCTTGTGTATAAGCATGCCTTGTTAAAATGTGTTTAACGGTGTTTTATGCAAAAACAATGGCTAAAATTTCATGCAACCTTGAGTCTGCCATTATGTACCCAATGGATCCTAGGAATAATATAACTAAGCGAAAGTCACCAAGCTTGACAGCAATTTTGTTTAGCTGAAGATCTGGAGGTGCAGACAGTGTGATCTCCACTGCCTTTATATATAAGGGCAAATTAACAAACAAGTTGGTTAAGTCAAGAGCTGACAACAATTAAGATAATCATAATCACAATCAAGGTTTGATGGAAAAGCCGTAGTGGATCACTGTAGCCTCTATGTGCAATTGATTCTAGGTAGTCTTGTCATTCCAAAATAGTCTCAGTTTTCCAAAGTTTTGCATCTATCCACAGTACGTTGTGAGGTAATAAAATGCTTTGTACTGTTTTGTTAGGATTCGATCATCATAGTTCGGAAATTTGAAATCCTGCAAACTCATCAAACTTGGCAAAATTAGTGGTATAGCCTCAGCTAACACTTTCTTTTTACTCAGTGTCGATTGTGTTGATCGTTTTTATTTCACAATTCTAACTTTAAAATTGATGATGACATCAGAGGAGGTGTCTCATTTTATTCTAACCATTTGGTGGAAAGTTTTAAATACATTATTGTATTTATGTTAAAATCACCGTTGTCGAACACAAACTAGCCAAATGCTCCCAGGAGCATGCGCAAGACCCATAACTACGGATGTTTCTAATTTCTTCCCATCGTGTTATAAGCTACACAACTCCAAATTTGATAGTTACAGATTTTAACAGCACCTTTAGAGGTTTCGGTATCATGGTGTTCATTTCATCAAAAAGTTATAAGGGATGGGGTAGGATACGTTATTATAGGCGGAAATTTTGATGTATTTCTTGAGAATCTCACCAGCTATTTCCATTATACATAGTTCTTCTCTAGCTCATCTCCTTTCTTTTGCTGATACTAGCAGTCTTTTTTTGTTGTGAGGACGAAAGCAAACAACTAGATTTTTTTTATGGATTGTTGTAAGTAATACTCAATCCCTATATTACAAGATTAAAAGTCCTGCACACTGAACTGGGAGTTGCTACTAGTACCCATGTACTCATAAATCTCTTTCATGGTATTTTTTGAATCATCTTAAAGTTTTCGTGGCACTTGGTTGCTGTCTAAAAAACTAGACCCAGCATGTAAAGTGATATTGTCACGCTCCTTTTTTATACGTCGCCCCTGGCTATTACCTAGTCCACAGATTGCATGAGTTTAAAAAATTAAATAATTGCATTGACGTAAATTTTTATGGCGATATTGTATTACGGAGACTTACCTTCTTTTTGGGGTATACTAATACAACAATATTACCATCATCTCTACTGAGAAAATAGTGATTCCCGTATTCTTTCAGTTACTCAACCGCTTGATTGTTTCTATGGCTTTCTTGTCTGGTGTAACTTTGTCACAATCCGCCACTGGCTTTTTACAAATAAAGCAGTTTGACCCAACAATGAATTTGTCTATTTTTTACACACGTTACCAAACTAACGTAACTGCAGACACTACACTGATTTAATATAGCACTCGGTAACGTTCCAACAAATACCAAGTTGGCGCACGAGCTAAGGCAACGCGCGCAGTTTTTCTCCTTGCTCATTCCCCGATAAGACTCTTAAATTTTGTTAAGACTCGGCAGATCCTCATTTCTAACGTCACGATAAAGCTATAAACCAAGTTTTATTGATGCAGAAATTTTGCTACAAAACTGTCATGTTTAGTCTTACTTTACCTAACTAAGTGCTAATTACTGAATTTTTTAAATTGGTTTGGATTTTATAGTTTAAAAGATTCAGTTCTTTTCTGCTTTTAATAATGTACATAAATCTAGATTTAGGAATAAAATTGCCGCATAAAAATGTAAACAAAATTATATCTTTTACAACCTTATATTATCCATAAACAGTAAAATACGTCGACTCATTTGAAAGCTAATTTGTTTTCTTATTATGTTACTATTTTTGCTTTTTATTATACCTATTATTTCCATTTTTTAGAAAAAATAGTATACCTATACAATTGAGATAGTATTTTTTTCATTGGAGAGTAAGCACTGCTATTGCTCATGACAATTATTATTTATTATTTATTTATTTTTATTCAGAAATCGCAAAAAAGCTCTGATGAGGAAAATTTGGTCGAGACCGTGACGGTATTTTTTGACTTCGGAACCAAAAATAATTTTTCTAGCATAAAATTTACTTGTTGGTATGCAACTGAGAATACCTGCATATATGTTGTCCGTCATCATGTCAGGGGCTGATTTTAAATATTAGAAATCTGTCTAATGAGTAGGCGACTTAACTACTTTTCGTCCATTTTAGTTGATGTCTTCACTAACGTTGTAAATAAACTTCTTTTTCTCTTAACAAGTTGACGTGTGAAGGTGTAAATTTCTGAGAATTTTGTTTGGGAATTTGGATAAAATTAATAAGTAATTTTGAATGGATTAACCCTAAGAAGAACTACCAATAAGAACGTCCGCGATTCTTTTTTACGCCGTGAGTAGTTTCGTTTCGTTTTTTTATGTTTTAATTTCTGTGATTTCTTTCTTTTTCACCACGTTTATAGACTTTTGACTGTGGTACGATTAATGCCTAATAAATACTAAATCAACATACGAAGCCGTATAACATGGTTATCTACTAATAAGGCTACCCATTTTTTTGAAAATCGATCGTTAAAAATTGGTCCCTACGTCTGCTGTTACATCTGTTGTTAGGGGTCTCCACGAAGGAAACTTGGTGACCTTCTGCGTACCTGTTGCGAATAATTTGGTTTGGCAAACGTCGATGGTTCCTGGTTACTATTAGTTACTTCTATCCTTTCACCACTTCATTCTTAGGAAAATAACAAATCTGCCGAAGTTACTGCTGCACGATTGTAAACACACAAGAAACAGATAAGTGAAAACAATTGCATGTGTTCTTTGATTAATACATATGTACTTACGTTTGTATCTGTTGTTTGATGTAGATTTACCAACATAACTAAATGCACCCGATACTTCACGGATTTGTTTTGCTATTTAACTTCAACTTCAGTATCGGTGAATTTCCATTATCTGTTTATAACTATCAATGCAGCGTAGATACCATCGCGGCTAGTACATATTTTTGGCGGTTCAGATATTTCTTTCTTTGAGCAAATTATCAAATTTGTTTAGTCGTATACGTTGTTTGTCAAAAAATATGAGTTTTACTCAAGAGTAAAGTACCTTTAAAATTGACAATACTGAAACATTTTATTAAAAAAAGTTAATTAGAATTAAAACTTTGTTAAAATATGCAGTGTTATATCTATTACAATTGAAAAAATAAGTTTTGTTTTTGTTTAATATTGTTACTATTGTAAATAAACATTTATCTCTTGTGATTATGAAAGTCATGATAACTTTCTCAAATCTTAATGTTTTCAAACAATTTTGCAATTTAAACATGTAATGAATGCATATGCATTTAATTATTGTAATTTAAAAACAATAAATAAATAAAAATAATAAGATGTGCAACTAACGTAATATTCATTCCAGAAATAGATATAAACTTAATTTTTACTCATTCTACTAATGCCTGCACATATCCACCGTCTCGTTCAATGCATGTATTTGTTCTATTGGTAAATTCATGTTATATATTCCTGATCATTTCTGGAGAAACTTCTTGGCATTTTTATCTTAGTCATTTTTTTATTTATTAGTGAACTTCAATAATAATACGCGCAATTAAAGCGGGTCAAAAACTTAACAAAATGAGATGTGTCCCGTTTCAAAATAATTATTAGTTGTGTTACAATAACTTTTTTAAAATGAAACTTTATAGCTTTGTAGCTAGATAAGAAATGATTTTACAGAAATATCCATTTGGCAAATTTAAAAATATAGTAATTATTTATAATTTCTATAAAAAAGCAATTATATTTTGCAATTTTTAGTCACTTCCGTTGAAAAAAATGTTATTTTTGTCATAAACAATTGAAAATATTAGGCAAGATTGTAGAGCAAATAAATAGAATAAGTGACAATCAATTTGTATTAAAAAATGTAAATTAAAGAAAATTAATTTATTTAGAAACCGAGATATAAACAATTTACATTGTTATTTTTTATTCGGTAACTAAAGAATATTGTGATCTAAAAAAAATTTACATTGTCTTCGATATATTAACAATCAAGGAACAATAGCTTGAGAAGCTTAGGATTAGTAATTTCTACAAAACATTACCAACAATAGCTTTCGGCGGGTAGCGCAACGTGATTCGGAGCATAGCTCTCAAGCGCGTCAGCGCACAGTTGGCGAGGTGCTTTAAATATCGTTTAATTCGCATTTTCTTAATTTATCTGTTAATTTGACAAAGTTGAATGTGATTTTATTACTTAATTATAATATTTATTGGAAGTTATGCTTAATATGCTATAAAATACACGGTGGCCAGAAAAATACGGACAAACGCCAGGTAGAACGATTCTTTGTTCAATTCTGAGGCGATAATCTTAATCCAAAAAAGTTATGCGATCCTTCCTTAAGGCGCACGAGACCATCAAACCTTAAGATGTACGGCTAAAATTTATCAAAATTCGTCAAATTTATCTATGTAAAATCATTGTGGTGAAATTTAGAAATGGAATTATCTCAAATACATCGATGTAACTAATCGATTAATCTTTGTTTAATTCTGTTGGGTCTCAAATTCAGTGGAATATTATCCAGTACTTCTTCTAAAACGTTAACGTACTCAATTCCATTTAGACGATTTGGAAGAAATATTGGTCCAACAACTCGAGATTTAAAATCCCCAGCCAAACATTTACCGAAAATCTTCTCTGATGTCCAATTTCCCTTACTGCCTTGGGATTTTCGTCCGCCCAAAAATGAAAATTATGGCTATTAAAGACGCCATCTCTCGTAAACAAGCATTCGTCGCTCCAGAGAATATGCAATAAAAAGTTCGGCTCTTCTTGAATTCTTTGTAAAATAATGGTTTCGTGCGCCTTAAGGAAGGATCGCATAACTTTTTTGGATTAAGATTATTGCCTCAGAATTGAACAAAGAATCGTTCTACCTGGCGTTTGTCCGTATTTTTCTGGCCACCGTGTATAATAGTATATTTTCTACATGAATGTATTTTTAATACTACAATGTGCAACTAAACAAAACTGCAAAAGCAATGTCAAAAAAAAAATGTAAAAAAATGTGACTAAAAATTGCTTGATATGATAAATAATTAGTATATTCTCAAATTCATCGAAAATATATTTCTGTAAAAAAATTTCGTATCTAGCTATAATGCTTCAAAGTTTTATTATTAAAAAAATTAATGCAACAATTTTTTAATGTAATTAATAATAAATTGTAGATTTTTTTTTTGTTTATAGGCCAGCTCCACAATCAGTTACATGTTATACATGGCAGTGATAATAATAATAGTAAGTAAACAATAACAGTACATTCTTTTATGGTTTATAAGGTGGGTTGTACCCTTACAAGTATATTAACTAATTGTTATATTAACTAACCGATGTTGAGTTCAGTTAGGTATAAATCTTGTGGTAATTGCACCTTCACATTTGTGTATGTTTTTAAACAATTTTTTGGCACTCGCGGCGATATAACTTTGGATTGTAGGTATGTCTAGTTTGTAATGTAGTTGTTCATTCCGAATGAACCAAAGAGCATTCACTGGAATGCGGAGAATTTTGTTCTGTAGTCTTTGGACTTTTTCTATGTTTGACTTTGCTGTGTTGCTCCAGATTGTTGATGCGTATAGCACCAACGGTCGTATTAGAGATTTATACATCAAAATGGTGTATTTGGGCTTACGAGATGACTTCCTATTAATAAGAGAGTAAAGTTGTGCTAATCGCGCGTATCCTTGGTTTAATTTGTAGTTAATATAAAGTTTCCAGGTAATTCGAGTGTCAAGGAGCACTCCCAGATATTTGATGGCGGCATCGGGGGGATTCCAAGCAATAGTATTGTTGTTGATCGTTAAGCTGGGAGGGTTTCTAATTCTTCTGAAGGAGAATATTTTTGTCTGACATTTGGTGTGGTTGATGTGTATATTCCATTGGTTGAACCACGAGCATATTTGGTGCAGTACTGTCTGCTGCTTTTCAATAGCTAAGGTAAGGTCAGTGTGCTGGGTCAAGATTGCAATGTCGTCCGCGAAGGTCGCAAGGGTTGCTTCTATGTTAGGGATATCTGAAGTAAAAATATTGAATAATAGGGGTCCCAGTACGCTTCCTTGAGGTACGCCAGCATGGAGACTATGGCTTTAAGGTACCTGGGTATTTTCATCTTGATGATCTTGCTTTTTAGGCTTTCGAGCCAGCCTTTGTCGAAGGCCTGGGCTATATCTAGGAAAACTACAACTGTATAACCTTTGTCTTCATAGACCTCGACTTTTCTGAAGTCGAATTGGAATGCTGGAAGGATGTTGAGCGACGTTAATTCATTGATTAGCCGGGTGGGGATGATCTTCTCGAGAACTTTGGAAAGTGATGTCAGTAAACTTATTGGTCTGTAGCTATTAATCGACTTTTTGTCTTTACCTGGTTTAGAAATCACCAGTGTATGTGCATGCGTCCAAGTTTGTGGGAAATAACCTTACTGAAGACATGCATTGAAAGTTGTTGCTAGATAGGCTAAGGTTTTGGTGGTGAGCTGAGATAATATTAGGTTGGTAATGAGATCGTGCCCAGGAGTTTTTCTTTTAGGGAGAGTGTCGATTATTACTTTAAGTTCAAAGAGAGAAAAGGGAGTTATCGGATTTGTAACTACTGGGAGGTGAGTTTCAACGTGATTGATTATATGTGTTGCGTGGTTTGGAGCGCAAGTAACTGTTGGAGTAAATACACTTTCGTAGTGGGTAGCAAAGACTGTTGATTTTTTTCGTCAGTCGCAAGTAGTGTATTATTCGCGCTTAATGTTGGTGTGTCCTCTTTTTGCTTTAATATGCGCTTTGTAGCTCTCTAAGTTCCGATGTCATCTGGTTGGAGATCTTCTATATTCTTTTGATGTGAGTTGATTCTCAACTCGTCTAAGCATCTTTGTAAGGTGTGTGTTAACCTGTTCAGTAATTGTTTTGTTTCCGGTGTCCTGGTTCTCTGCCATTCCCGTCTGACTTGACTTTTTCTTTTGATTAGTGCTGTGATTTCTAGAGGCAAGCTATGGTGATTTGGTTTTTTGTTAGTTTTGAGCGTTAGTGTTGATCTTTGCACGCTGCCAGTTATTGATGTTGTTAGTTTGGATATGGTTAGATCAATGTCTTCGTGATTAATAAAACCAGTTGGGCATATCAGCTGATCATTGAGGATTGCTTGGAATTGTTCCCAGTTAATTATCTCGTTTATTAGTTTTGGTACTGGTTGTACCAGCTGAGGTAAGCTAACAAATGTTATTATAACTGGTAGGTGGTCAGAATCTAGTTCTTCTACTACAGTTTGAAAAGTAGGTTTGTCTAAGTTTTTTTGGAGTACTATGTCTAGTATGTCCGGCTGGTGGTCGCTGCGATACGGGTAGTAGGTATAATTCTCGGGGGCTGTTATTTGGATGGAGTATTTAGTCGCGTAGTTTTCCATCTTGATTTCCTCGGGATTGTTAGCTCTATATCCCCATAGTTGGTTTGTATTGAAGATGATTTTTATGTCGTCCTCCACTAATTTATTATTCGGCTGTCTGTATGTGCTGATTAGTGTGAGGTTTTGATCGTTTATTTTTATTTTAACTCCAATTCTTTCAAGGCTTAGGTTTTTGCTTCGGTGTGGCAAATTTTCTTTCTAATAAAAATAGCTACTCCACCAGCAGCTATTTGAGCGTTTTTATCTGCTCTGTGAATTTGGTATCCGGGAATTTTAAACGTGTCTACTTTAGATAGGTGGGTTTCTGTGATGCACGCGATGTCTATGTTATGTCTGGCAAGGAAGGTTGTAAGGATTGATCTTTGAGTTTTGACGCCATTAGCATTCCAGTTTAGGATTGATAGTTTTTCGATGATTTTCTGGGATTTAGGATCCATTGAGGAGTAGAGGGAGGAGTGTACTAGTGATAAAATTTTTAATTATGGGGAGGTAAGGGGTAAGAAGATCAACAAGGATTTTGGCTATATATTTTGGTTAGGGTTAATAAGGGTGGAGTTGATCGGTGCAGTGTTTCGAGCTTGATCTGCATATGAACGGTTCGGATTGACAAAATAGTTTCTATTGTGTCTTGTGCTGGATTGGTTGAAGTTGCTGATGTTATTTTGTCATTTGTGCTTCGGATATTTTCTTGCATTGTTGATGCTCATGGCTACCGCCACATTTAACGCAGCGCCGATCTAATGTAGAATAATTTTTGGTGTGCCCGTAGCCTCGACAGCGGTGGCATTGTGGAATGTTTGATGGTTTTCTTCACGATTTTACTGTGACTATTGAGTAGTACATGTTTTTTAAAGTAAAGATTTCCTTAGCGCAAATTGGAAGCGGCTGTTTATTTTTTGTTAGCAGACGTGTGATTTTGATAACTGGCAGAGTACGAATGTATAGAAAATTAATCGCTGAAAAAAAAAGTCTTACGACTCGTTTTTCTAAAATTTACATAAAAAAGATACAGAAAAATAAACAATAAAATCCACGGTAAATTTTTAATAAATTGTTAATAACTTTTTGAAGCGCCGCGGCGCCTACTCTTTAAACTACTATTAAGACTATTTTATTTTTCCTATTTTTATTAATAAAATGGGTTGTAATTAAGAAGTTTTACTGTACACTAAAACTCCCACTCTTAATTTTGATTATAGTTCTTATCTATTTGTTGCCGTCCCCGTAAGTTAACGTAATTTAAGTTAATCAAATTTTTATTTGCAAGATACTTAAATGTACAAAAAATACTGATAAAAAAATTAACGGAAGGAAATCTACGTTTTGTATAATGTCGTTGAGAGGATATCGATTTTTTCAGGCACGTGCGCATCTTCCTGAAACTCATAGCCATCGCCAGTATTACTAGAAACATCGCTCAAATGAAAAACGAATTCGATAAATAATTTTAAAAAATTGTTCATTCGTTTTATACCAATTAATAAGTACTTCCAACAGTTTCTTAAATTTCAAGCGCTTGCTAAATTTTTTCTATTAGAAATAAAAAATATAGTAAATGGTTGTTATTGATTAGATTTCAATTACGAAATGGAAATAACCATATGCTTCTACATTACTTCCTCTTTAAATTTTGTCTTTGATATGTTTATGAAAATATGGACTTTTTAAGTACTAACTCTAAAATCTTATTGTAGTGAACATCTGGCCACCTGTAACTTCTAGGAAAATTAATTCTGTGGGGTAAGTTTATTTTTAACATTACTTAACAATTTGTTTAATCGTAATAATTTGAAAAAATTAAAAAAAAAATCTGTCCTACACAAATAAAAAATAATTTTTTTTATTTTTGATTTTAAAAAATCTAATTCTAGATTATTATTTCTAAGAAATGTTTATTTAATTTACAGTATTTTAAGTTTCGGTTTGGTCTTTTGTGGTTTATTTATTAATTTTATTTTTTATTTTTTTTCTTTTATTAGAAAAATTTTTATAGTAATCTACAATATATGTGTAAATAAAATAATGAAAAAATAGAAGTGGTGATTTTTGGCAAAAAATAATGTGGGTCTTTTATTTAAAAATTATGTACATGAGCAACTCCTGCTTAGTTACAACCCCTTAAATGTAGAGAAAAAAAAACAGTTTTCTATTTTTTTTAAACAAAAAATGTTACAAAATTTTAAATGAGCGAACATTTCTGGCTACCAAAAAACCATTAAATAAATATTTTTGTGGTATTCTTGTATAATTTCAAGAGGGAGAAAAATCCATCCCTAAAATACGCTTTTTTCTAAACTTTTCTCCGTTTCATATTTCATTATTTAAAAGTTCATTTCAGATAGCTTGACTTTTCCTAAAAAAAGGTCTCTTGTATTTTTCTCTCTTGGAACTATATATGAGAATACAACAGAAATATTTATTTAATAACTTTTTAATAGTAAGAAATTTTAGCTTATTTTAAATTTTGTAACTTATTTTGTTTTGAGCAATCTTTAAGGGGCTGTAACTAAGCAGGGGTTGCTCATAAATTTAATTTTTGTAAAAAACCCACATTATTTTTTGACAAAGATCACATTTTATTACATTTATTTATTACTTAAGTAATGATTTTCAAAATTTCAACAGAAATTATTGATTAATAAAGACAGGAGTAAATGTCGATTTAAATAAAATAAGTTTTGAAGAATATTTTTTGGATGTTCTGAATACAGCAGATGTTTTTTAATGAGCTATAAAATTATTAACTATTTAAAATATTTAATTTAACGTTAATTGATTTTCTAAAATTATTAACAAAAGTTATTAATATTGAGATACGGTAAATTCCAAAAAAAAGCATCATATGAAAAACTTTTTTATCATTAATTATAAAATAAAAATATATGTTTTTGCTTGGTTTAAAACCAAAATAACACTTATTGGCGGAGGTGAAGGGGTTTTTGGTACAGTCAAAATTAGTGTTTTTTTGTAAAGGTGTCAGTAATAGTCATTAAGAAAAGTTGATCAAAATGATATTTTAGACCTATAACCTAAGTTCTAGTTCAATACTGGAACGTGGAAATTTTCAAAAAACGGTTCAAATTTAACAGAACCAAAGAGGGTATCTGTATTAATAGTCTGAGATCCTGCGCTTAAAAATACTGAGATTAAATCATTACCTCATATAGAAGATTAGTCAACCATCACATGATCATTCACCTGTTACTACCAGGACTATATTTTTTTTTATGTATTTTGTTTCCATCATGTTACACTTAAAATTTCTGCATCTTTCTTTACTAATTTCGTCCATTATTTTCCTCTTTTCTTTAAGCCTAGTGAGATTCATTGAGTTATTCTCCTTTGCATCTCTAATTTTCTGTTACAGTTGGTCTTATTATAGTTTTTATTATTCATCTTCCAACTATTTTCAAATCTTCCTCTTTTTTTGTGTTTATTGTTGCTGTTTCTAGAGTGTATGTCTATGTAAGTCTGATTAGTGTCGTATATAATTTAATCTTCGTTTTTTTTTGGTAATTGTTTTCTCTTGTCAGTAGGTTCTTTCCTATTTTCCCGTTTCTCAAGATTATGATTTTATCTTTTTTTGGTATCTCTTTGCATATCCTTTCTAAATGTTTGTAAAATCTATCTTTTTTATCCTGCGTTGCTGTTAAACGTGGAAATTTTTAAAAACCGGTTACAATTAACAAAATCAAAGAGGGTATCTGTATTAATAGTCTGGCATTTTGCGCTTAGAAATACTGAGATTAAATCATTACCTCACTTAGAAGATTAGTCAGCAACGAATTGTGAACCATCCGCACACGTTCAGTCACTTGTTACTACTACACTATAAATAGTGTAACAGAGTTACCTTCGATTTAAACGGCTTACCTTTTTTCTAGTAGTTACAAAAGTAGATAAAATCTCTACAGTCATAATTTATTAGCAAGGCCACAATTTTGTTATGTTGATTACCATGTTTTGTCGATATAGAAGACACCTTTGGTAAAACCCAGTTATGTTTGGGGCAAAACGTCGGCAAGTATTACGACCTATAAAAGCCGTGTTTTATTTCACTATTTCACTTCCACCCTACAAAAATTAAAAGTTTGTCAAGTGTACATTGTGAACTGGAGGAATTGAACCTATTTTTAAAACCCATTGACAAACTTTTGTGTAAATGATTTACACACATTTCAACCATGCACTCCATTATCTCGTTTTTTTGTTCTATAACCTTTTCTTCTTTTATAGTACTGGTCTAATCGAGACATTTGCAATTGAAAAGTAGAAACAAAAATTAGTAATCTCAGGAGTGTCTCATCTTGAAAATAGTGCACAGTTTTCCAAAACTCTAGCCTATATTTATTCAATTTTGTTGCTCCCAAATATTTTTAGTCGAATTGGTAAATATATAATTACCAATTGCCAATTTTACAACAAAAGCACTTTAATAATATTAAGATAATAAAACCTACAAATTTATTTATTAATGAACTTTAATGAATTTTAAATAACGCAACGTGTACGTTTAATAGCAGTTTAAAAAAACTTTTTTATTACAATCTTAACACACTAACCTTATTTACATTCACCGATGACATAATCGGCGCTACTTTTTGCGACTTTGAACGATGACCTCTATGACCTGGGTTTTATTTTTTCTAATAACTTTGAGGCTTATTGTTTATACTCTTCATATTTATTTTTCTATAATTCTTCTGTTACTGATTGCTTCATGATACACTTTATTTATTATTATTATTCATTGTTTGATGCACAGCTTTCATCGTTTGCGGCTTAAAACGTAATGGTCTTCACTTTCACTTTGTTTTAACACGTACGCCGCATATTGGTTTATCCTCATACTATACAATACACATGGTTACAATTTTGCGGTTAAACGCTTGCTACGAAAATAATTCTACATATATTATATTGGGACTAGGCAATTCCGGGGCTAAGCAATCCCAGAACTAATCGATCCCGGGGCTAATCAAT
The DNA here is from genome assembly GCA_030710515.1 of Abscondita cerata. NCBI lineage: Eukaryota > Metazoa > Arthropoda > Insecta > Coleoptera > Lampyridae > Abscondita > Abscondita cerata. Next base: position 203,503 of record JALBCR010000359.1, on the reverse strand, counting down.
CCCTGGGATAAGCAATCCCAGGACTAAGCGATCCCGGAGATAACTAAACCCAGGACTAAGCGATCTTAAGTGGTCCCTGGGACAACAGATGTCTGGGACTAAGCAATTTTACAATAAAAAAAATCACAAATGTATCCCTGTTTATGACTGTGGCTTTATACCACAGTCAAAAATTGCCTGCTTTTGTCTGTCTGTATACGTTATGTAGCATTTGTCGATTTTGCATTTATCGTACTACTATTATGGATATTGAGCTCCAAATTTCTGTGCACATCAAACTCTATATGTGATTACATATGTCGCTAGTTTTATGGATTAAAATTAATTTTTTTTATAGATTATGCCAAGCTCAAGAAAAATGATTCTCGGACACGTAATGTCGGGTCTGTGCACAAAAATGAACCGAACAAAGCAGTTACCGCGAGACGTTATGGAAACGCCTCTAAACCGTTGCTTAAACACTTTTGACATAACATTATTGGGTATAAAAATAATTTAATCAAATTATTTTACAAACCAATTTTCATTTACAGGAGTCGGACATATGATAGGAGCTGGAATATACGTTTTGACAGGAACAGTGGTACGAGACATAGCAGGTCCTGGCATCATCTTATCGTTTTTATTAGCTGGATTAGCATCTCTATTATCTGCACTTTGTTACGCAGAATTTGGTACAAGAGTTCCAAAAGCTGGCTCAGCTTATATTTACACATACGTTAGCATTGGAGAATTTTGGGCTTTTGTGATTGGGTGGAACATTTTGTTGGAACACATGATAGGTATGGTTTAAAGATTGTCGTACCATTATATCACGTAATTTATAGGAGCCGCGTCTGTAGCAAGAGCATGGAGCGGCTACGTAGATTCGTGTTGGTGGTGCTATTAGTAATACCACAGCTAGACTAACAGGAGAAATGCACGAACAACTTCTCGGCCGATATCCTGACTTGCTAGCTTTTACCGTTTGTTTAGTTTACGCGATTTTATTAGGAATCGGCGTAAAAGGATCGGCAATGATTAACAGTCTCTTAACTGTCGTCAACTTGGCAGTTATGACTTTAGTGACAATAGTAGGATTTTATTACGCAAATAGCAATAATTGGTCGTCAGAAAACGGCGGATTTCTACCATACGGATTTGGTGGCGTTATTAAAGGAGCGGCTACGTGTTTTTACGCGTTTGTCGGTTTTGACAGTATAGCTACCTCCGGAGAAGAAGCCAAAAATCCTTCATTTTCGATACCAGTTGCCACCGTCTTGTCTATGTGTATCGTTACAGTTGGCTACGTCTTAGTATGCACTGCCCTAACTTTACTAGTTCCTTACTACATGATAAATCCGGAAGCAGCTCTTCCAGAAGCGTTTGCAAACATCGGAGCCCAATGGGTTAAATACGTTGTATCCTTAGGCGCTATTTGCGGAATGACTACTACTTTATTTGGTTCATTATTTTCACTACCTAGATGCATGTACGCCATGGCGAGCGATGGACTACTCTTCGGATTCTTAGGAAACGTTAACTCGAAAATTCAAATACCTTTAACAAATTTAGTAATATCAGGGATATCGAGCGCAATAATTGCTCTTTTGTTCGATCTAGAAAAATTGGTTGAATTTATGTCTATTGGAACTTTATTAGCATACACGATTGTTAGTGCTTCCGTAATAATACTTCGATATAGACCAACGCCCTTGATTTTCTTAGGACGAAACTCTTCGGTTGCTTCCGAAACGTCAGGTTCTAATTCTCAAGCAACCACACCCGGATCTGAAATATCAAATCCAACCGGCACACTGAAGCCTCAATACAGTTGGTTGAATCCAATTTTTGGACGATGCGCACCAGGTTCGGTAGTAACAGCTTCTGTTTTTATTTTTACGTGCGTCAGCGGGCACTCTGTGCGTTACTGCAACTGTATACTAAAGATTTATGGGATGGAATATGGTGGATTATACTGTTGATACTATTTTTCGTCACAATTATGGGCGCATGTAAGAGAACGCAAAATATATATTAACATAATGAACTATACGAAGGTGTTTTTCAGGTGTGTTTGTTATTATTGCTCATTATCAAAATAACGAAGCAAATTTGAGATTTCGTGTACCAATGGTTCCTATTATTCCAGCGTTAAGTATATTTTGTAATTTAGAATTTATGGCACATCTGAATATTTTAACGTGGTTGCGATTTCTTGTGTGGATGATTGTTGGTAAGCTTTTCTTAACATAATTCAGTCTAATACTTCTAAAAATTTCAGGACTGTTAGTATATTTCTTGTACGGCATTCATTACAGCAAAGAAGGTGAAAGCATCTCAACTTATTCGATGTTGATGGCTTCCTCCGAAGCCGTCAAAGAGAAATGGGGTGCAACTACAAAATCGAAAATACAAGCTGCTTTATCTAAACAAAAATCATCGAGCGAAGAAAGACATCCAATCATTGACGAAGCTGTCGTACAATAAAAATTATAAAAGACAAAAGATTAATTAGAAGAAAGAATATAGCCGCCTTGTTCGTTAATACTTGAATGCACAAATTTTAATTATCTATGTGTGAACTTAAAATCTACTAAATGTGTTTATTAGTTATATTAAAATCTAATTGTGTAATTTGTTTGTTTTTTGTCGTGAAAATAATATCGCTACAATAATATAGTCATTATTATGTCATGTGTCTGTGCATCGCATATAGGGAAAATGTAGAAAAAAGTATAGTGGTAGCAAAGATGAATTAATTTGAAGACAAACTAGTATTTTTAAAATAATAGATACAAATCAGAAAAAAATTAAGAAAAAAAAAAGAAAAAAAGAATAAAATAGCAGAAGAAGAAGGAGCATGCTACTTATCGTAAGAAAAATAAGAAGAAATTAAAAAAATACAGGGAAACTGTACCTACACAGACAACTATAAAAAAAATGATTGACAACACAAGCCATAGGATTAACGAAAAAGTGAAAAAACTTATAATAAGCGATTCCGGGACTAAGCGATCCCAAAAGAAGGTTGTTTGGAAAACAACAAACCCTCCGAAGCTAAGCAATTTTGAGACCAACAGCCTAAAACTGATTTATATATTTTTAAATGAATAATATGTGAAGAATTGTACCATGTTGCAGTAATCTCAAGGTCGTGTCAATGTATAAAATTTTAACCATGTGTATTGTATAGTATGAGGATAAACCAATATGAGGTGTACGTGCGAAAACAAAGTAAAACTGAAGATAATTACGTTTTGAGCCGTAAACGATGAAAGCTGTGAAGTTAATGTGGTGCATCAAACAAATAATAATAATAATAAATAAAATGTATCACAAAGTAATCAGTAAAAGAAGAGTGTAAACAGTAAGCATCAAGGTTATTACAAACACAGAATAAAACTCAGGTCATAGAGGTCATCGTCTAAAGTCGCAAAAGGTTGCGCCGATTATGTCATCAGTAAATGTAAATAAAGTTAGTGTATTAAGATTGTAACAAAAATATTTGTATACAAAAAAAAATTGTGACTAAATATATTTTTTAAGCTGCTTTTAAACGTACACGTTGCGTTATTTAAAATTCCTTAAAGTTAATTAATAAATAAAATTGTTGGTTTCATTATCTTAATTATAATAAAATTTTGTGTTAAAATTTAAAACCGCGTACTTTATTTAAAACGAAGGGTTTAATGTTTAATGCATGTTTAGGTTTTAGTGCTTTTCTAAACCTTGAAGCAAATGCTTTGCTAAAACGAACCAATCCACAATTGCACACAGTTTCGTCACTACACTGTACAGATTTATACTGATCTTTTGGGGCACCATACATAACACTTACATCACAATACAAAGTTAAAATGTACCATACTATTAAATAAATAAAATAAATGTTTAATAAAAATCAATTAAATTTGTTATGTTAAATACCGAATTGCAATCATAGGAATATGTAGAATGTTTATTAATATTAAAATAAGAAAGAAACTTATAATAAGTTTGAATACTCAAGTAGCTCCTTTTAAAGAGAAGATGGCAGTCATTACCAGACAGTCAGGTTGAAACAACTCAAGCGACAAAAAAATTTAAATTAAGTTAAATACATCATTCCAAAGAGGTGCTTAAACGGATTCTATTTAAAATATTGAATGCAGCGACACCAAGGATTTTATCGGTGTTTTTTGCATTTAATTTTCTTAAGCGCTTAAATTTTTTATTCAGTACTAATCGTTTAGTTACACAGCGACTCAAGCGTCAGTTTTGCTCGCCATTTCTCGAAGCTGACCGTCGTGTGTTTGTTTGGTAAGTAATTATTATATTTTATAATTATGGTTGTTAATATTAATTTAATACAATTGTTAGAAACAAAATAAGTACAGCAAGTTATTTTAATTAGAAAACTGGTGGAAAAATTAGGACGACCCTTTTGTGTAAATACCCGACTAGCACAACTCGTCGGAAAGCGTCGTGTTTGTACTTAATTAAACCATTATTCATTTTTATTGCTCTTAATCATCCGTAGGTAAAAAAAAGGAGCGCCATTGGTTATAAAATAAAGACCAACACTATCAAGTTAAAACAGAAACACCGACAGTAAAAAATAATTTTGTGTACTAATTAAAATAACAAATCCATCGTTAACACAGAGTAAACTTTATAAATATTTACTGCAAGTTTAATCATTAAGAAAAGAGGGTCACTTAATAATAAACGCACGCGTAAATCAAGGGACGTACGCAGAGTAATTAGCGTGGTACGTAAGACAATCAGCGTTGCGAGTACGAGGTGCGCGAGCGTATTTTGGGTTGATACTTACACGTCTGAAGCAAAATGGAAAAAAAAATATCGGTAACCATGTTGCTACAAGTGGGTGCAGAAATAAAACTTGCGGTAGTCAGTAAATATTTCTCCAGATCGTCTTATAGAACGATCCAATAAAACTTTACAATCTAAAATAAATGACCGATTATCATTGGTGCAAAGGAAGATGTCGGATTAAAATACCTGCACGTTCACGATGCCAAAGGACGAAACGGCACCCGACCACCACGAATAACGACAATGAAATCAAACCTCCAGTTTCCCCGGAAACCAATATGGTGTTGAAAAGAAAATTAAAAACAACAGAGCCGCCACCCATCGGCGCTCAGAGTAAACAAAAAAAACTGCTTTAACTGCAACTAGGCAAATAAAACCTGTAACAGAATCGACTAATAAAAACGTCTGTAGTTAATTAAATTAAATATTCAAAGATGATTTTTGTGGGGTGTCGAAATGTTGTAGATTGGAGTCATTTTGTCTTAAGCGACGTTTTCTGTACTAATTCTTACTGACAGAAAATAACCAAACTCTTTAATTTTTATTAAATATAGTGACGTTTTCATCAGTAGTTTTTAGCAACATGATCTTATTATTTAAATCAATTTGTTCTAATACAAAATGAACAAATTATGTTTCAAAATATTTATGTCGCTTGAGTAGCTGCCATTGTGCTATTGGTTTTCAGAATAATAACGACAACGACGTTTTTCTAGACTTCACGTACCCAGAGAATGTTTGCTATGGTTAACAAAAACAGATACAATGTGGATAATCATAATCTTTTAATACTTGAAGCAATTAATTAATTGACGTGGAGGATAACAAGTCTCCCAAAACTACAGCGTAAGAAACTCTGGAAGCTGGGCAAAATTCTATTCCAAGCACAACTTTAACTATAAAACAGTGTAGTTTTGGGAAAGAAACAGATGATGTAAAGTACAAAATTAATTTCAAAGAAAAAGGTTACTTGTTGGCCAATATAAAAGTAACTGAAGTTGGCCAACTTAAAAAGGCATATGTGAAAACGCAAAAAAATTAACTCAAACAAACTGAAAAATTTACTAAGTTTGTGTTATGAATATCATGGTGAATATTTCTGCCTTAAAAGCAATTCTAATGCACCTGATATATTAGACCCACCCGATGTTAAAGACGAAACCGAAGACAATAATGGTTATAATATACCAGTTTTGTTTTGTTTGATAAGTATTGTTAATGTTTCTCAAAATATGTCATCATCATCATCATCCCCCAGCCACTTGCATCCACTGTTGGATATTTGCCTTTTACATATTTTGCCACTGTTTTCTATCTTGTGCTTTATTTATCTAGTTTCCCGATAATCTCCAAACATCATGACTCTATCTAGTTGGTGGTCTGCCTTTATTTTTTTTTGCATTTCCTGAGTCTCCATTCTAGGACTCCCTTGGTCCATCTATTATCGGTCATGCGGGGTACATCACCTGCCTACCTCTACTTAGCTTGCGTTATGTGTCGAATAATGTCTGTTATGTTTGTTTTTTTGCGTATTAATGTTCCGTATTTTGTCTCTTATTGTAATACCGAGCTTTGCTCTTTTCGTTTAGGACATTCGCAGCTTATCTACAAATTTTTGTGTTAAAGTTAAAGTCTCTGCACCATACGTCATTACAGGTATTATACACTGTTCATATATCCGTTTCTTCCAACATATAGAAAGATCCCTTTTAAGAGTATTACGTATTTTACCGAAAGCTGCCCGTCTCAAACTTATTCTGTCCTGAGTTTTGCAGGTTTGATTGTCTTTCCCAATTTTTATTTTATGGTCTAGATATTTGTAGTCGTACATTTGTTCTATCTCGTTTTCATCAATTTTCATAACATTACTAGAAACCAAATTCGCCATAAATTTAGATTTTTGAAAATCTAGACCAAGGTATTCCGATGCCAGTTTTAATTCGGTGAACATTTTCTGGGCTTCGTTAAAGCTATCAGTTGTAATAATAATGTCATCAGTAAAACGGAGGTGACTCAGGTATTTACCGTCGATATTTTATACCTTTTCTGCTTCAATTTAGTGATTTTAATGCATACTCCAATACTGACCTAAAGAGTTTTGGAGAAAATGTGTCCCACTTTCGGATTCCTGTCTCTATTCTGTATTTGTAGGTTGTAACGTTTGACACACAATGTTGCGTTATTGTATATATGTTTTATTAACTGGACATATCTATAATCTATTCTGCTTTGTTCCAAAGTTGACAATATTGTCGGTAGCTCTACGGTGTCGAAAGCCTTTCTAAAATTTAAATTTTTTTGTTGTATTTGACCAATTTCTCAATAAAGATATTAATTGCCTGTAGATAGCCGTTTGTTCTATATCCGATCCTAAAACCAGCTTGCTCTCTAAGCTGGTAGAAGTCTAACTTTCTCTCTAAACGTTTCGTAATAATTTTAGTAAACCATTTACATATATGTGGCAGCAAGCTGATTGGTCGATAGTTTTAAAATCTGATACCGACTGGGTTCCGGATAAAGAATAAGCCCAGGGAACCCCCTGCCAGTCGTAAGAGGCGACTATCTAAGGCGACTGTCCTAAAACATCCTATACCTATATATCCATTTATCCAATTATCCTAACCTTACCCGATCCAAATCGTCAACTCGCGTGGCAAGCGTAGCAGTATAAATGCCAAAACCTCTCTATGATATGTCAAAATTCAAAACAATATAACCCCAGGCAAGTAGGACATGATGTCCAGAGTCTTGCAGTCAGTCGCAAGGATTCTGGGGAGGCACAGAAAATTTACAGAGTTATCCTTGAACGACAAGCTCCTGGAAATAAAAGAAGATGTTTGGCTCATACAAGTAGATCTGACAGAGCTGACGATAAACTTCAATTGGGCCAATGTTTTGTGCATTAAAGAATGACCAAACCTCGCAGGTGGCAGGAGAAGGAATAAGAGTTACAACTTCGTACTGCTGCTATCACGGTAGTAGTACTAAGCAGGACCTGTCCGGCTGGCATATGATTTATCCGTCATAGATCTGTTACGCATGCGCAATTGACACGGCTTATTATGTTTACTTTAAAGAGGAAAAAATCGGAAAACTTACTGTCTTGATGCGCCTCGTACCTTTACATAACCATTACAAGATAAAAATTATACAGGCTTATGCTCCTACGATAGATCATAAGGCCGAGAAAGTCAAAGACTTCTATGAAGACATTAAAATTCCGTTTACGTAAAACAATTGTCATTATACTTTTCTTATTGGTGACTTTAATGCCAAAATTAGAACCCAAATAGACAAATCGGAAACAGCAATCGGAAAACCTGCCTTGGAAGGTAGAAACGACAGAAGCCAAATGCTCGTAAATTTCACACACCAACATCACTGTACCTAATGAATAGTTTCTTTAGAAAAAAGCCACACAGACAATGGACCTGGGTGAGTCCGGATTTGGCATTGAAAATGACCATCGAGCAATAAGAGCTATAATTAAAATAAACTTGAAAAATGAAAGAACAAAAATAGTTAGAAAAGAAAAATAACAAAGTGATGTCCATCGGAAAATACAGCAGAATTTGTGGATTCCATAGATCGAACTTTAAATCAACCTCAAGTAAAAAATGTAGAATCTCTCAATAATACAGTTACACAATCGTTAAAAACATCAATACAGCAGTACTGTAGTAAACCAACTCCAAGAGAAGAGAACCTGAGTGAAAACACCAAAACACTGATTAAAGAAAAAAGATCAAAAAGAGGAAAACAAAAGACTTGGAAGAACTAAAAACTTAAATAAGGTGATTGACATATTGGCAATTGAGAAAAATAAAAATATGAAAATGCTAATGAGAAAGCTTGCGGACAGCAGAAAAAAATCTTTAAACTTAAAGGCGATACGGGGTAAACAACAACAAACAGGAAAATACTAATAGAAATAACAGATCAATTTTATTGGGATCTATATAAAACAAAAAGAACAGGGACAAATGACAAAAAACACCACAAACAAGACAGAATAAATTAATTTACCAGGGCTCCAAAGTTTTGCCAGAAATAACTATTGAGGAAGCAAAACATTCCCTCAGAAAAATGAAAGCTCCCGAAGATGACAAAACCGCAATAGAAGCAATTAAACTAAGTGGTAAAGAATTATTAAAAATAATCGTTACTTTTTTTAATCTATGCTTGGAAAACAGTATGGTCCCGATGAAATGGAATAATGCGGTGACTATTCTTCTACACAAAAAGGGAAACATATCAGATCTCAAAATATGTATTTATGAGGAATATTTTTCGGAAAAAGGTACTACGCCAATGAGTGCTTCCGAGCTTTATTTGGTTACAAATTTAAATGCCAGCCATATTGCAGAGGTATAAATACTCGTGAAATGCACTATAGTAGGATCATCAGCAGAAAAAACAGTAGATACCCACTTCACAATACTGTGTCAAGTATCTATTAAGCAACAGCTACTACGAATCGTACACACGTAATAACGTAGCGAGCGTTCGTATCTGTGTCAGCAATCGCGTTATTACTTTCGATCCTACTTTGCGATCTCTGTCTTTAACATCATCCACTGTAATCTGCTCAGTTCATCTCTTCGACAAACAGTACTTGTACCAATTACTAACGCCGTCTGAAATTGCAATTATAGAATAAATAATACCTAAGCAGTCAAGGAATAATCTTTCATTAAGAGATAGTCTTCGTCAGGAGCCGTTATTCTAATTTTTTCAATTTTCTTTGATTTCTAAACATTTAGATTTTTTTGGGAAATAACCATCATCTTTTCTTTTAAAAAAAATATTTAGCCTTAAGTAAGTTTAAACGTTAACGTTGTCTTTAATATTTAGCATCGATTTTAACATAGAAAATATAGACCACAAAGTCGCAGAATTTTTTAGATTTCTCGTCAAAATAAACCAATAAAACATATTCACTGTAATCGATATCAATATTTCTGTTAGCACACCATTTTATGAAATCCTCGCAAGGTTTCCAATAGCAAGACGTAGATTTTAAAGGTAATACATTATTAATTACTGTCTCAGCTGCTTTTTTTATATTAATAATAACTGGCGTTTCTATAATTCAAAAGTAAATAGCCCAATTAGTAAGAAATTATATTCGGAAGAAAAAAATGGCAAATTGATTTTAAATTTAAAAAGTATTCGTCAATAAAACTAGATAGTAACCTAAAAAATTAAATTTTAGTTGCTTTGACTGAATTAATTTAATTTTGTCGGTTTAAAAAATGTTGTGGATCACACGTCCAGAAAATATTTTGCGAATGCTACGCAATATGACTCGCATTTTTCGGGCTAGTAACTCAAATAACTACTGCATTGTAGTTGAACATCTCTAAACAAACTTTTGAAGTGGTCACTGATTGTGTTTATAGTCGATAATGAGCAATTGTGGCAAGCTTCCAGCTTTTCCCTATACAAATATTTATGTAAAATGTGATTATTACAGTTTCAGCCATTTTCAATCTTTGACTGTCCATGATTTTATTGAAGATTTGACGCAAAGTTTGCAAAATGTTACAGTAGTGTCTGCCAAAGTAGAGTTGCCATTAACGTTACTGAGAGATAATAATAATTACTGTCTCAGCTCATTCTTTTATATTAATAATAACTGGATTTTCCATAATTCAAACGTAAATTGCGCAATTAGTAATAAATGAGATTCGGAGTAAAAAAATAGCAAATTGATTTTAAATTGGAAAAGTATTTGTCAATGAAAGTAGGTACCAACCTTAAAAAACTAAATCCCCAGTTGCTTTGACTGAATTAACTAATAAATAATACTCGATTGAATCAAAATATTTGAGAATAATTATTGACAACAAGCTATCTTTCGAAAATCACATTAATTACATCATACGTAAACTAAGAAATGCCAACAGTTAACTGTAAGGGCAATTGAATGTTTTAAGTGCAATATCGTTATCAAAAGTGATAACTTTAAATGCAAAAACACTTGTGCCGATAACAAGCTAAGTATTTCTGTACAGTAGCATACACGCAACAAAAGAACACCTGATGCGTATTTAGCTCTTATTATAAGCTTATCAGAGGTTTATACTTAAAAGTGCGGTATACAACTGTCAAGAAAGCCGTTGGTACTAGACAATGGTTTCATTAGAGAAAGAATTGTTCGTGTTTAAATGCGTTTATTTACATTCACTTATAGTTGGTGCGATGCAATATTTACATGCATAAATAAAAGTTGCGTATGTCGTCGAATGCACTCGTAGCGTACGAGATGCAGTCCTAAGAAAGACTTTTATAATGCAGTAATTAACAGAATAAACTAATAAAAACACAAAGCGTAAGAAGAAGTAAATTCGCTAAGCAGCAAACAGACAAGTAGACATTTGAAATTATTTGACATTTAGTTTTAGCTAACTTCAATGACAGACTAAACATTTGATATCAACGGCGGAAAGTAGTATCGTATGAACAGTATCATTAAATGATCGCTGTGTGCTTGGCTTGTTAACAGCACCAGTGTGTTTGCATTTAAAGTTATCGCTTTTGATAACGATATTGCCCTTAAAATATTCAATTGCCGTTACAGTTAACTGTTGGTATTTCTTAATTTATACTATTTTTAAGTGTTTTTTATATACAAGATGTAAGACACTTATTTTACTTATGATCATACGTAAAGTATCTCAAAAAATAGGGTTCTTTGGAAGAATAATTTCGAAATTGAGTGTTTGGTCACGAATTTTAGTGTATAAAATTATTACTTCTTATTTTGGTTATTGTGCAACCATACTATTCTTATCTTCCGAAGGCGACTTTCAAAGACTGCAAAATTACGAAATAAATCAATGAGGATTATATTACGGTGTAGTAAAAGGGTTGTTATTCTTTTTTGTAATAATTACGTGTTTCTAAAGCTCTGATATTGGGTCATATCGAGTATATCAAAAACGTGAAAGCTATGGACGTGAGAAAATAAAAGCCACATAAACTTGTAGAGATAAAAGAAAAGAAGATAAAATTAAAACAGGTGAAGGTTAGAAAAAGCTAATAAGGTGCAAAATTGCATACAATTATAAAATATCAACACAATTTGAAGTAAGTCACATTAAAATTTTGAAGAAAGGCAACACACCATACGCGAAAGTGTGTCAAGGGATATAATTACAAGGGGCAATGGAGAACATACAAGAGTTATTACTGCAAATAAACAGTACATTAGATAGAATAGACAGAAACTAAGAAAGATAATTAACGAGGTTAACGCAATAAAGCAAGAAAATAAGCAACTAAAAGATCGAAAAACAAGAAAAAAGAATAACATTCTTGGAGAAAGAGAATAGAAATAAAACCTGCTGATAACGGGAGTGATGGATGAAGAAGGTAAGGGGGAGAGAGAGACAATGGAAAAAATCCTAGCGGTGATGAATAACATATGGGTTGAGATAGATAAAGAAAAGGGTCTAGAAGATTATATAAGGTTAGGGAAATACAAGAGACCAAAACTAATTAAATTGGGGAAGTACAGAAAGAAAATGAAAATATTGAAGCAGGTCCAGGAATCTAAAAGACACAGAAATATTGATCAACGAAGACTACCCTAAAGAAGTACAAGAAATACGGAAAAAACTTATTCCCGGATACGGAACAAAGAAACCCAGCAATCTAACAACAGTCGCAAAAGGAGAATAGAAGAGATGCAAATACTAGCAATAAAGATTAAAAGGTTAGAAGCGCAGCTAAAAAAATAACAAAAACTTAAAGAAAAAAAACTATGTAATAAGGGAACAGACGGAAAAACTAATACATACAAAAGCAACGCAAAATGAAAATGAATGTAGAAATACAAACGAGAAAAATACAAGAAAGAAAAATGAAAAGAGAATAACGGAAAACAAACAACAATACAGGAAGATAGGAACATGAAACATTAAAAGTTTGAATGGAAAAGAAGAAGAATTGAGCAAGAAATTTGAGAAAACTGGACTACTAATATTAAAAATACTAGAAACTAAAAAAAAAGGGAAATGGATCAATGGAAACAGACAACAGACATTTGATAATATGGAACGGAATAGACTAAAAGGAAAGAGCACAATCAGGAGTAGGGTGCATAATCCATAAGAATATTAAAAACTCGGTTAATAACTGGGAAGCAGTATCAGACAGAATATTGAGAGTACCAAATAAAAACGAAAAAGCGCAATTAAAAGATAAATTCTGGGAGAAATTAAGTTTAAACGTTGAATTAGCCAAAGGAGGAATCGTAGTAGCTGGAAATTTAGTTTCTGTAGAAAAGAAGGAAGACACATACAGAGTTATCGGAAAATTTGGAAAAGTTGAGAGAAATGACAACGGACGAAGACTGTTAGATTTTTGTACAGTAAATGACCTGATTATAGCAAACACTTTCTAAAAGGCTAAAAAAACATAAACAAGTATACGAGACCAGTAGTGAGCAGAAGAAAACAATCTATGAGCAAGCGAGAAGAAACATAATTAAAGATGTTAAAGTAAAAAGAGGATTTGAAGTAGGCAGTGACCATTTTCAGAAGAAAGGACAGATCAAAAAAAGGAAGCAGTCAAGAAAAACAAAAAAAACAATAAGAGCCTATACATTAATGAATAAAGAATAGACTAAGAAATTTAAAGAAACAATTAAGAGAGAAATAAACAAGATTGTAAATGAAACAGAAAATAAGGATATCAAAGAATTGTGGAAAATATTCAAAAAATAATTATAGAAACAAGAGTGTATGTGGCACACACAGAGAAAAAAGAAATAAAAAACAAACAGCGTGGTGGTCAACCGAAATAAAGCAACAAATAGAACTGAAGAGAACTAAGTAGCAAAAGTACTTAAATAACAAAACAGAGAAGAATTACAAGGAGTACAAGAACCAGAGAAATCAGGTCAAAAAGAAAATCTAGGAGTCTAAGCAACAGACATGGAATGTGTTCGGAGAGAAACTGGTAAAAGATAGTAAAGGAAACCAGAAATAATAGCTATAAAAAACGAAAGAAGAGATATATTAAGAGGAGAAAAGGAGATCATTGAAAGATGTAAAGAGACCTTCTAAAAGCTACTAGTAACAGAAACAGAAAATGAAGGAGAAGAGGGCCAAGAAAATCATAATAAACTAAAAGAAAGTACAAGAGACAAGGAGAACATAATACAATGGACGAATTAAAAGAAGCAATAAAAGAATTGAAAAACGGCAAGTCGTCCGGAGAAGACAAAATTACTACAGAAATGATGAAGAACAAGGAGACAGTAAAAGCGACTAATACTGAGAATACTAAAGAGAATTGGGCAAGAAAAAAACATACCTAAAGAATGGGAAATAAGACAAATACTCCCAGTCCATAAAAAAAGAGGATGTCATAGAATGTAAAAATTACAAAAGCAATAAAGATCTTTCAAAAAATTATAGAAAAAACATGAGCAAAAAAGTAGAACCAACCTTATCACAGGAAAGAAGGGGTTTCAGAAACAGAAGAAGTACGCAAACCACATGTTCGTACTAAAATAAATTATGAGCAGATTGTTAGCAATGTCAAAAAATGTTTATATAACATTTATGGACCTGGAAGAGCATTTGACCGTGTTTATGCTTGCAGGTGATTTCAATGTTGAACCTGTGAGGAACTCTTAGGAGTATAAGAAATTAAGCGAGTTATTAAATACGTTCGATTTAAAAAATATAATTCAGGGATATACCAGGTTGAATAGCTTACTGGATCACATTTATGTGTCGGACGATAAACCAGGTAGTTATGAAATTCTCGAAAATTGTATATCTGATCATAGATCAATTTTTTACCAAAGCAATGAGTGTTTTAGTATATCTAATGATGACTCTAGGCATTATAAGCGATCCTTTCACGGAAAGCAAATCGAGGCATTTAGAACGCATTTAAATACTGTGAGTTGGAGTAAAGTACTCAATACAAATGATATAGATTTGGCCTTTGGCGAATTCTATAAAGTATTTCTTGACTTATTTGATCAGCATTTTCCTATATAAAACTTAAGAATAAAGTTGATGAATAAGCGTTGGGTTAACGATAAAGTTAGAGCATCTAGTAAAAAATTAAAAGATCTGTAGATACTTAAAACAAATATCCTGAACTAATAGACCATTATAATAATTCAAAATATAATCACCTAAAATTGTTACTAAATACCAAAAAAACAATTTTATCAAAGACTCATACTAGCTGCCGGTATTTCATCTAAAACACTCTGGACAACTGTTAAATCGGTGAACAACAAAAATTCTTTAAATACTGATAAAATATGAATAAATTTAAATAATAGAATCATTGATAATCCTATCGAAGTTGCTGATGAATTTAACAAATTTTTTTGTGATATTGCTTCGGCCAAAATGACGGGAAACCCTACTAGCGGGAGCTACAGAAATCCATCAAGGAACTGAAATAATTTTAATAATGGTACTATGGCTTTATTCCCAATTAACAAACATGAACTTACTAACATCATTAAAAGCAAAATAAAAAATAAAAAACAGCAGGCCCTGACCAAGTCCCAGCTTTCTTGATTAAACAGATATATATGGAAATAATTCAACCTCTCATATACTTAATCAATCTTTCCTTTAGACAAGGTAGATTCGAGAGCTATCACTACTAGTATTGTCATTCCGTTGCATAAAAATTCTGACTCGCAAATAATGTCTAATTATAGACCAATCACCTTGACATCTATTTTTTCAAAGATTTTTGAATATTGTTTTTTGTATAGATTGCAATCATTCCTGAATAAATTCAAAATACTGTCAAGATTTCAATTTGGGTTCCAACAAAATAAAAGCACTAATGAAGTCCTATACTGCTTCTACAACAAGTTGACTGAGTACTTGGAGGCCAACGGAGTGCCCTGTTGGGATCTTTTGTGATCTCAGCAAGGCATTTGACTGTGTGAATATTGATAATTTGTTGTTTAAAGTAGAGCAGTGTGGGATTCGGGCTGTTGCAATAAACTGGATCGAGTCTTTTCTCAAAAACAAACAACAATATGTCTCGATAAGCTATGTGAAGAAGGGCATCAAACGCTCATTTCAATCTAAACTTATACGTAGAAAAGCAGGAGTACCCCAAGGCTCAGTCCTGGGGCCTGTTTTGTTTCTTCTTTATATAAATAATATTCACTGCAATCTACCAAATAATGCCTTTTGTACCTTATATGCAGATGATACATCTCTTCTTTTGTCGGATAAAGATCACCTTGAAAGGATATGCGGTGAAGCTCTGGAGTCAATAAACTCATGGCTTATTAATAATTCACTTGCCCTTAATACGAAAAAAACCAATTATTTGAGGTTTTATAACTACCAAAATAATAATGCATCCAATATTAATCTAGAGGTTAATGAGAATAAGTTGTTAAGACAAATAAGTGTAAAGTTTCTGCTCCTACACATGGATGAAAGCACATTCTTAAGCATGATCAACTGATCTTAGTGTATCATTCGCTGGTTGCAGCATCCATTAGATATACTATTGACTTCTGGGATGCCTGTTTGGGGGCGTCTAACGTATTTATCTGTCAGAAACGTATTGTTAGAATAATTGCGGGCTTACCAAATGCACATTCATGCAGAGAATCTTTTAAAAATATAAATTACTAACCGTCACCTCCATGCTGATCTTTGAATTATGCAAGAATGTTTTTATTAATTCTAATACATATATAAAAACAAAGAAATACACAATTATAACCTTAGAAACAACAATTTATATAGACTTCCTAATAGTAAATTGAAGATTGCTGAAAATTCACCTGCAGTACTGGGTAGAAAGATATATAATAACTTGCCCTATTTTGTTAGAGAATGCGATAACCAGACAAAGTTTAAAACTGGTCTTTTAATTTTCTGGTTAATGGCTGCTTTTATAACTTAACAGAATATTTTAATTGTAATTTAATTTGACCAATTTAATGATATATTCTTGACGTGTCCTTTACAATTCCATTGTATAAAAGGAAATAAAGAGTTATTATTATTATTATTACCAAGAACTAAATTATAGAATGCTTAAAAGAGAAAAAAAGTTAATAACAAATTAATAAGAGTGATTAAATGTATGTACTGGTTGACGAGAAACAAGGTTATAAGAACGGAGAGTCAGAGAGTCAGGAGGAAGTCTTAGCCCTCTGCTGTTTATCACTTTCATGGACAATCTAATAAAAACTATAAACTCAAGAACAAATCCGTTATTTGTGGGATAAAAAACTAGAAAAAGTGGAGATTGCAGGGTATGTCTTCGCGGACAACATAGCCATAATAAGAGGCAGCGAAATGAACTAAAAAAAACTTGTGTATGAAACAAAGTATTAAAAAACAACGAAATGAGGATAAATAAGAAAAAAACAAAATTGTGCTAGTAGCAAGAGAAAAGAACGAAATTGAAGTTAGAATAGAAGACGAACTAATAGACCAAGTAAATATTTTCAAATATTTGGGAGTGACCGTAGAGGACGCAGTAAGGCAAAAAGCGGATGTGAATAGTAGAATAGAGATAACCAATAGAGTTTTTTACGCCCTTAACAAATGTTTTATCAGCAAAAAAGAAATAACAAAAAACACTAAAAGAAGGTGTACAAGACGATATACAGACCATTCCTAACGTATGATTGCGAATTGTGGGTACAAACAGAACGAGAAAAGAGCAAGATCAGAGCCACAGAGATGAAAATCAAGGGCATTTTTTAAAAATGATAGGATCAGAAATGAGATAATAAGTAAAAAACTGAACACAAAATCAATTGAAAAGTACATTGAAAGAAGACAACTTCGGTGGTGGGGACATCTCCAAAGAATGGAAAGAGGTACACAAACAAAGAAGATTTGGAAATCAAAAATAACAGAGAAAAAGAAAAAAGAAAGACCAAAACAAACGTAGAACGAGACAATACAGAAAATACTAGAGGAAAAAAACAAAACCTTGGCAGAAGCGAAAAGAATAGCAGTAGACAGAAAAAAAATGGAAAGACTCAGTGTAAAAAGTGCTAAATATTATTATTAAATGTATAAATAACTGTGCAAAGTAATCCTTACACCCAAATGGGTAAGAAAGGAACTTAATTATACTTGATTACAGTAGCTAAGTGTTAAGCAACAAGTTTATTTTAAAACGTTGATATTTATTTATAAGATAATAAAACAAGATTTGGTGTTGAGAAGTTGTAAAGTAAAGACGTGTGTATAGAGCGAGTGAAAATAATTTAGAAAATTGTAATTAAAAATAATAATAAATGACGGTAGAGATAGTGAACGTGGAAATTTCATTAAAGTGAAAGTGTAAGCGGTCGGAGATAACGCGCGGCGTGCTAGAGATAAGATTGCGCATATCACGCGTGCACAAAGATTGGAAATAACAACAATTTCAATTAAATTACGTTAGATTCCCATGTAAGTAAATTGACAGAAAGAAATTTAATAATAGACAATAGTTCTAAAAATTAAAGTGGTATTTACAAGTGAATTAAGTTGAGTCCAAGTTATTATTATAAAAAAATAGAAAACTGTCGGATTCAGAAGGGTCAACGTCAGATACAAACAGAAAACAAAGGAAAATGATATATATAAGATATTTAGAAAAAGCTTAAAAATTGGAAGCTCGTCAAAAGAAGGAGGATCGAGGAAAGAAAAAAAAGAATTGATCGAGAAATAGGGCAAATGAATGAAGAGGAACAAACAATAAATAGTTGGAAAGAAATGCTAAACAAAATAAAACAGATAAAAACAAATCAATAAAAAATTAATGAAGAAATGAGAGAGATAAAAGAAGACATGAAAAAGATAAAAGACAAGTTGGAAAATAAATGTAACAGATTAAAAGAAAAAGTAGAAAACTTGGAAAAAGGTAGAAAATATAGAGAAAGAAAAGAGGAGAAAAATATGGTAGTCAGAGGACTAAATGTACAAGGAGGAAAGGAGAGATACAAAGGAAAAGTGGAAAATATGATAAAAGAAGAGATGAAGATGGAAACAAAGATTGAAAAGGCAATTGAAATAGGAAGAGGTGTAGTGTTAATACACTAATGAGAAGCATGGAAGATAAAATAGAGATAATAAGGAAAAGAAGAATGATGAAAGGTAATGGAATTTACATAGACGATGACATGACTAAAAAAGAGAGGACGTCCAAATGAAGATAAAAGGCAAGAGTAAAGGATAGATGGAAAGAGACAAAAATGTGGGTAGATACGGATGAATGGAGATAGTCAAGAAGGAGGAAAAGATGGGAAAGTGGATGACAAAAACTAAAAGAAAGAGAGAGGGTGATTTAAAAATGGGAAAGAATGAAGAAAGAGGAGACAAAAAAAAGCAAAAAGGAGGTAATAAAATTCTATTTTGAAATGTAGTAAGTTTAAAAAACAAAGGAAAATAATTTTGAAAATATGTAATGCGATTTAAAATGGTGGGAATAGTGGAAACATGAATGGAGAAGAAAGGATGAGAGGAGTGGAAAGAAATGTTACCGGAGGAATTTACATGGCAGATACAATTTGCAGAGAAAACTAAGAAAAGGGGAAGAACAAAAAGAGAATACTAGTAGGTGTCAGAAAGGAATGGGGCAGAGGAAAGAAGAGGGGGAAGTTACAGGGTTGATGAAAACCAATGTAAGGACAGAAGTAGGTGAAAGATATATGATAATAACAACATATAAAAAAGAAATGGAAACAACAAGAAGAGAAATAGAAAATAATAGGGGAGATTTTAATGCAAGTATTGGGGGAGGAGGGGAGGATTGATAATAAATGAAAAAGTTAAAATGAAGAAATCTATGGGCAACAAAATAAATGGACAAGGAATGAAATTGCTAGAATTATTTAAAGATAGAGGATAGACAATAATAAACGGCAACTTAGAGGAAGGGGAAAAGGGAGAGTTTACTTTTATAGGAGAAATGGGAGAATTGGTAATAGACTATGTAATAGTGAATGAAAAATGTTTGGAAAACGTAAAAGTTTCAAGGTAGAGGAGGAAGAGGAAGCGGATCACCAACCGCTGGAATTAACTTTAGGAGAAAAGATGAAGAAGACGAAGAAGAGAACAGAGAAGAATGAATGAAGAAGAAGATATGGACAAAATATGTAAAAAAAGGTTAAAGGAAAAATGGAAATAGTAGAGGAAGAATAAGAAACAACGAATGAAATAGATAAGGAGATATGGATACAAAAAATAAAAAAAGCGACTCAAATAAAAAGATTCAGGAAAGAAAACAAGGAAAATGAGACAAAAAAGGAATGGTGGAATGGAGACTGTCAAAGAGCGAAAGAGAGAAATGAGAAGAAGGAGAAGAAAGTGGAAAAACGGAAAAATGGATATAGATGAATACAGAAGTAAAAGAAAAGAGTTCAGAAAAATGTGTAAAACCAGAAAAGAAGAATACAAAAAGGAATTGGCAACAGAGATCATCGAAATAAAAAACCAAAGACAAGCTTGGGAGTTTTTTTTTTTTTTTTTTAAAAGAAAGCGAAAAAGAGAAAGAATGATAGAAATAAAAATAAATGAAGAAAAATGGGAGGAACACTGTTAAAGTTTGCTACGAGAACCGGACAAAAACATAATAAAAATTAAAAAAAAATAAAAAGAGGGAAGGGATCGAATGGATGAGGGAAGTAATGGAGAGAAGGCAATGGATGGAGAAACAGAAAAGAAAAATAATTAAGTTAAATTGAAAGTTATTGTTATTTTATAAAGATATTCTTTTTATTTTTTGTTTTGTTATTGTAAAGAACAAAATAAATATCTATTATATTCTAGTAATAGGTACATGAAGAAATTTATTGTTTTAATAAGTTAAGAAACTTTTTCACATAACAATTTACATTATAAGAGCTTAAAATATATAATGAACTGGCTGAGAAAATTAATAAAGAACAGACATGAATGAATTTTTAAAAAGCATGCTTAGAGCATGTGAGAGAAATGATTCTTATATGATTAGAGATTAGGTGATATTTGTAAAATCTTATTATTAGATGAATAAACTTACTTATTATTATATCGTTTAATTATTTGCCTTTCAGTTTTATAATTGCCTTAACGTATTGTTTTTAATGTAAACAGGTTTTTTTAAAGTTACGTTAAAAAAAATTTTTTTAAACTTTGTGTGTTACCTGAATTTGTAACTTTGGGCATAAATTAGCAAAGCTCAATTGGACCTCTAAGGGATAATAATATAAAATCAATTAAATCTAAAAAATATTGACTTCTAATTTATTTACCACTTAAGCCTTGATTAAACGTAAATTATAGTTTTTATTTGAATTTACATTCAAATTCATTTTAGTAAATGCTACGTTACCGAAAAGTCGGTTTTCTAATTTATTAAAATATAATTATTTCTATTTTTCAATATTTAATCATAATTGTAGCATTGTCATAATCACGTATAAATTTTTACCTTTTTTTAAAAGTTAATTCACATCACAAAATATATGTATTTAGGTTCAATCACCGATTACCTGTATAATTTTAATTAGGTTTTTCAAGTCGCGTTAACAGAATGCTAATTACACTTACCCAAAATTTACTTAAAAATAGATTGCCGACAGAAAAATATAGAATGCGGGTTCGGTGTTCCAAGTAAGTTTGAAAACGTTTTTCGTAGTCAGCATTGCACCTACGTTCGCATTATATTGAATTGGATAATTGTAAAGATGTGTCACGAATAAATAACTAAATTAAATTTTTTACATAAAAGACGATTCAATAATGTGTTTGTTGTCACATCGTTACACATCTTCTCCTTGGCGGGAAATAAAAAAAAAATGTTGTTAAACGCAAAACTTTATTTATTTATGCTTTGTTTTGTTTTGCTTCAAACGTTCGTTTTTTCTAACGACCACGTTGGTAAACAAAGACCGAAACGAAACAGTAACAGTAAAACAACCAACAACGAAGAATTTGAAAAATTCTTTCTGAAGGCGTCGAAATCGGTTCCAAGAATTGGTCGCCGAGGATCGGTGGTAAGTATTATTCAATATGAATTTTAAATTTTAAATTGATAAATTACATAGAATGACTTCAGTGGACAAAAATATGCGTTCTTTAGATATCCTTTCATTCATCAACCCAAACGATCAATTGGGAAAGATTTTGAAGGTGAGCGCAATCATTTAACTTAAAGTTAATTGTTTTCAATGTTATCACTTTAGCTGCGTTGTGGTCTAACATTGACACTCTTTACGAATACAATCCGGATTTGCCAAATATTTTAGAATATTTATCTAGCATACAACGTGACGGTTCCAAAAATACTAAAATCAATTCTATACCTAATGATAGAGTGGCGAATAAAGAGTTATACGGATATGGCGTACAAGAGGAATCTTAATTTAATTAATTTATATATTTATTAAGCGGATATTTATTATACGTTTGTGGACTTAATTTATGTTACTTTGAATACACTTAAATACAATATAGAATTATTATGGATTTATTGCACAATTAAAATTTTTATTGTCAACTGCTTGCGTTGAGGTATTTGATGTTTATGGTAAATCGCATATTTGCAAATGTCTTTTAGACCCAAGAAGTTAATTAAACTTCATAACAGACTTCGCAAAAAAAATTAATCTCACTATTACTGGGGTTGGTCAAATAAATTCAAAAATAAACTAGAAAACGACCGTATCGTTGAAGTCTACTATTAATAATTTTATGGCTAATACAGTGTCCGCCATAAAGTTGGAACCATAGGTAAAGGCACCTAAGATTGCGCACTTAGTGTATTTATAGCCATAGAAATAAAGATTTATGATCTATGACAAATCATTTTTTTATTTAATGAATCTCTTGGTCTTCAGCTAGTATAACAATACAAAAACAAATTAAAAACATGAAACTTAAGTCCTTAAAAACATTTTTCTAATAGGCTGCAAATGCGCAATCTTACAGGCACTGTCCTCTAAAAATGCGCAACATTTCCTCTAAGATTGCGCATCAGCAAGAGTCGCATTTAAAGAGCCCAAACCCTTCGTAGCTCGAACATTCTTCGTGCCACCATTGATTACAGCCACTGCATTGTACCCAGTCCTCAGTAATGGGTTCTTCATAGGTTTCGTTACATCCAGGACAGTTAATATTTTCTTTCTCTTGGACGTTCTGCGCCGATGAAGTATAGGGTATTGCAGGATCGCTGAAATTGCTCTTCTTGTTGATTCGTTTGTTCGTATTTGTCTTCTGTCCTTGTAGGAGAGCATTTTTATAGGGAGAGGAGGATAACACCTCGGATTTTTTGAAGTTTTTTTTGCTTTTTTGCTTCCACTGCCTTTGGTAATGGGGATAAATCAGCAGGTGAGATTCTTGGTTTCTCTTTGTTATTTTGAGCTCCTGATGAGTTATCGCTGTCACTTCTTTTATCACCAGGCTTCTTAGAGTCTGCTACAACAGCTTCATCCTCTTGCTCATTGGGACAGAATGTCACTTCTGTGGGAGCAAAGTCGCCCTCCGAGAAGATGTGCCTGTTGAATGGGTGAATTCCTGTTTTCTCGAACGACCGAACTGCCTTCTCCATGTTTGCAACTCTTTCATAAGCGGAACTGAATATACTGCAACGTTACTCTGTGAAATACCAATTCCGGGATGGTTCACTAACCATCTGTCAGCTTCTTGAGCATAGGCTTTTTTCAGTGGACCGAAGAAGCCAACATCCAAAGGTTGAAGCCTGTGGCTTGCATGAGGCGGCAATGACAGAAGAGTTATGAAATGTTCTCTACAATAGAGAACTGTTTGAATACTGCAGTGGGAAATATGATTGTCTAGTATGAGAAGAACTGGATCCTCTTTTGTTGGCTTGACAAACTTGTAGAAATGTTTCAGCCAATCAGTAAAGAGTTCTGTGTTGATGAATCCGTTTCGGAAATCATTCGCAGCGTTCCCTCTGGGGCATCTGTGAATAACTCTGGCTTCATCCGTTTTCTCGGGAAGATCATAGCAGGAGGGACATAGATTCCCGTAGCACTCATGCAGCACACAACTGTAACGGTTTGTCCCCTCTCACCAGATGCCACTTTACACACTATTTTCTTGCCCTTTGATGATATAACTTTTGGCAGGTTATTCGGTACCGTCGATATGCCAGATTCGTCCATATTGAATTTCCGGTGGGCTGGAAATTTCTTTTAGAACAAACACTGGTTAAATTATCGAAGAAACGATCACATTGGATTTTGTTGAACCCAATTGCTCTACCCAAACTACATTTTTCTGGTGTACGCAATGCCAGATTCTGCCTCTTGCAGAAGGCTATAATCCAGTTTTTTCCTGCTAATCTAGTAGTCTTGTTGAATCTATGCTCAATACTATTTTTATCAGCAAACTCAAATGCTAAACTCATTAGTTGCTTCCTGGTGACTCCATAAAATCTCTTGTCTAGCTCTCTTACATGATCCGCGAGTTCTTTTTCAAGTTCAGGAGAGAAGACAGGCTTGTGTCGTCCAAGGGAAATTGGTACAGTGCCCTGTAAGATAAACCAAGACGTATGTTAAACCGTTTGTGTAGTTTTAATTTAGCCCTAACTTCTTAGAAACTATTCAAGGCGACACCAATAAATAAATATATATATATATATATACAACATAAATTTAAAAATATATGTTATATAGCCTACCAATTTCAGTCGGTTTCTTAGAGTGGATTCTTTAGTTCCCAATGAAGCAGCCACTTTACGTTGACTTTCGCCATTTTGAATTCTTCTCCTAGCATCATCAAGAATTTCCTGAGTAAATATCAGTTTTCTCGCGGATATTCTATTATATGTCGATGTCATTATGCACTTCAGTAATAATCTGCAAGAAAGAATATCGTACTTTGAAATCCCTTGTACAAAATAATACGTGCTAAGACTGCGCACCGGTGCGCGATCTTACAGGTTTCTACTTGGTTCAGAAGTTTAGCCAATAGATGTCAGGAGTTTTCACTTACAGAACCAACGAGTGATGCACATCCTCATTCAGATACTCAGCTTTCAACAGAAATATTTTAAATTGATATATTTAGTCTTATAATTGCAACAATGCTTATTATAGCTACACTTAAAATTATATTAAGATTAATGAATTCAGTTCTTACCTTGTAAATCTATATCGAAACACTTCTAGAAAAGATTCTCACACCAATGAGCACAGCTTTGCAAACGCTTTCTAACTATATAATAACGGTAACCAACAGTGCTGCCAACAGTAAAAAAAATCACTGCGCAATCTTAGAGGATGCGCAATCTTGGCTGCCTTTACTTATGGCAATTTCTTTTATTATTGTAGTTAAAAAAAAACTTTGGGGGGCAATTACTTCTGCTTCTGAAATAACTTAAAATGCGCCAAGTCAAAGTTGACAGGTAACATCTGTCAATTGTCAAGTTCGTAATTTTGGAAAAAATTATCCTAAAAATGGGTCAATTTGTTAAAATTTCGAAAAATGTTACTAGGAAATTATGATGCTAATAACATTTTATGCCCACGTGCCGATTTTGAGAGAGAAATTTTGATGTTCAATAAATTTCATATTTTCGTATTTTTTTATTCACCCCCGTAACTGGCTGCTTTAAATATATTTAAAACGATTTAAAGCAGTATAAAGGCTACCATTACATTGCATATTATGGTCATAAAATTCGCACGTAAGTTGGTTTTGATTATTATTGATTTTCTCAACTAAAAAGAGATAATCTCTGGATTATTTTCTAAATTTCAAAACAAATTTATTATTGTTTGTAATTTTAAAGTAGTCGTTATGTGTTAAGATATTCAAATTATAATTAAAACCATTTTTGTACTATCCAACAAAATTTTAATAAAGAAAAAGTTGAAAAAAATTCTGATTTTTTGAAATTTGGAAAATAATCCAAAATAACCAACTTACGTACGAATATTATGATCATAATATGCAATGGAATGGTAGCCTTTATACTACTTAAAACCGTTTTAAATGTTTTTAAAGCTGCCAGTTACGGGTGTGAATAAAAAATACGAAAATATGAAATTTATTGAACATCAAAATTTCTCTTTCAAAATCGGCACATAGGCATAAAATATGATTAGCATCATAATTTCTAGTAACATTTTTTTTGAAATTTTAACAAATTGACCCATTTTTAGAAATTTTTTCCAAAATTACATACTTGACAATTGACAGATGTTACCTGTCAACTTTGACTTGGCGCATTTTAAGTTGTTTCAGAAGCAGAAGTGATTGCCCCTTAAAATTTTTTTTTAACTACAATAATAAAAAAAATTGCCATATGGTTCCAACTTTATGGCGGACACCGTATATCATGTTTAATTATTGATGAGACAATTTACCCGCCACATCTTTCAATTTAGACAATATCAATATTTCTGCTCATATACAATTAGCTGTTCCTAAATGCAATGTAGCTTCTAAAGTACACATTCTTATTGGGGCGAAACTATTTTGGGATCTACTCTGCAACGGCAACATAAGCTAGGGAAATATATGCCCACTTTTCTAAAGACACGACTAAGTTGGATGCAATGCGTACTTGCTCTATAGTACACATTGAGCATCTTTTGAAGCAAACCCCCTTCCACATGGTCCAAGGCTTATTTACTCGGGCAGGACTTTACTTAACAGGAGATACCTCCTGCTTCTCTCTCACAGAGACGATATAAGCAACGACTTGTGATTTAAAGCCAACTTCCGGACGGTACCAAGCAACAAAAGCTTTTTTCCAAGTGCCAGATATCCAAATCTGCTAGTTTACAGACGGATCAAGAACGACTGAAGTTACTGGTACAGGGAAGTATTTGGCCACGAATCAAATACTACGAGCACATAGGCAAGCATAGTAGTATTTTTCAGGCGCATTTTAAGCTGAATCAAGGATATGTCGGCAGACACAGCAAGCACACAATACACGAAGTACTCCAAACTAAGGAACAA
This sequence comes from Abscondita cerata, assembly GCA_030710515.1. Taxonomy (NCBI): domain Eukaryota; kingdom Metazoa; phylum Arthropoda; class Insecta; order Coleoptera; family Lampyridae; genus Abscondita; species Abscondita cerata. The sequence continues at coordinate 176,765 of JALBCR010000359.1, read as the reverse complement.
AAAGATAGTTCAGAATACTGGATCAATTTACCAGGGCTGAGGCAATCCAATACTTACTTGATGACTTTAGCGGAAAACAACACAAGGATTAGCTAGAAGTTAGCAAGAACAACATAAGAATTCTTACGGGCTTCTTGACTCGACACTGCCGACTTGGTAGAGATCTTGCCAATATTGGTGTGACACTGAGTCAATTTACCAGAACTGAGGCAGTCCAAAGCTCTATTAGGTGACTTTACCGGTAAAAAACACAAGGATTACTTAAAAGTTAGCAGGAACAACTTCAGAATTCTTACGGGTTTCCTGATGGCACACTGCCGACTTGGTAGAGATTTTGCCAATATTGGTGTGACACTGAGTCAATTCACCAGGCCAAAACTCTACTAAGTGACTTTACCAGTAAAGAGCACAAGGATTACTTAGAAGTTAGCAGGAACAATTTAAGAATTTTTACGGGTTTCCTGACGGGACACTGCTGACTTGGTAAAGATCTTTGCCAATATTGATGTGACAATATCAAAAATACATGCAGATTTTGCTGCGCGTCAAAGGTGACCTTGATTTACCTTCTTACGAAATGTAAAGCTACGCTTTCCAGAAGGTGGAACTGTGTTGGGAAATATTTTCTCAAACTGGAGGAAATTACTCCTATCTATAAAGTAGAGTTTGTAAACGCGCACCTTTTATATTCCTCACTACCGGGTTCGTTTGCAGTTGGAATGTAAAACATGACGTAACAAAATTTATATACACGCGGGTAGCTTCAATCAAAGGAAAAATGCCCACGGTTTGCTTTTGGAATGTCTATTTACAAATATTTACAAAGTTAGAGGTTTCTGTATATACACGGGGTTTATTTGCAATTTAAGCTTTAATACGCGGCATTCTTGAGAGTCTTGTTCGAAACAGCGGCAGTGGAGACACGACTAATCGTACGGTAGTGCCGGACTGTTACGGTTGGCGGTGGAATCTTCACGTGTTTTACGCAAAGGGATTCTTTGCTAAACCAATACTCGGGTTGCGGATTCGGGCGGCTTCTAGGCCTGGTGCTAGTGTCTCACTGAAACAGGTAAGTGTTTATTATTTATTGGTGGCAGTCGTTCACACCCGTTTTTAAGGTTATTGGATAGCAATGCTGTCTAGAGCTCCCGCTTGTTTTAGCACACCCCACGGCGTTTATTACTGCGGGTTACGGCTTGGCCAACGATGAAAGTCCGTCTCAACGTCCCTAGGATACCTGGTGGTTGTATTCATACGATGCTGTTTGGCGTGCGAGCCGTGTACGGATGCAAGTGTGGTGCTCGGAGCCGACGAGTGCTATCGAATAGATTAGCTACCCTCTAGGGGTCAGTAATACAAAGCGGCTCGTTCTAAATGGAACGGTGTCGGGATAAGTAGATGCCGGTTATTCGGGTTATTAACGGTGGTTGTTTTTAGAGGGTTGCATTGTTAGCATTTGCAGCAGTTTTAGAGTTACGTGTTGCCGAGCACGTACCGAATTCAATCAGCATTTACAGCGGTCTTAGAGTTACGGGTTGCCGAGCACGTACTGAATTCAATCAGCATTTACAGCGGTCTTAGAGTTACGGGTTGCCGAGCACGTACCAAATTCAATCAGCATTTGCAGTGGTCTTAGAGTTAGTTGCGAATATCTTTAGGCGGTTTTATATTCGGGGTAATTGTAAGTGCCGTGAGATAATTCTTTCTCGGCGGCAAATTTGAATTATAACATCGTCGGTTTCTTACAAGCTAATATAAAAAATCAATTAGAAAAATTTTGGTTGTTAGAGGATTGTTCTAGTATTGATTATTCGAAATATTCGCAAAAAGAAAAATATTGCGAAGATTAATTTGTGCTAACACATAAGTTCGCGGAGAACTTTCCTCGCCGTTTCATAGTAAACATTTCTTAAAAAAGTCATTTTTCAGATTTAAGAGAATCTAGAACATTTGCTTTAAAACGCTTCTATTCATTAAAAAGAAAACTTGAGCGTGATTCGGCATTAAAAACGTTATACAGGGTGTATTTTAAAATCACCGACAAACGAAAACTTAAGAATCTATGATCCAAAAAAAAAACCAAAATTGTTATCATGACTTTTCCGAAAATGCTTCGTAACTGAGATATAGGGTGTTTAAAAAATAATTGTTTTAGAAATTTTCTTGAGATATCCCAGAGGTTACAAAATATATTAAACTGAGATTTAGTACACATAAATATCTAACTAAGTACAGTTAATGAGAAGAGTTTGAGTCAACTGGGTTAATCCAGTGGCGTAGAATTTTTTAAATTAATTACTCTAAGTGAAAGAAAAACGTACGCTCCTGACTTGTTTGAAGAAATATTTTTTTTGACATTCAGCACCTAATTCTGCATACAAAAGTATTTTTCTATTCGGCACTCCGTTTTTGAGATATTTGCATTAACATAAACAACAACGCAAATATCAAACTGTCCTTATTAACTGTACTTATGTTACGGTTTATTTGTAAACAAACTAAAAAATAAATATATAGCAGTGCTAGAAGGCCTGCCGGTAGCTCTTCCCAGTCGGAAGCGGTCGTGGGCTGATTGAGAATCGTCTGAAAGGAAAACCTCTACACCGCACGAACAATTCACAAGACGCCACCCAGGATTATGTACAAGAAATATCCAGAGCTACTAGGAACTATAGTACATAAAATGTAAGAAGTCCGTTTTCAGATTAGCGCATATATTCTGCTAATACGTACGAATATACTTTGGTCTTTGTTACACGTATTGTACAAAGAAGACAAAAGATATATAGAATGTTTGTTAGCGCTGCGGGCGGTGAACTAACACATACATCCTACGTTGAAATGGATTTTCCATTTAAGTACCTGTATTAGAAGAAGACGGCATTATAAAGCGGCACGTTGCACCTACTTACAAATATCGACCGTAAGTTATGATGATCCAGTGGTACTACAAATTTTATTTTTATTTTTCTCAAATCGTACCACATAAATGTTATGCAGGTAAGTAACCTGTATATCTATTTTTAAACAAACGAATTAAAGAAAGAATCATTTATTTAAAATATGAATAAAGCTATTGTTACAGCAAACATTAAAATAATTATAATGATATAAACATTAAACTTACTGAAGTATCCTACGTACACAATTAACAATAGATTAGGTACCTATTAGATATGTTATTCCAGTATAACTTTCTCTATTAGTTAATTACGTGTATTTAGTAGGTAATTATAAATAATATAAATCTAACAAGGGGAGAAATTTGGTTTATCATTGCTACAGTAAACATAAAAATAATAGGTACTTATTTCAATAAATACCTATACAATTAATTAGAATTAAATTAATCACTAATTAAGTGCAGTCTTAAAAGGAACTTCACTGTCGTCATAATCCGAATAACTGTCTTCTGTATCACTACCACCGACATAAATTATTAACGGTTCTACCGATACATCTAGCACTTTTTCACGTGACCATCCATCCGATATAAGTTTTTCAGCATGCAAAATTGTTTTTTCCAAATATCACTGTCACACTGTTTTAAAGACTCTTCCCACATTTGTAGTACATTATTGTCAGAATATCCATCTCTACCAATGTTTTTATCATAATATGATTTGCAAATTCCCCAAATGTTTTCAATGGCATTAAATTGACAGTGATACGGAGGTAATCTCAGAATAAAATGACCATGTTCTAAAATAATGTTATCAACTACGTAGCATTTTTCACTTTTATGTTGCTTAGCAAGATGCAAAAGATCTATCCTTAAATCACTGTCAGCGAAGGGTATATTTTTGGTTTGTAGCCACTTTTGTATCTCTAATTTTCTCCAGCTAGAAGACGGCATCCGTTCCACAAGACGAGAATGATATGGTGCATTATCCATCACGATTATAGATGGTTCGCTTAACTTTGGTAGTAACTGCTCCTTTAACCACTTTTCGAAAACTGTTGCATCCATATTGTCATGATAATCTGATGACTTTGATATTAAACTTGCATCTTCAATGAAACCACTTGAATTACCAGCATGCAGAATTATATATCTTTTCCCAGTTGAAGAACACTGTGTATTCTTCACAGACTTTGGAGTATCGTCCTGCCAAGACCTTTTCACTGACCCTTTATTAAATATCCAGGTTTCATCTAGAAACACGACCGGTAGAGGCGATTCTTTTTGCATATTGTGGATATAATTTTTTAAAAATCGTACTCTTGCGAATGCCACATCTTTTTTTTCGCAAAGTGCTCTGCGGTTGCAGTCTTTTTTATGTTTAAATCCAATGCTTCGTAAAATATTACGTATAGTTGGTAGTGATGCTTCCAATAATCCCTTATCATGCAATACATTTTTAACTCTTTGCAACGTGACATGTTCCTTTTTCGCGTACATGTCATAAACAGTATCTCTTATTGTATGTTTTAATGGTTCGGACATGTCTCTAGTTTTAGGCTTTTACAGGATCTTTTAATCCTTGTTGGTAATGGAGTACCCGTTCGTTTACTCAAAATAATTTTCCTTATTGTTTTCTCACAAACTTTTAGAGCACTACACGTTCTTTTTATCACTGCTTCAACATTTTCCAAAATAGCAAAATTATCTCTTTCTCGGCAGAAGTATTCGTATACGTTACAAATTAGTTCTTGACTACGTTCGTTTAAAAACTTTCCGGGCATTTTTAATTTTTGAAGTACGATGTACGTATCTAAACGTATTATAAGTAACTAAACAAAATTTCTCCCCTTGTTAGATTTATATTATTTATAATTACCTACTAAATACACGTAATTAACTAATAAAGAAAGTTATACTGGAATAACATATCTAATAGGTACCTAATCTATTGTTAATTGTGTACGTAGGATACTTCAGTAAGTTTAATGTTTATATCATTATAATTATTTTAATGTTTGCTGTAACAATAGCTTTATTCATATTTTAAATAAATGATTCTTTCTTTAATTCGTTTGTTTAAAAAATAGATATACAGGTTACTTACCTGCATAACATTTATGTGGTACGATTTGAGAAAAATAAAAATAAAATTTGTAGTACCACTGGATCATCATAACTTGCGGTCGATATTTGTAAGTAGGTGCAACGTGCCGCTTTATAATGCCGTCTTCTTCTAATACAGGTACTTAAATGGAAAATCCATTTCAACGTAGGATGTATGTGTTAGTTCACCGCCCGCAGCGCTAACAAACATTCTATATCTTTTGTCTTCTTTATACAATACGTGTAACAAAGACCAAAGTATATTCGTACGTATTAGCAGAATATATGCGCTAATCTGAAAACGGACTTCTTACATTTTATGTACTATAGTAGATACAGAAACAAACCGTACGTGGACAAAAACATGTATATTATTGTAGCGACTAGAGTTAAATTAAGACACATAGACACAACAATAGATAATATCATTTAGAATGAATAGCAAAACACAGTTACAAATAATAATAATTCACGGGATCAAGTTAAAACACGTATACAAATTCGAGGCACAAACGCCCCAAATAAGTTAACGTATTTGACAGTCGTAGTACCGATTAATCCCTTAAGCGATTCAGGTGACAAATATTGTTCACAATGTATTTGACAACAATTACGGAGAGTACCGGACCTTGGCCGATTATTTAAATAGGTTCAAAGCGCACAAAATTAATCAGGTAGTTCAAAGATCTTTCTAGTTTACAAAAGTATTTATACCTACAGCGCCAAAAAAATGTACGTTGCTAAACTCACGATCACGGTACGTATACATAGGACGCGACAAAATTTATAAATGACACGCATAAAAGAATTGACTTAGGTGGTATAACTAGAAAGTCTTCGGTGTTCGACAGTTAATTGGCAGATGTGACAGCTCTCGTATCCAAATCTAATATTTCACAATCCAATGAAAAAAAAAGGAAGAACAAACATAGACTCCGTTGATAACAGTTGCTGGGCTGCTCACAAAGAATCAGATAAACGGTTTATCTTGGGTGGTGTCCTTGACCCGAAGAAAGTTTCAAGGTAGGTTGAAATTCCTACGGTGGTGTGATACCAGACCCACTTTGATATTTTATAATTTCCGAATTAGTACCCTTGCCAGCATAACCATAATTAAATACCCATTGACTAATTAAAACAAAGTACGTTTACAATGACCAGCAGAATTAGCCAAAGGGGAAAACTCACAAAAGAAAAAAAAAGGCGATTAGAATTAATAATACCCGTAAAAGTAAATATTTTATTAAAACCAAGGAAAGTAAAAAAGGTAGTTACACAAAAACCGTAGTCGAAGACTTATTTCCTACTTTGAATGGGATGGATGATTTTACATTAATTGATATTACAAAGCACATGTCTAATTGTTCAATTTTTAGACAGCATTTTCCATGTACACCTTTTTGCGACAGTCGGTAAATAGAAAATGAGGTGTAACTTTGGCAAATGCTGACAAATCATCGAAACTAGCAATTCCAAACAACTAAAACTCCCAGAAGACTTCTCAAACCAAACATTCATATTCAAACGCATGAGTGTAAACACGGCTGCCTACACTGTAAGGAAAAATTGATCTATAAATATTTGAGAAATAATACCGTCACACTTAGTTGGATATTTACGTGTACCAAATCTCAGTTTAATATCTTTTGTAATTTCTGGGATTTTTAGTTTTGTAGTCCACTCCGGTACCCTGGCTTCACGCACTGACGAATTTAACCCCACCGGACTTGAGGAGACAACAAGCTGCTGCTCGCGAATGGGACAAACTACACGATCCTAAACATCCTAGAATTCTGCCAATCCACACGATATTGGATAATGCTCCGGGCCGTCGTCTTAAATCTCGGAAACCCATTTGGCAAGATAAGGTACTAACCGACCATGAGTCATTTCACATCAGAGAAGCTTGGAAAACCAAATGGACATCTAATCACAATTTTAGCCATAATGACCATGAGGATCCTACCGTCCCTCTCCCACGAATGCAAATGGCTAGGAAAGCTTGGTGTAGCCTGAACCGCATCAGGACTGGCCATGCCAGATGCAAGTCCATGCTGTACAAGTGGGGACTCTCGGACTCCCAGGAATGCGACTGCGGAGCGCCAGATCAAACTGTAGCTCACATAGCCAACGAGTGCCCAATAAGAAAATTTGGTGGAGAATGGAGCGAGATTCTGAATGCCACTCTTGCTGCTGTGAATTGGCTGACCTCCCTGGATATCGACTTATGATCCATGGCCTATATCTCAAATATATTCGTGTAGTATATTTGTTTTTAATTCTTTTAATTTTTGAATTGTTAGTCAATCTGTAAAAGTGTTGGTTTTATGCATGTGTATGTACATACTCTGCCTTTATTAAGAGTAAATTTGTAGATCGCCATACGATAAATAAATAAATAAATTTCTGGGATATCTCAAAAAAACTTTAACACAATTATTTTTTAAACGCTATATATCTCGGTTACGTAGCTTTTCCTGAAAAGCAATGATAACAATTTTTGTATTTTTTGGATCACAGAATCTGCAGTTTTTGTTTGTTGGTGATTTTAAAATACACCTTGTATACTGAAATTTTAAATGAATATGAAAATTTAGGGCACATGGTAAAAGTTGACGATGATGAAATATTTCAACAACTCAAATATTACCTTTCTCATCACGCAGTCTTAAAAGAGAATAGCTCCACTACTAAACTCCGTGTTGTTTTTGATGGTTCTGCCAAAACTATGCCTTCCGGAGTCTCATTGAATGACATCCAACGTCTAATACAGAACGATCTCTTTTCTGTTGTACTGCAATTTAAGCAATTTGAATTTGTACTTTCTGCAGATTAACCAAAATGCAACTTGCAATAGAGAATCATGATACTCGGCTTTCAGTAACTAAAATGATTACACAAAATTTCTATGTTGATGATTTTCTAGCGAGTTTTTCTCTCCCTATAGATGTTTTTCTGGGTCTCCAGTGGGTAACACCAGTTGTCCACTTTTATTGGTATAGTCAGCTTCTTCGTAAGAAGATTAAAATTAAAGATTCATCTGATGCTTTTGGACAATTTACATTTAAAAATGTAAACACTTTGAACGGTCATGACATTTTTCACGCCATGGGTGTATTAATGGCGTCGACACAAAAAGATGCAGTAATCAGTAAAATAGAAGTAGCTCGCTTGGAAGGTATCTCAGTATGAAATTTGATCAGTAAAGAGTTTCCATTACCATATCACCGACCGATTAATGCTGGGTTGCAGAAAGTCCAAGTGAAGGATATTAATATCAGCATTGCTTAAGGTATTCTGCCAAATGCCACTAAAATTGCATAAAACTCTAAGAATATGCCGTATGACACCAATTGGATTGGTTTTATGGAGGTTGGAACTCTTGAACTATATTAATGTTTTTAAATAGCTTGTTTGTCATTCACTAACGCACCGCCAAGCGACTACAGTACAATCTTTACGTCCATTATTGCTGTAAAGGCGGAATGCAAATTTCTCACTCAGAACACATGCATAATTATATTCCATCAGCTGTTGTTCTAGAAGGCTTGAGATGTGATTGAAAATGATTATATTTTTTAGTTGAGAGATGTGATTGTGGGGGATTTTACTTTCTCATGTCATTTTTGAGGTGCATTTAGAACGATTATGAAAGGAAGTGGCCTCAAAGAACTGTATTGCACAATCTACGCTGAGAACAGTGTGATCAAAATAATGACTAGACATGCTTACGCCAGGGCAGTACAAGCATATCCTTTGATCGTGCAGCACTAGCTGGTTTAATTATTAAACGGCTTGAGTTAACAAAAAATGAATTGAATGCATTGGATAGAATTATAAATTTCTCCGACAGATTAATTATTTTAAGAGCACATGAGGATCCAGATATTTGTGCTGTCACTCTTTCATTCTTAGAACTGCTAAATAAAATTGAACAACTAGATCATACAACCGCTTTGTGGATTCAATATTTCCGGATGTGTACGGTAATGAAGAACTTCATTAAAAAGTGCACATTTGTACTACCAGGATATGGTCAGTTTGCATGAAAAAATAGATTCGCAAGAATTCATCAAGTTTAGACGACAAGGTTACTTTACCATTCTTCGCACAGAAAAATTTTGGTCTTGTATCTGGTCATACATTACCATAGAGCAAACCCTTATGAGAACAATAAAGAGCTATAGTAGACTGACCTCCGTGAGCAAGGAGATAGTGACAGTTGCTTTCACGATGGATTTTGGGAATGCTTTATCTTCAGCATGACTGTAAACAAATGGTACTTCAAAACAGCATGTTGATATAAGGCCTTTTCGTACAACCAAGACATGAATAAGGTAAGAAATTGGTTTGCTGAACATCTACTTTTTCTTGATATAGATCAGCTTGTGTCGCTGAGTACTGGCATAATTAGCAGTGAGGATGTAATTTGTCACCGTGTCAGGCAAATTGGTATCACCTGCATAAAAAGAATAGTGTGCCAAAATTTCAAACATTTGAAGCTCAACAAAAATCAAGACTATTTAGCTCAGCATCATATTCACTCAAAATTGCTCACAAAGAAGTAGTAACAGTTGACCCCCTAACTCTCTTTCAGAGAGTGTGCATTACCAAACAATCCCATGAAAATCTGAAAGATCTTTTAAAATATTAGCTTGCACCCTTTCCAATGTTTCTATTCACAGAAGGAGGAATCCGCAAGGGGAAGAAGTTAACGCTGTATTCACTATTAATGCCTGTAGAAGAAAACAACATTCTTTGTAGCCGAAAATTTGTACTTATTGATGGAGGTTATATCCTGCACAAGGTTGTATAGAACAAGAACTTAACACTAATATTCAAAGCTGTCTGCCAAATCCTATGTAGACTATGTACATCGCAACAGAAAAACACCAAAAACTGCACCAAAAACTTTACTCGAACACGTGTTTCAACAGCTAAGCTGTCATCATCAGCGATACCGAGTAAGGTTTTAGTGCAGTTTAGTGTTTCTGACAGTTGATAGACGCTGCAGTTGGTGTTCCTTTCCTTTGATGTACATCGCAGTTTTACTAAAAATGGCGTAGTGGTATTTGATGGGTATCGAAGTGACACGTCCTACTAAAAGCACTAAAGCTGCGGAGGGACAGCGTCGGAATAGTGCAGTAAGCACACATTCACCAAATACGTTTTTTCAATAACAACTGCAGTGACAATGACACAAAAGACATTCTTAGCAAATGACACTAACAAACAAAAATGTATATCAATGCTCATGTGTGGAATTGGAAAAGAATGGAATTGGCATAGAGCAAATTATAGAGGACGCTGGTATGCTAATAGTGCAAATTGCTATATCTCAGTCCACCGACTGTAAGTCAGTAATAATCATAGGAGAAGATGTGAATTTCCTAGTACTCTTAGCAGCATCTGTCTCACCTCAGGCAACATTTTCTTTTATAAGATTGGAGGACGCAATGCTCCTAGCGTCTTTTATTTGCCAACTTCATCAGCTTTTACAGTCTCAGAGATTATTCTTCCATGCCATCAGTGGGTGTGACAGCACTTCAACACCTTTTGGTAAAGGGAAAACCAAATTTATCACAGTTATCAGTGTCAGATGCAGATGCCTACTATGCTTACTTCACGCACCTCCAAGTGCAAACTTGGCTTGGTCACGAAAAGGAACTATTGTTTTGGTTGGTCAGCCACAAAATTGAAAAAAATCCTCGTCACGATGACACTTAATGCCGTCACTGATACATAGAATAAAAACAAAAAAAAGGTTTAGATTTCGGAAAAATTAGGGAAAAGCTAAATTTTTAAATAAATCTTCTTTTTGTGGTTTTAAATAAAATTCCAAAAGTCTCCATTAATCCGTGTGACGGCAAAAATTTTACTGGGGGTCAAAGATCACAATGCGATTATCTTGGTAACGGTGAATTTTATTGAAAAATGGTAGTTTTCAAATTTGTAACTTAGAAAATTACCAACAAAAACATAATATTCCTTTTTTGTAAAACTAATAGTTTTCGAGAAAATTTGATTTAAAGAGTTGTAATGTTTATGCTGCTCCCCAGTGGGCATAATCCACGTCCATTTGTGATTGACATTCAGAGTTTATTGAGATAAATAATGAAAAAAACACAAGTAAATGGCGAAAGAAATATCCATGATCAAATTATATAATTTTTCTGGGAAAAATAATTATTGTTATACAAATTACAATAAGTTATTTTCTTTTGTTTATTTATAATTATGGTTCTTCTTCTCATTCCATTTTAATCTCCATCTCCATATCTTCATTATTTGTTCCTCCTGTTTTCTCGATGTTCTTCGTTTCAGTTAAGAAACACGATGGATCTACGTCTTCAGTGGGATCGTCATTATTAACGTCATTTAACATATCGTGTGATACATTTGTAAACAATCCTGCCCATGACAATTACCACAAACTAGTGACCAGTATAAACCAACTTTTCTGGTAGTAAATACGATATAAATGTTGCCGTGCAGCACTAGATGTTGGCGGAAGAGTAGATAATTCTACAGGTTTTTTAAGCTACGTTAATTTCGCAAACGTTAAATATCTGTGATTATATATAGGCACTTTTTCCTCAGGAGAAAACGGATACTATTATGAGAAATTATGTCGGGAGAACATTTTGTTGTAGTAAAAACAATGGCGTAATTAATTAAACATTTGAATTATGCCTATGATATGAAGAGTGTTATGACCATCTAGTGTATAGACATTTATATCAGAATTATCAGCAGCATATTATAGAAAAACCTCAGTTTCAGGTGTTGAAATAAATGACTAAAGATGGTGAACTGTAGCTTCTTCACACCTGACTATTTCTTTGTATGAAATAAATAATCTGGGACGAACAGCAGTTAAAATGGCATGACTAATAGCAGTGCATTTTAGTTTGAAACGATCCAGAACATTTTGTAGATTTTTTAAAATTACTTCTTCTAAAAAAATGTCAGTGTATTTGGAATTTCTTCATTTATATTTTCGAACATTTTGGTTGGAGGATGATAATTTTTATTATTTACTACTACCGATCTTATATCTTCCCGAATAATAAATACCTACTGTTTCCAAATTCGAAGACGTTCTTCTGGTTCATTAAGTGTTCTGTGTTGTCGTACCATGATTTATTTAAAATATCATAAGCAAAATGTGTGTCTTACGACATCTCGTGTAAAAGCATTGACACGTATGATTAGTATAAACTAAGAAAAATGCCAACAGTTAATTGTAACGACATGTGTGCGTTTAAAGTGCATAGTGCTATCTAAGCAACAGCTTTAATGCTTGAAACACACGTGTCGATAAAGCCAAGTAAAAACTTGTACAGAAGCATAACACGCAACGAAAGAACACCTGATGCCGCATTTCGCTCTTATTATGAGCTCATCAGAGTGTATACTTAAGTGCGGTATACAACTGTACAAGACGGCGGTTGGTCTTTTAAACTCTCGTGGAGCAATGAACATAAGCAAAATGTGTGTCTTACGACATCTCGTGTAAAACATTGACACGTATGAATAGTATAAACTAAGAAAAATGCCAACAGTTAATTGTAACGACATGTGTGCGTTTAAAGTGCATAGCGCTATCTAAGCGACAGCTTTAATGCTTGAAACGCACGTGTGTCGATAAAGCCAAGTAAAAACTTGTACAGAAGCATAACACGCAACGAAAGAACACCTGATGCCGCATTTCGCTCTTATTATGAGCTCATCAGAGGTGTATACTTAAGTGCGGTATACAACTGTACAAGACGGCGGTTGGTCTTTTAAACTCTCGTGGAGCAATGAACATAAGCAAAATGTGTGTCTTACGACATCTCGTGTAAAACATTGACACGTATGAATAGTATAAACTAAGAAAAATGCCAACAGTTAATTGTAACGACATGTGTGCGTTTAAAGTGCATAGCGCTATCTAAGCGACAGCTTTAATGCTTGAAACACACGTGTGTCGATAAAGCCAAGTAAAAACTTGTACAGAAGCATAACACGCAACGAAAGAACACCTGATGCCGCATTTCGCTCTTATTATGAGCTCATCAGAGGTGTATACTTAAGTGCGGTATACAACTGTACAAGACGGCGGTTGGTCTTTTAAACTCTCGTGGAGCAATGAACATAAGCAAAATGTGTGTCTTACGACATCTCGTGTAAAACATTGACACGTATGAATAGTATAAACTAAGAAAAATGCCAACAGTTAATTGTAACGACATGTGTGCGTTTAAAGTGCATAGCGCTATCTAAGCGACAGCTTTAATGCTTGAAACACACGTGTGTCGATAAAGCCAAGTAAAAACTTGTACAGAAGCATAACACGCAACGAAAGAACACCTGATGCCGCATTTCGCTCTTATTATGAGCTCATCAGAGGTGTATACTTAAGTGCGGTATACAACTGTACAAGACGGCGGTTGGTCTTTTAAACTCTCGTGGAGCAATGAACATAAGCAAAATGTGTGTCTTACGACATCTCGTGTAAAACATTGACACGTATGAATAGTATAAACTAAGAAAATGCCAACAGTTAATTGTAACGACATGTGTGCGTTTAAAGTGCATAGCGCTATCTAAGCGACAGCTTTAATGCTTGAAACACACGTGTGTCGATAAAGCCAAGTAAAACTTGTACAGAAGCATAACACGCAACGAAAGAACACCTGATGCCGCATTTCGCTCTTATTATGAGCTCATCAGAGGTGTATACTTAAGTGCGGTATACAACTGTACAAGACGGCGGTTGGTCTTTTAAACTCTCGTGGAGCAATGAACATAAGCAAAATGTGTGTCTTACGACATCTCGTGTAAAACATTGACACGTATGAATAGTATAAACTAAGAAAAATGCCAACAGTTAATTGTAACGACATGTGTGCGTTTAAAGTGCATAGCGCTATCTAAGCGACAGCTTTAATGCTTGAAACACACGTGTGTCGATAAAGCCAAGTAAAACTTGTACAGAAGCATAACACGCAACGAAAGAACACCTGATGCCGCATTTCGCTCTTATTATGAGCTCATCAGAGGTGTATACTTAAGTGCGGTATACAACTGTACAAGACGGCGGTTGGTCTTTTAAACTCTCGTGGAGCAATGAACATAAGCAAAATGTGTCTTACGACATCTCGTGTAAAACATTGACACGTATGAATAGTATAAACTAAGAAAAATGCCAACAGTTAATTGTAACGACATGTGTGCGTTTAAAGTGCATAGCGCTATCTAAGCGACAGCTTTAATGCTAGAAACACACGTGTGTCGATAAAGCCAAGTAAAACTTGTACAGAAGCATAACACGCAACGAAAGAACACCTGATGCCGCATTTCGCTCTTATTATGAGCTCATCAGAGGTGTATACTTAAGTGCGGTATACAACTGTACAAGACGGCGGTTGGTCTTTTAAACTCTCGTGGAGCAATGAACATAAGCAAAATGTGTGTCTTACGACATCTCGTGTAAAACATTGACACGTATGAATAGTATAAACTAAGAAAATGCCAACAGTTAATTGTAACGACATGTGTGCGTTTAAAGTGCATAGCGCTATCTAAGCGACAGCTTTAATGCTTGAAACACACGTGTGTCGATAAAGCCAAGTAAAACTTGTACAGAAGCATAACACGCAACGAAAGAACACCTGATGCCGCATTTCGCTCTTATTATGAGCTCATCAGAGGTGTATACTTAAGTGCGGTATACAACTGTACAAGACGGCGGTTGGTCTTTTAAACTCTCGTGGAGCAATGAACATAAGCAAAATGTGTGTCTTACGACATCTCGTGTAAAACATTGACACGTATGAATAGTATAAACTAAGAAAAATGCCAACAGTTAATTGTAACGACATGTGTGCGTTTAAAGTGCATAGCGCTATCTAAGCGACAGCTTTAATGCTTGAAACACACGTGTGTCGATAAAGCCAAGTAAAACTTGTACAGAAGCATAACACGCAACGAAAGAACACCTGATGCCGCATTTCGCTCTTATTATGAGCTCATCAGAGGTGTATACTTAAGTGCGGTATACAACTGTACAAGACGGCGGTTGGTCTTTTAAACTCTCGTGGAGCAATGAACATAAGCAAAATGTGTGTCTTACGACATCTCGTGTAAAACATTGACACGTATGAATAGTATAAACTAAGAAAAATGCCAACAGTTAATTGTAACGACATGTGTGCGTTTAAAGTGCATAGCGCTATCTAAGCGACAGCTTTAATGCTTGAAACACACGTGTGTCGATAAAGCCAAGTAAAACTTGTACAGAAGCATAACACGCAACGAAAGAACACCTGATGCCGCATTTCGCTCTTATTATGAGCTCATCAGAGGTGTATACTTAAGTGCGGTATACAACTGTACAAGACGGCGGTTGGTCTTTTAAACTCTCGTGGAGCAATGAACATAAGCAAAATGTGTGTCTTACGACATCTCGTGTAAAACATTGACACGTATGAATAGTATAAACTAAGAAAAATGCCAACAGTTAATTGTAACGACATGTGTGCGTTTAAAGTGCATAGCGCTATCTAAGCGACAGCTTTAATGCTAGAAACACACGTGTGTCGATAAAGCCAAGTAAAACTTGTACAGAAGCATAACACGCAACGAAAGAACACCTGATGCCGCATTTCGCTCTTATTATGAGCTCATCAGAGGTGTATACTTAAGTGCGGTATACAACTGTACAAGACGGCGGTTGGTCTTTTAAACTCTCGTGGAGCAATGAACATAAGCAAAATGTGTGTCTTACGACATCTCGTGTAAAACATTGACACGTATGAATAGTATAAACTAAGAAAAATGCCAACAGTTAATTGTAACGACATGTGTGCGTTTAAAGTGCATAGCGCTATCTAAGCGACAGCTTTAATGCTAGAAACATACGTGTGTCGATAAAGCCAAGTAAAACTTGTACAGAAGCATAACACGCAACGAAAGAACATATGATGAACGCGTTCGTATAAAATATTCAGTGCTTCAGATATTCGTTTTAGCCCAATTCGACGGTCTGATAAAATCATGTCATGAACTGCATCGATATTTTCGGGGACTGGCACAGAAACTGGCCTTCCCGATCGGTTATCATCTTCAATGGAAAATTTACCTCTTTTTGAAGCTTGTATTCCAATTTTTTGACGGTCGCATACGAAGGACATTAATCACCAAGGGTATTAAGCATATCTTCGTAAATCTGCTTACCTCTTAACCCTTTTAAATACAGGTACTTGGTGATGGCTCGATACTCCAATTTTCGATTTCACAATTTCGGTGGACATCTTTTTCATTTAATTTATTGCGTGACTCTGGTTTACTTTTGACGTCAAACTTTACACTGACACTTTTAATAAGTTATTGTTCGTTGCTATGGTAACGCAATATTTTGTTTATGCAAGGAACTGGTCTAGGCTAACTAGATATCAATACATCCTCGTACACTGTCAAAACTAAAATTGAAGTTGAAGTTTTGGTCATTGGAATGAAATTCTTCTCATCTGGGTATGTAATATACTAGTTTCTTATTATAGTGTCATAACGAAAAGTAACAATAATAGTTATTTATATATAAAGGCACTAAAGTTTGATTTTTCATGACAAATGTGTTTTAGTTGCAGAGTCATGAAAAAGAACTTTAGTGCCGAGGTACATATTATATTTTTCGGAAATTCTAAAATTTGAACAAAATTTGACTATTTTATAACGTTCTTTAAGTAGCAAATGTAATCAGCTGTTTTCTTTTTTTACGTCAAATGTTTTCTCCGCGCATGCGCGATTTTAAAATTCACATACATTTTACACATCTCTACCGAGCGAAACTTAAAAATCGTCGTATAATGAATTACTTTAGTGCCGATTTTTTTGTACTTTAGTGACGATTTCAGAAAAAATTGAATTTTCCGAGTTTAGATTGTTGTAATCATAGTGACCAACGTTTTACTCTATACCTTCATGTTCATCGAGAGAAAGAGAAAACTGAAAAGATAGACTGTTAATAATGTAATAATCTTTTTAGACCAGAACAGATTTTAAACCGTTTGGATTTTTAGTTAATACCTTCAAGGTGTATACTGGTAGATACTTATGAAAATATACTATGTCAGGTTTCACCACTAATTAAAAAAATGTAATAAGGGAGGCAATTACGCTTTATGACAGAGTGACAGAGCATCAAACAACTAGATAAGGGACGAGAGTTCTTCAGTCCTCGTAGTAAAGACACTTACTCTGACTGTTGCTGGTGTTTCTACCGTTGGGGAGGAGCCCTACACCCTCAAGGGTGTCGATTGAGTAATGACGGCACTCCAACAACTAGTGTCTAAGAAGTTAATAATTTAGAAAAATAGTTTTGGGTCTACTGGAACTCTTATCAATGCCCTGTTGATGAAGTGGTGCAAGACAGTGTCAAAAACTTTGGTAAAGTCTGAGGAAGCAATATCAAAACTTTTTCCTTTAGAAGTTCTAGATTTGAGGTAAGCATCTAGTATGATGATGTTATTAAAGGTCTATCTAGACCTGTGACAAGACCCATTGGGTTAAAACTTAGTAATAAATTTGGATGAAGTCTTTTAGAGATAATTCTGTGTAAGAGCCGGTGAAACATGGATAAAATAAAAATGGACCATCCAGTTGCCGGATCAGTTAGGTAGACGGCTAACTTGCATATGTTCATTTTGTTAACTCTATTGATTGTAATGACGTCCATTCCTGTGCTGGTTGAGCTCCATCATACGTAAGCATTAAGGATGTCTTCAGATGATAAGGGTTTCAAAAAGTTGAGTGCCGGTTTCTGATTGTTGATAAGTTTATTATCAACTGGGAACAAGACATGTTGGCGTAAAGTTGTTCTGCTGCCTTCATAGATGGTTGTAGGTCTACTTGACTGTCTAGGTTTTTCTCCGTAATGATAGATTCTGCCAAGGATGCTTTATTCCTGAGTCTTGAGTTTTTGTATAGAGGAGCTTTGACTCCTAAAACCTTGAAGGCTGTTTTGAAATTAAGGTTAGTTAAATTTGACGTTTCTCTGTTGCGAGTGTTTTTGGTTTCGGGCAAGATAGATTAGCTGTCGCCGATTGCTTGTAATATTGGTCTAGCAATTTCGGATCGGCCGTGATCCAATCATCTCAAATTCGCATAAGAAGGGTCGTTCTTAACTACTTCAATAAATTTTAGTTCCTCATTATAAGTTTTAAAAAAGTTAGGTTTTTAGTTGTTCTCTGAACATTTCCCATAGGAAGTGGTACAGTCTGGGATGGTATTGAAATTAGAGGTGCTTTGGTAGAGTTGAAGGTAATGTATACATCCTTCTCTTGCTAGCACCTTAAGTTGCGCTTAAGTTGAATGTTGCCCGATGAGTTAGTTGTATTAGGTTTTGAAGAAACAAATATATTGCCTTGTTTTACTAAGAGCGGTATTGATTAGACACTTTAATAGAATTCTGCAATTATCCATGTACTCAGTGGAATGTTCCTTCCGTTCAAGCAATCTAACACTGGGAAAAGATGCAAAGTCTTTAGTGCAGTAATTACAGGATTTTCTACCCGTTAAGAAAATCATAGTTATTCCCGCCGATGCGACATTAGAATAATACTTACAAGAAGATATTAACTAGCTGTTGCCATTGGTAGTAAGTGATTCCGATTGTCAGCCGGTTACTTCTTGCCACTGTTTCTATGAGAGCATGAGAAGTAGCATAATTAGTTTCAGTTACGGAAACTCATCTAGTATTCTGATAAAATTGGTTAATGTCCTGTAATATGCCTCAAAACTATAACTTTAAATATTTTTGTGAGAAAAATTGCTGTAGATTTCGATACTTGTCTAAATTGATGACCATCAGTATTTCCATTTGTCCCCTCTGCTTTTTTCCTTCCAGTCATGTGTTCCCAGATTTTCTACATAACCTACACATTCTTCTTTTCGTCTTTCCACCAATACTTATTTTCTTATTCTTCATTCTCGTGCCTAAATTTGGCAATCATTTATTTTTCTTTAATTTCATTCTTCCGCCCTAAATATATTAATAAATTGAGTGTCTTCGTCTTTTGAACTATTGCTTTTTTATTTTCCATACCCTCTATACTTTTTCTATGGCTTACTCTTCTCTTTCATAGTATAACTTTGTTCTCTCTTATCCATAGCTTATTTATAAAAAAAGTACATTTTTGAACATTTCACAGATAAAGAATAAAGACAAAGAAGAATGTTGGTGATATATAACTTAAAAATAGTTGGCAGAAACAGGGTTGGGGAGTAATAAAATGCCTGACATATTTATATGAAAAGTTTAATTTGCAGAAAATGATAAAAAGAGAAGGGCAAAAGAAGAATTAGTGTGGTAACAAAGGAATGGTATAGAAAGAGAAATTAGTAAAGAAAATAAAAAAAACCGAGTGATGAAAGAGAAAATACGTAAAAAGGAAATATGGAGAAAGGAGAAAATAGGGTTAACATTTATTAGGGGAATTAAAAGTGGGTAATAAATAAATAATAATAATAATAATAAATAAATTACGCAACTGTAAACAATATTTGTAAAGAAGGTAAAGGAGATAAGGTAGACTCGGATCACTAATCGATAGAGGTAAACTTGATATTAGAGGAACGGCAAAAGAAAAAAAAGATTAGAAAATTTGGACGGAAGTAAGTAAGAAAACATATAAGGAAAACATGGAGGAACAAAGGAATCATCAGAAGATGTGTAAGAAAAGTTAAAGAGTATAATTGAGGAAATTAAGGAAAAAAAACGGAAAAGAAAAATTTCCAAAAAGAGGAAATGGCGATAAAAGCAAAATGGTGGAACAAAGAATGTGAAGAAGCAAAAAGATTAAAAAAGAAAGAAAAACAGGAAAGAAGAGAAAGCATAAGGGAAAATAAAATAAAACTGGATTAGTTTGATGAAGATTTCCGAAAATTGAAGAATGGTAGACCGGGAGGCACGGATGGAAATAGGTAGAATAAACAATAAGAGAAGCAATTGTGAAATATAGTATGTGGCAAAGAAAAGGGTTTTGTAAAATTAGGAAGAAATTTATATTATGCCTAACGTACAAAAAAGTAGTAGCGATTGTAGGGTACAAAACATAAAAGGTAGGTAAATGTAGAGGAAATATAGATGTGCTAGGTTTGAAGAGCGAGAAACACTAGCGTACTTAATAGAAGAGAAAAAATATTGTATAAATACAAGCAAGAACGAAAGCAATATGTTTCGAAAAAAGAATAGGGGGATAGTTAAACGGATAATAAAACTCTGTATGAATGTTAAAGAACACCAGGATATTAAATCTTTATATATAGGATGTCCCTAAAAGGTCTTTACAAAACTCTACCACGTATTTTCAGACCAAAATAAGTCTATTTAACAAAACTTCACCTTAGTGAAAATTTAAGCTTAGTTTCGGTGTAATACGGTTATGAAATGCCAATTACGAAATCATTTTTTGATATAAATTTTTGAACCGTTTAAGCGGTTTTCTTAAAATTGGAACGCGTAAAAATTTTGATAAGCCAAAAAATCTCACATTCAAATTTTGATAAAAATGAATTCATTGGCGGAGAAATTAGGTTTTGTAATTATTAAACTTTTTGAAATATCTAAGCCAATGTATAAAACAATGTTTATTTATTAAATGTGGATTAAGTGACTTAAGTGCCACAAAAAGGTACTCTACATATGATTCGACAAATGGCTTCGTTTTTGCAAAAATCGCATTTTACTAATTAATAGCATTGTTGTAGAAATTTTCAAAAATCTGAAACGGCTTAAACGAATTAGACAAATATTAGTACGCTTACATAGTTTTATGAGCCCGAATAAATCATATTGTGTCAAAAAGGTAAGTCCATAGACGGAGAACCGTTTTTTTAAGTAATAATAATAACAATAAAATAATTTAAGAAAAGGAAGAATAATAATAATAATAACAATAAAACGGTTCTTCACCTTGTTGTAAGCAAACTCGGATCCTTCGATTAAAAGAAGTATTAACTCTATTCAATATTTCTGGATTAATTTTAACAAAGCTTTCAGCTGTGTCTTGCTTCTACAAAAAAAAAATTAAGAAAATAAACTTGTTTTCTGAATTTAAACTTTTTTTACTAAGAAATTATGCTCAAAACTGTATTGTTTCTTCCCACACATCAAAAATTTTAAGACTCATTAAATCATTTGACATTTTAAATAAAATAAGTCTGATTATTGTTATTGAAAGTAAAAAAGTTGATGTAATGAAACGTATTTATGAAAAAATAGAAAAATAAAAAACTAAAAACAATACTTTCTTTGCTAAGATTACTTTCATTGATGCAATGTATGGTTCTCAAAAACAGTAGTCTACGGATTTAAAAAAAAAAACAATTTTTTGTAAAAATGTCTACAAAAGGTGCATTTTTGGCCGAGTCCGGTGTTTGATAGCCAAAGCGCAGGTGACATCAACAGACTGGCGAGATTAAAAAATCATCTGTACCGTGGACAAATATTACAATTTTTCGGAGGCAAATAATCAGGCAAAATAGAAATTTAATGTTTCGCTTGCAGAACCAATTCATCAAATATTTATGTTTTTCATCTTTAGATTTCTCAGTTAGCAAATCAAATGCCACTGCCGTTCCCTCTTCAAGCACATCTGGAGGAGGGCCAAATTATAATTTTGGAACTACTGCTCATCATAAACATATAAAATGTACCACGATAAATCAAAATGAAACTTTTACTAAAAATACACAAAACGTTTTTATTTGACATAAGAACGAATTTTGTTTGTCTCGACATACGCGATAAAGGTAAAATGCGGCCGTGAAGTATTTTTATAGCTAGGGCGTAAAGTGATGACATTTGAAAAAGTGACATTTTAGTATACTGCACCGACGTAACTCATACGTTAGGTTATGTCGACGGAAAATATAAATTTGAAATTGTAGTTAAGTAAGTACATACCTACATTTGTATGTGTATGCACCGATGGAAAGTCAGCTCTCCTATTTCTGATTGGCATTTTTGGCAACTAGCGTTGGTGACCGTTATGACTAACCTGCAAAGTTGTAATCACGGTGGCCCTTATGACCAGCTTCTAAAGTTGACCGTTGTAATCAAGATGGCCGTTACGATCAACTGAAAGAGTTGAGAACAAGTTGGCCGTTATGAAATAGCAAAAATCGGTGTAGCCCGTTATGATCAGTGGCCGTCATGATATAGACCCGTTTACTGTTGTACGAGATGGCTTGATGACGATTTGGACGGTTTTGTATGTAAGGTCTCGTTGGAAAGATCATTTTTTTCTAAATCATTTCCAAAAATCTGAATCACTCTTTTGCATCAGCTATGGGGCGCTATATGAGTTACATCAATTATTGCGCATTATCATGAAATATGTAAACAGGACGATGAAATTTCTAAACATTTAAGTGCAAACCCCAAATTTCTGTCTTTTTTATAACTGGAGATATTAATCAAAAACAAATACCATAAGCTTGTCGTTATTT
Source organism: Abscondita cerata (assembly GCA_030710515.1). Classification (NCBI taxonomy): domain Eukaryota; kingdom Metazoa; phylum Arthropoda; class Insecta; order Coleoptera; family Lampyridae; genus Abscondita; species Abscondita cerata. Next base: position 154,258 of record JALBCR010000359.1, on the reverse strand, counting down.
TTCAAAACCTATAATGAAAAGCTTTCTGAATCATAAATTAGAATGTTTTACTGAAAATACTCGAGGTTTCCCGAAATTGCTGCTACTAAGTAGCAGAAAATTGTCAATCTCCTTACCAAGACCCTATTAAAATTATCTGTGATTTATCAAGTAAGTGATAGTTAGTGTCACCACCTCATGGATAGTTGGCACATGTGCTCAGATTAATTAAAATGTAACATTTGTAGAAATCTGTAGCATGTAAGCTAAGTGTAAATTTTTTTCAACAACCACAAAAGAATAAGCGCATTTTTACCAAAATATTTCAAATTATTACCAACCGAAGAAAACAGTACACACACACTGGAGTATGGGTACACCAGCTACAGTATTACGGTAAATTTTGTAGACTTGCTTTCGAAATACCCTACACTGATGAGCCTCAAATAATGTGAAAAACGCGTATGTAGGTGCCCATGGTACGGTTTTATTCTGGTTGGCAATCATTTGAAATATTAAGGTAAAATGCGCAACTTATTGAAAATTAAAGAAAAGATAGAAATTTGGGTTTGCAACTAACTTTTGGAAATTCATCGTCATCCAACCATGTAAATACGAAAATATAGCGCCCCATTTAAATTTTTGATGATAATGTGCAATAACTGTTGTAACGTCAAGGTAGCGCTTATTAACTAATGCAATTAGAGTGATTCAGATAAAGTTTTTTTTGAAATGATTATTAAAAAAAGATCTTTCCAACAAGACCTTAAAGCTAGCGTTTAATTTCGTTGAGTCAAACTGGAGTTATTGGTATTTTAAAAAAATAATGCTTGACTTTTTCCCCACCACTTTATTTCGCGAGTCATAGCAAAATACCTTAAACAAAAGAATTGTCAAATTTCTAATAAACTGGCTTTATTTCATAACAAAGCATATTTTTTAGAAAAATTCCGCTTTCTCATTGGCTATAGAGAATTGCATCACCTGCCGGCCATTTTCTGATCTGGAAAATAGTTTCCTCTTGGCCTATTTATTAATAATTTTTTTTTCTGCAAGTTCTAAGTCGAATGGTTACCGAGATATGCAGTGCAGTCCATTCTTAATTGATCTCCCTGTACATTGTTTAGATTATGTTGGAGATAATCACACTCCTTTTTGTTAGAAACCTGTACATATAATTTTAAATCATCAGCAAAGAAGAGTTTATTTGCATAATAAGATGTCTGATAAGTCATTGATAAAAAGCGGAGATGGTCTAAATTTGATCCTTGAGAAATTTAAGAAGTAGCTTGAGTATTGGACGAGATGAATAATTATTAAATGTTATGTATTGATGGAGGTTGACAAGATGTGAGCAAAAAGAATACCTGAGCTGAAAATTATAAAGTTCTCAATTATGGCAAGAAGGATGTCTGTCATGTGGAATATGATCAAAGACTTAGCTACATCCAAATAAAAACACGTCTACTTCACCTTTGGTTCTGATACATTCCTAGATACAAATAAAAAAATATATATAATCCAATTATTTTACAGTAATTTCTCTTACCTACTCGGTTCTGACTCCCTTTCCTTATCAACTCCTATTAATCCGCTGGAGATTTTTCGATTGAAAAAAGGTTACTTTTTCGATTTAAGGGGAAAAATATTTTTAAAATAAAAATATCTAGAACTTCTTTGGAATTTTTTTTTTGAGGAAGATAAAAATAAAAAGCCAAGAAGTCAGTTTTTGCAGATACTGTATTGTTATGTGTAAATACAAAAGCTATATAGATCTTTTAATTACCTACAACTTTGCTCAGTAACTTTTTTGATAGAAGTTGTAGTTTTCGGGAAATCGTGATAAACCGGTTTTCACCCTTAAAGCTCACTCCTTCCCTACCTCAAATCGCCCATAATAATCCTTTTATTTTTTTATATTTCTTTTTTTGCAATGGGTGTCATCCTGTTCTAAATTTTTTTTTAAGTTTATACCATTTTTAAAGGCTTCGGCACTAGTTTAACAGCATTTTTTTTATTAGCCGGCGTTTCTGAAAAGATTAAATAATATGTAACGGTTTTTTTTCAAGTCTGCATAAACACCTATAAAGTTTACGATAAATATTCTCTTTCTCTCTCTGATAATCTTTTATTATTTTTACTTCTGTTTACGGAAATAGTCCACTATTTATTAGAAGTGTCGCGAAAATGGGTACAATTAAGTGCGCAATGACAGTGAAAGTACGCACGCCTTCTGTGACACTAGGACAGGGACAAACCTGCTTTCAGTGGTAGCCTGACTGCGGCTCAAAGAACATCGAGTGCTTTTTGTCACTGGTTGTCGTTGCGTAAAACGCGCGCACACATCGGCATACATGTGTTTATCTACATTTTCTTTAGTCAGTGACATTACGTACACAACAAATTTCCTTGTTAATAAATATTTACTCGATCTATTAATAAGTATCCTCACCATCCTCGCGCAATTTATCTACAAAATAAATAATAACATCAGGTTGATTCTGCTGCCTTTAGTAAATAAATCACGATCTCAAATAGAATATAATTACGAATTAGTGAAGAAAAATTTTTTTTCGTTAGTATTCGATCAACTTAAAATAATTCCCGCACGATTATGATTAAGCTCCGTATGTAACACGTTGGAGTGTCATCATGGGGGTTATCGGTAAGTGTATAGCCTGAATTTAAATATTTTTTGCTTCAAAACTGCAAAATTGAACGGGTACAACGAACGAACGACTTTTTTCGGTTTGTTTTTGTTTAGGCAATGTTTTGTTCTATTGTATAACAGCTTTGAAAGGTCAAAGCTCGATCACAACGGTGCTGCCGTGTTGTGGAGATGAACAGACTTACTTAGTTATCGTGATATTCTGCGCAAGGAATGCTGCTTTAGTAATTCCGATCGTCCTTGCACCTGCGGAAATTAAACCTTATCGTATAGAACAGCTGAAGAATGTATTTGTTTCGGTTATGTACGTGGTGAAGCGGGAAAAATTTTAATTAAGCTTTGGTAGGTAATTAAAGTTGTGCTCGCACGAGGATTAGATTTAAACATAAAAACCCTTAGAGTTGTGACTGTATTGGGTGACTTGGGGACCAATGGGACATCAGGTGGGTCCGCCTGTCGCAATGTCACCGTTAGCGGGGATGTCAACCAAGCGCAAGCGCTAGGCGGACCGCGGTTGTCACCTGCAGATACGCCTATTTCACCTTCTCCACAGTATCACCTGATGATGGAGGGGCCGTTGATAAATAATATGTATTCAAAATAAATGTCATCAGGGAAAGTATATAAAAAAGCTCTCTAAGAGAAGTAGTCCCAGATTTCCCGGAAACGAGGATCTCAAATTTTTCCGGTTAAAGTGTGATTTATGATATCATTTTCCATCGTCCTGAAGCTTACTACAAAAGCGTTAGTCGCACGTACTTCTGAGTCTCATATCGATCTTACTATACCCGCCGTCTTATGTATTAAACGTGACTGGAAGGGCTTCAATGTCTTGATTCATTTATATATCGAACGGTGCACACGAAACTATTAATCTGCGTCCTTATATATAATCAGCTTTTTATGTACTTTAAAAGGAAAAGCGCAGTTAAAACGCGCATAGGCGGAGCCCTTTAGATTTGTCACTGCAACAACGACTGTCACTTGTCCCACAAAGTTAGCGCATGCGTTACGTCACAGGGACCATAGGCCGTCGCGACGCTGCGACACGCCCGGCGTCCAGGCGACCCTTGACCCCTCAGTGCCTAACTGTCGGTCATATATGTGTATGTAAGCTCCTCGGCTTACAGTCCCGGTTTGCTTTACTAAGAGTGTGACGTAAACCGTAATTTTCTAGCAAGGGTGAAAATGATAACTTTATAATGCAATTTTCTTCGATAGGTAACTTTACGAAAAATGGTGAGTGAGGAAAATTCTTAAATAATCGTTATTAGTCACGTGGTTTCTATAATTAAGCTACAGGTTTATGTTTACCCCACGTGTCAAATTTAGACAATCGACGCAAAACTATTCGTCTCCGAGCTACTTTTAGAATAACGAATAAATATTTACGACGACGATGCTTAAGATTGAGTTGAATTCTCATCAATGGAAAAATTGCTCTTGTAAGAACGTTTGATCGTTGAAATCCGTAAATGTAAGCAGTGAAAATCAACTCAACAGTCGATGATAGCATATTGTGGAAAGCCTGGGGCTGAATGTTTAACCAATCCGTTAAATACTTGAGCGTATATTACTCTATTAAAATCATTATTTATCAACATATTACTAATTAATTTATCTGTTAACGTCACGAAGAAAAATCTAATTAAACAGTAATTTTATTTGTTAAAAGGAGAAGGAGGTAGCCGAAGTACTGTTGTGCCCAATCAGAAAGAAAGAACAACCACAGAAATGCCTGCAGCTGCACTCCCATTAACTGACCGACAGTTTCCAACAACTTCAAACACAGGACTCATGATGGAAGTGGTAAGTATTATTGATCAGATGTTCCAAAAGTCCTTAATATAAAATGATCTCGCGATCGTTCGCCTTCAGGTTTTAAAATACATCCGACACTGACCACCGCAAGTTCAATACCGGCAACTCGTTATTTATTGCGGGCGCTCCGATTTTATAGTTCTACGATTTTTAGTTGTAATTAAGAACATTAATTGGAAAATTGGTCTTTTTTTTTTAAAGAAAATCGTTTTAACCGCCTTCGCTCGGTTTCCACCGAGTAATATGAGTCTTGGAAGGGGAATTATTGGTTAGTCCTATTGCTCACCATTGCGTGGATTACAGCGGCGCGCGTTCTGAAGTGGTTGTAGAAATTTATTATAAATACCTACATATGAAACATGTTTCCTTCCGAAATTAAATTGATATTAAAAATAAAGTAGATTTACGAACAATTTTCTCCGATATCGATTTGACGCGTATTGTATATTATTTAGGATATGCACGTGCTTAGGTATTGTTAAATTATTGTAAAGCAAATAAAGATAAAACAAAATTATATGAATTTTAGTGGTGATTTAGTGACGGTGAAATGCAACCGAGTATGTGACAGTGCGTACGAAGCACCAATGTTGAGTTGTTCACCAATGCTTCTGATGCCTAATAGCTCAAGAAGTTCTTCGCCGGGCCCAAGAAGAGGGCCCGCAACTAGTTACGGGACGTCATCGTATTCGCCACTTAATCTTATAGGAACTTCTCAAAACTTAAGGCCGTCTTTAAGTGTAAGTGGGAGTATTTTTTTAATTGTCAAATTGACACGTGTTTTCTTAAACGTGCTCGAGGGTAGGGAACAAAATATTTAGACGTCAGTTTTGAAAGAAAATTAGATACATCTAGAAATGGATCTACTAACAAATTTTAAACCTGTTCTTATTATAATCGTCGTTTAAATAATTCAGTTAAATTATATGCTTTGCTAACGATTTGAGTTGTCATTTAATAAAACACTTGAGGATATTGCGTGCTTAATGTAGGTATATATGCACGGTCCTACAATTACAGTTGTTCCCTAACACCGGCGTCAAACTTATTATTTAAATTTTTTTCTGTCGAGTTACAAGAAAAATACCTCTAGCGTGATAATCACTAATTTCGACAGACTTTAAAAAATAAAACAAACGTCTAATCCGATAACTAGGATTATTTTCACTTTTATTAAATGATTTTAATTACGCGCACAAATGTTAAGTTTATATAAAACAACCCGGAGCGATTACGCTTGCATTTTTTGTTTACTTGTTTGCATACGTTAGATCGAGACCATCAGATCTGATAAATTATTATTAAACTTCATTCAAATATTAGGACACTTATACATTTTGTAACGACCAAAAAATTCTATAACTTAAGTGCAAACACCTATCAAACTTTTGCAGAAAATCTCAACGCATCAGAGACGTATACTATATTATCGCTGTTCGAAAAGGTCACACAAAGAGTTAGATTTATTACTCAATATTATGTTTTCTAATGATGATCTTTAATCTATGAATCTCTCAAAATTGATAAAGCTTTATTTGCAGACGCGAAAGACGGCGTTTTTCGGCGCATCTTTTTCTAATTACATTCTATAGCGCATAAATTATTTTTCCAAAATAATTTACAATTACAATTAAAGCAGTCGTAAAATTTGAATATTATACGCATATGAATTAAGATAAACGCGAACGTTTTATGTGTAAATATACAAGTAGAACAAAATGCGTGCTAATTGTATATGCAAATTTTTGGAAAATGCAAAATGTGTTAGATTTTGTCAATATTTACATCGACGTTTGATTATTGCGAAAAAGCGTGTATGCAAACAATTTAGGTTGTACTTAAACTTAATTATTTATAACCTTAGGTAAGGGGTTTCAATAATTGCGTGACGCTTATTTAAAAATTGAAATCGCTGACTTGTCAACATATCATACCGTATGTTGTTTGTTCGAGAAAAAAAAGTCGATAATCACTTTAAAAAGAGCTCATCGACGACGAACAGCTTATTTATATTAAAAAGCGCAAGAGAATTTGAACTTTAGTAAAATTTGTCCGAAAACACGAACCATCCATGTTAATTGGTTATCAGACATGTGTCGATGCAATCATGAGCAGGTCTATTGTTCGTACCTGCCCCGAATGCCTTTTTCTTAAGAACACTTTTGCGGTCTAACAAGTTTGTGGTTCTTTACCATGTGTTCTTTGGACGGCCTAAAATTTAGCCACGATTGTCATATGTTCTTTACAACTATAATTATATCTGTTATCCACTGCTTGGTTAATAATTTTTATTCGCCAAGCTAAACATATAATATAGTCCGTGATAAACTGCAGTGAACGGTTTTATTGCTTCTAGTTTAGGTAATTACCGATGGGTTACCGTAACGTAATCACTGACCAGCAAAAGCTATACATAATTAATCACGAACGTTTATTAGTCTTTTATTTGCGTCTTAAGAAAATCGACACGTACTTATAAGTTTAGCACGTGTCAAGGCTTCAGTTTTTACAATTACTCGAAATTGTTTTAATAGCGAATTTAAACCCATCGCCTTTATATGATACGTATTATAAATAAAATATATTTAGCTGGATAGACAAGTCCGGCGTCCAACGGCCAGGTGCAGGATTGGCCCAGGCCATATTGTATAATAAGTACAGTCTATAATAAATTGTTTGAGGCTGAGATATAGAACATGGAATACATCCAAATTATACCTGCTATAAGATATGGTTATTTGATTCATCGCTCACGAATGCTCTGTTTTGACTGAATATGAATTACAACCGATCCAAATGAATACTAATAGAGCTTTAGTTATATTCTACATATCTTTTGTTAATCTACACTCTTCTTAATCAACGTAACAAATTAGTAACTATTTCCGATTGTTGTGCATCTAATTTACTTTCGCTTAAAAAAGAAAAGTAAGAATTTAAAGTTAAAATATGGTTGAAGGAATTTCTGGAGGAACGCTAATTAAATTTTTTTTTAATTTATAAAATTAAGCATTCGATTAATTTCATCAAATTAATGTAATGGATTTTTAAAATATCACCAAAATTGTATTCATAACTTGACGTCTGTGAGCTAGCAGCTTATTATTAAAAAAATAAAGTTCTTAGTGCACCTCAAAAGAGTTCTACAGTTCTACATTAATTTGAAAAATAAAACTAAAAATCGAATGCTAACTTCACAAAATCATATTATTATAACATTTAACAATAACCAATGTTGTTGTTAGAGTTTCGTTTAGAACTCTTTAGGTGGCACTATTATTTAAAAATTTTCGGAAAAACTTTTTGGTCTTATTTGAAGTAGCAAAATCTGACTTGAGAAATATTGGAAATTTTGTTTGAGCTTTAGAGTAATAGTTAGAACTCTTCAGGTACTATTCAGAACTGAAATACATTATCTTGAAAACTATTTTGTCTATCACGACTTTGAAGTTACGACAACTTTTCAAGTATCGGTTTAAGCTGTTTGAGTATTAACTGTTGAGGTGCTACCCAGAACTTTAATACACAAATTGATAAGTTATTGTTCAAATTTTTTAAGAAAATATACGAAAACTACTAGATTTTTTTAATTATCTATTTAAGCGTTTGTTGGGGTGCTATCCAGAACTGTAGTGAAATTATTAATTATAGTGAAAAAATTCATCTTTCATCAGAACTTTGTAATTTTTTTGTTTTGGACATTAACGCAATTATTGTTAGAACTCTTGTAGTGCTACACACTGTCCATAGAATAAAATATTCGTTAGTGTAATTCTTTATTTTAATCATTAAAAATATACAAACACTCACCATTTGAATTTTGTACACCCAGTATATTATAGAGTAGTTTTTAACCTTCCTAGTACCAATTGATTTTTAAAACGTCCAATACCACGTGAAGGGTGAATTTTACCCATACTTGTATATGATTATTAATTAAATTACATTCACCTGATTTCTATCTAATAAAAAATAGGTATTGAAAAACGTTCATTTATTTATAAACATTTAATCAGATTTAATGTTGTAACTTACATATTTCATTTTTGACATATTTTTTGTCTACTTTGAGCTGGACATGATTCACGCACTAGTTCTTTCGAATATTCATTAAGTTTGTTAAAATCTCATCTAATGGTACCTAATGTTTCGAATGGTTCTACCAGTTGTTTTCCTAATTCGAGCATTCAAATATTGGGCATCTCATGCTGGTTGTAACTCTACACACAAAATTAACATTGCGGCACTATCTATGAAATTTATAAAAACAACCGCTGATCTTTTTTTCTTCTATTGCAGCTATACTCACCTAACATTTTGTCGAAGGTGTCAACTGCGCTCTGAGTAGAATTATAGTGTATTCTGGTTTTTTGTCGTTTTCTTCTGAAACGGTACCCTCACAATGTTCTGAAGGCAGAAGTATTGCACTTCTGTTCTGGTTTGGCACCTAGGATACCATAGTAACCTCCGACTGGTAGGGAAAAATTTATTCACAGATTTTTGATGATAAAAATTCTGAGGGTAAAATTGTTGGGTGTTCTGCGCAAGGTCAGATTTTTGTCTAGCAATTCTTCGGTTATATCCAACGAAGTATCAAATTTTCCGTGGTGATTCCATCACCCGAGCCTAAACCAATGCTACTTGTTCACTTTGTTGGCATTCCGGGCTACCTCCTTCTTTTCGAGATAGATTCAAAAATTTTGCAGTATTGCACTAGTTATTCGTTCACCGCCAAATTAGATCCAAAATTGCAATAATTTTGCAGTTATCTACGAAGATTTCAGATACGTGTCTTATAGGTGCCATTTGTTTTCTTCTCTGGTGTTTTATCATCAAAGCGCATCCGACTTGAAAGTTCAGAAAATCGCGTTCGCGGCATTGGAACTTATGTTCAATGAACAATGTAATAAAATATAATTTCATAAATACAAGAAATACACAAAACAAGATAACACGGGGTGACGTTTACCCCACTCGGTACTAGGTTAAGACAAACTTGATAACACAATTTTTTTAATACAATCTTAGAAACAAGTGGCGATAGAACAAAGAAACATCAAACAATTGGTCATAAAACTACTTTCCTAGTTTGAATAGATATGTTAAAATATATAGTTAAAGAAACTGTGACGGAAGTGATATGATTCTAAAATTGCATTGTAAAAGCAACTATGTTTATAATCACCCCCAAAATTTCGTATTCTTTTTTTTTTCGATAAGGTTGGAATCCTTAATGCACTCTTTACGTGTAAATTATGTAATAAAAATTTAAATTTAATTTAATTTAATTAAAAAACGAAAGTCTATACTGTAACTACAGTGCAGCGACAGGCGGACAATTATTACAGATAATCACATTTAAACTAGTTATTGAACGTAAGCACCCCGTGACTCCTCACACAGTTTAGATAGATAGGTACATACAGAGATTTTGCGTTTTTTTAATAAAATGTGATCTTAATTATTATGCCATATACAATAAAACGATAAACATTAAGGCGTCTTCATTTGTAGCTGTTCGAGCATTTTAATGAAATTATTACTTTCCTTGTATTTTTATAATAAAAATATTGTCCATTTGGGTTGCCTACCTGATACCTTTATCGCGTTGATCTTTGTCATAACATTTTTTATTCAATCAAACGTTTGTTGCAACGTTTCTTTCATTTCTTCCGACGTTTCTACGTTTTTGACAAAATTTTTGCTTTTATTTTTTCTATCAGTAGTGTTTTTAAATTCTTGTACATTTATTCTTAGGTGATTTTTGTTGGGTTTTTCTCTTTGTATTTTTTTGTTTGTTTTGGTGTTTCTTCCTTTTTGTAAATATTTGTCTGCCGACTTCAAAATTAATATTTTGTGTCCTCCGACTACCTGAAACAATTCTGTGTTAATTGAATAAATTCCGAAAACATCTCTTTTCTCTTCAACGGTAAACATCTTTGCAAGCTCTTCTTTCGTAAATTTTTTTCAATGTGTTGTAGCGAACGTTAAACTCCGACAAAAACATGATTATATATTTTGGCAATGTAAAGTCTTAAAAAACTTTACCAATAAGCAACGTCCACCTCGCCCATATGCTTCCTCGGCCGCTCGATTTACTGAAAAGTTTATTACATTTTTGACTCTAAGATTCAAAATATTACCATTATCAGAAAAGAGCTTCTACAAACCTTCCTCTTACTATTAATATTAATGTAGTAGAAAGTCAAAAATTTATATTAACATAACAAGTTTTCCGATAATTAACTTACATTACACAATCATTGTGACTACTTACGCAAAATTATAATATTTGATACCCGATTAAAATTGATACAAATTTTGTGCCACTCGTAATGTCAAATTTTATTCGAAATACGTTCCAATCAATTTGCATCCGTTTTTTTCGAAATTAAAATAAATATTGCATCTAAGACGAAATGAAGCATGATTTTGTTGTAACTAAAGTAATATCGCGCAGTTATCACATTTCGTCACTGGTTATATAAACAGCTAATTTGTTATAGAAAGTGATATAGTACTTACAGAATTTTACTCACTTCAAAGATAATAATCTGAGTGTTAACAATAAAGTTTTAGTTTACAAATTATAGTTTAGCAATATAAATAAATCAGATACATACCAAGAAATTGCGCCTACAAGCAAGTATTGCGGTTAAATAAACAACAACCGTGATGCTAACCTCAAAATGTCAGCTACTACTTCGACCAGTGGCGGAGGAATGCGGGTTGTGATTTAACTGCTACTAAAACTAGTGAATGCGCGATTGCTAAGTACGATTGCTAATGCGTCAGTGATTGTGGAACTAACTTCAAATGTGATTGTAGGAATATTTTAAGGATTGCAAACGATTGCCGACAATATGTGACAGTATTGCGGGATGATGTTACCTCCTCGGCTAGTCTGATCAGTAAAGTCCGCATCATATTTGCATCATTTTCTACTTCGAAAAGCAATCCCGTTAGACGCGTTGTTTATCACATTTTAATTTGTTAAAAAAAATCAACCTAAGATAAAACTTCTGGGATAATATTTTATTCCCCAGACACACATTTTGTTCTATCAAATTAAAAGAGCTATTAAAGTTTGATAACACATGATGCAAAGTTATTTTTTTAGCCTGTTTAAGTTACTATCATAAATAAGTATTTTCGAAAAAATAAATATTAATTTGTCCATATTCCTTAGAACAGTTTAAATCAAGAATAAATAATGTAGCATATACAGCATTACTACTTAAATTTTTAATTTTACTGTTTACAAAACGTTGAGGATCTATGTTTATATAAACGTTTTGTCTCAAAATTAGTAAGGAACTGCATCCTGAAGTTTGGCCACATACTTAATTAACACCATGTTTAAGAATAACCAAAAGTAGACAAAGTCAATTTTTTAATTCGTTTTTCAACTAAACTCGTTAGTTTTAGGTATCGGTATGAACTGAAATATATTTGGGGATTTTTCTGAACAACGTCAATAACAACTAGCAATATTCAAATCAATTTATCAATTGATGTATTTTTCTATTAAACCTTCTCCAATTTTGGGGGGAGTTAATACCTAAAAAATTAAAATTTTACAGAATTTAAAATAAATAGGAATCAAACTCAGTTTAGGGTACTCTAAAATTTTATTTCCAAGCATACATATTTATAAAAATAGCAATTTTACATTTAATCCTACAATTAAAACCTTTCTTGATTTTTGAATGCATCATATTAAATATGAGCCTAGGTAACTTTGCTGATAAATTACGTATTAGATTACTGTAGCTTAATTTAATTAAAACAATTTTTGTTCTGAAATTTGATTAATTCACTTCCTCTTTGGACTTATCTAGGTATGTATCAAATTGTCAATATCTTTTAGTACATCATATAAATCTAGGCTTGTATTTCTATCATTACTATGCGAGATAATATAATAATAATTTACATAATCTGAACAAAACAAATAGTTTGGCTTGTCCAAACAAAATTACAGATTTTTGATATTGGAGTATAGTTTAGATTTAGAATATATAAGTAAAACATAATTTGATTACAGTGGTCAATAGTTTCTGCTATTGCTCATTGAACATTTTTTTCAATTTTTCAAGTACGTGGAATTAATTAACCACTATGAATTTTAATTATTTTTAGTGTGTTCTTACAAAAACGTACAACAGCAATCGTCAAAAAATTAATACATTGAGGAAACAACTAATTAAAAACTTTTATTTTTGAGTACCTGAAAACACTGTTTAGTCTCATTTTTAGATGGTAATCATAATTCTGGATTTTTAATTAAGCCTATAACATGTCCATCTGTTACCGTTTTGAGATAAAAATGATTTTCCAAAATTCTGGTTGACGTTCACAAAATGGACTGTAACTTCTACTTGAAATGATATAAAAGTTAAAATCCAATTAAGCTTGTAGTTTAAAGATTCCTTTATAGGTATTCTCTGAAAAAAATCTTAGCATGAAAACAGTTTCGAAATTCATACTATTCAGGGTGAATTAAAAATGTAAAAATTCATTTTTTAAATTGATTTAATTGATTAATTGTTTTGTTCCGTGATTGAATTATCGACAAAATTTTCTACAAAGTGGTATTACATGTTACTATACCTAAGGCAAATCGTTTTAAAATATTACTTTTAATTCATTATTCATTATTGTGCTATAAGAAGAAATACATTTTCAAATGAGTAATTTTTATGTTTATAATTCAATTGCCTTAACATTATGGGCAAAAAAAGAGTTAACATGGATAACAATAACGAAAATAATGTTTATAAATATCAAGATAATGTTGGTTTATTTTTACACGGAAAATGTGACAAAACTCTTAGTTCAACTAACACAATATTTAACGAATACTATCCACACTTACCTTCAATGACAACAAGTAAATTTAAAAAAAATAGCAAATTTTGTGCTTTTGAAGGAATCGGTAAAGATTTTAAATCGACTGTAGTTGATTATGAAGAAAAACAGTTGAATGTCTTGATTTATGTGAAGGCTAATTTCAACGCCTATATTTAAACTGCCGAAGAAGATCTAGAAATCAGTAGATGTTTAGTACAAATGATCTTCAAGAAGTACCACTTCCACGACTACTAGTTCTTGTTAGTTCAAAACCTTTACCTTTAAGGCAGAGTTAACTTGTATGAGATGCGGTATCTCTGAGGTTAAGAGGAAGAAATTTTTTAGAAATCTTATCTGGGCGGACAAATAAGTTGGCTCTGGCTCACTGCACCCAGGAAGTATACCAAGAACTCCCAGACAGATGAATAACAACTTTTACCGTTGAAGACATATCAAACAACACGTCTACAATATACCCGTCAACACGAGGGAGCTTTTATACGTGCAGCATTCGACAGACTAGCTCCTCAAGAAGTACGAATAGCAATACTGAAAGGTATTCCTTTATATTTAACACAGTGCTTGAAAGCGAACGAAAACAACCACTATTTCGCACATTTACTAAAATTATTAATAACTTTGTCACGCTCAAAACCTATTTTGTGATTATTCATTTTAAACTATTTTGGCAAAGATTAATGCACTTTGAAATAGCAAAAGCACTCTATTAATTAACATGCATCAAAAACTTTACATTTAAAATTTTTTATCGTTTTCATAGCGACAATTCATAGCATTCTCGACGTAATGGGTAATAAATTAAAATTTTTTGTTTTTTTTGGAAATAACTCTAAAACGATTTAATTTAGAATGTAATACTATTTTGTAGCAAATTTTGTAGATAATTTAATCACGGAACAAACGGTGATCCATTTAAAACAAATGATTTTTTAAAAAATAGTTTACGAATCCTTTTTCGAATTTTTTAATGTATGACGCAAATGTGACATTTAAACCTATAGTTAATTCGTTGATACTAAACAAACTTTTGTTCTGATTCTTAGATTAATTTTCTCATACTGGAATACGGTGTGATCTAGTTTTCTTCTGTTTGATTTGAATTTCCCGGCCAAATAGGTTTGTAAAATTATTTAAAATAAGTGTTGAGTAAATTATTTGCACTCACAAAATAATTTATTTTATAACTGAACTGATAAATCGATTGGAAATTTTCCACATATGTTTTATTTAAAACAAACCCTAAAAATTGTAAATTTTTATACACATTAGATGGGACATTAAGTCTCCATTTTCCTGAATTGTCAAAAAGTGCACGTGTTTTATACAAAACAAAGAATTCATTTAATTAAAAAATTATCTTTTTATATCAGTTTGTGTTATAAAATTGGAATGTTTAAAAATATCAACAACTGTGGATAATTTCAATTTAATTTATCAATTTTTGTCTTAGTTACCAAAATTTCACATTTTTATAGACCTATGTTGTACAATAAAAAAAATTTAGATTTTACAGAATAAAAAACATATTTAAAAATTTTGAACGTGTGTACACATACTTCTTCATTTAATAGTATAAAAATTTCAAATTTTAAAGTTTGTTGAAAACAAGTACTGTGAGAAATTTCAAATCAATTAAGTAGTTATTTCTCGAGTTACCATGAATGTAAGCATTAAGTTCTCAATTTTAAGGAATTGTTGTATAGGGGTTCGTAACAAAAAATAAAAAATTATTGAAGTAAAGGCCATCCTACTATTTTAATTTTTAAAAATTTTTTGGTGACATAAAAGAAAGAAATTAAATTAGTTATCATTGACTTGATAAGTAACTATGTTTTATTTTTAAAATATATTGATTAACTGAACAGAGAACAGCTATTTCATAAATATTAATACAAAAATTTAAAATTCATATTTTTGTTTATTCTAATTTACTTTATTGTGAGTAGTATGGTAAAAATAAAATTATTTTTAAGTATTTAATTAACATGAATGAAAAGTATAGTTTTGAATATTATCCGAGTATGAGGCTATGTAGTGAACAAATCACCGCTAGAACGTTTTATTAGTGTTTTATTAAAGTCATGGAATCAACGAGAAGAATGGATCCGTTTAAAATGCTGCAAGTAGTCACATACCATGAAAACAAGGACGGTATACATTAACGGTTATAGTTTCTCGACGATTGTTTGTTTAATTTGATAATTTAAAGGTTTATTGTGTTGAATTCTATTTATTTCTTGCCTCTATAATTACATTATTCACGATTTTTAGTTTTGGTTTATAGTATCATACTGAAATTAATTCGTAAAGCAAATTTTTATATTTCGCTAATGAACAAAAGTATTTTTGGTTTAATTCTAAACGTGCAATTAACACAACCAAATATGAGAATAAATTTTCGCTTCACAAATTTAATACAAGGATAATAAACAAGAACGTTTGTTCTATACTACTTAAAATGTGGGTGAACGATGATGAAAGTTTAAGAAGCTAAAAAGTAACACTATACATAAATTGTTGTTTCTTCGTCTTTAAACGTCGGAGCAGTTCCAAATTGTTTTCACTTTTGCTGTTGTATTAGAACTCTTGCGGTTTTATTTAAACAATTTTTTTATCTGATAAGTATCTTGTTAATTACCGAAATTTATTTAGCAAAAATTAACATAAATTATATTTTCACAACTTTTCTTTTAACATTTTTACAAGACTTGATGTCTGTGCAAGCCGTCTATTAACTTCTTCCATATCCAAATTTACCAATTTCGTGTTCATATAATTTTTTTCGTGGTTTCCTTCCTTCCATCATACATGCCCTACATTTTCATAATTTAGAAAACGAAAATAAAATATTAACTTAGGAAAAAAGTTAAAGTAGTTCCTGTAAATCCACCCCCACCAATTAAATTTTAACAATTTTCACTTTAGATCAAACTCAAATTCAAAATTTTATGTTCAACCATTTAGAAATAATTTGAAAAATCACATCGCCATGATTTTTAAAATGATTGCATTATGAACATTCGTCAGTTTTGACGTTTTGTTTAATACTGTAATGTAAACAGTAAATTAATAAATTATGGCAATGTGATTTTGCAAATTCTAATTCATGACGGTAATATCCGAGAAACGTAATGCAGGGTTCCATAATAATTATGTACAAGACGTCATTTGAGTATTAACGAAGACGTTTATAAAATACAGTTAACCAAATAACACTTTTGATCTAGATGCGGCTTTGTTAAATTGAGATCCCATTATCCATTATTAAGTGAATTGAATATCGGTTAAAAATAGTACTCTGAAGATTATTTTTATATACATGGTGACAGTTTTGGGGAAAAAAATATAACTTTCAAAATTTGTCACATTTAGTACAGTTACTAAGTCTACATTTTAAAAATATTTTTGATTATACAGGATGTTCCAAAATTTGTTTATATTTTTCTAAGTTGAAAAGATTTCTTCAAGAGCTTTAGAAAAATATAACATGTCAATGTATTGTACAAGGTATTTCAGAAGATTTAGCTAATTATTAGTAAAAATGACAACTACTTTAACGGTCTGTTAACTTGAAATAATTTAACATAAAGGAAATTAATATTAAACGTTAGGAAATAACATGTTAAAAGAAATAAATGTTCAATTATTTTAAGTTACTTTTTAACAGACTGTGGAAATAGGTACCGTTTTGACTGATAAACTACTCAATGTGTTGTACAGGTATTGTAGAAGACATAGTTAATTTATCAATAAAAATGACACCTACGTTAACGCTCTGTTACAAATAACTTGAAATAATTTAACTCATGTGTTTAATATTGGTTATTTTTATGATAAAGTTATTTTGTAACAGAGCGTTAAAGTAGGTGTCATTTTTACTAACAATTATTAGTTATATCTTCTAAAATTCCTGGTGCAATGCATTGACTTGTAGTATTTTAAAAGAAAATATGTAGTGTTCCTTTTAGAAAAGGAAGTTTATGCTGCCGACTTTTTGAAACACCCTGTATAATCAAATTTGTTTTTTAGAATATAGACTCGGTAACTGTACTAGATATGACAAATTTTAGAAGTTTGTCAAAAGTTTGCGAAAAGAATAATCTTCAGAATACTATTACATAGTATAAACCAAAAGTCTGTTGCCGTCCCATGACTTCACTTTTTTTTTACTGGTGGGAATTTTATTAAAATTTTTAACTGCCTCTGACGGGCACTTAGCTGTATCTATTATTGAATAATAGAATTAAAAAAATTTATTTTGGAAAAAAAATTTGAAAATATTCTAATATCGATATCGGACTAGCCGTCCATTATAATTTTGTTTAATTATGAGGAAAAATGGAATAATTGGGGTGCTAAATTTTTACGTTTTAAAAATCTTAAATAGTCAGGTAGCCCTTTGTAACTTTTAGGCCTCATGTGAAATGGATAGAACTATTTCAAAATCTAAAATATTAACATTCGATTTTTTTACTTTTCTCACGATTCTGTAGGTTTTGAATTATATCACGAATTAGGGCAAAATTGGTCAAAGAAGTTCGTTTTTTTCACGATATTTTCTACAGTACCTGATTGTTCAATCAATTTATCAAACAAGTTCTGATTAAGGTTTTACTCACACATCTTGTAAATCAGATGCGACGGTTTCCAAACTAAAAATTTTAATTTCTTGGAGTCATAATAGAAGACAAACACATTTTTTTTGTCCAAATATAAACACAATATCTAAAATAGTAATGGTTCCAAATTTATGAAACTGGGCGTGTAGGTGTTATTTACAATACCGTGCATAATCCGTCTAGTTAAAAACCCTAATCTACATAGATTTCTCTATTTTGGAATATTTACAAAAACATTCGTTTTATACATTTTTCCCTTAAGAAAAAGTTGTTTCTAATGTAATTACACACAACTTTAGTTTGAACTAGTTTTTATCGGTAACAATATCTATAAGAATATTAATTATACAAAAAATTATGAATGGAAAGTTGTTTTAAATTACATGATGTACAATTTTATTTGAATTATTTTTTCTAAAACACTTTCTATATGATCTTATATATTTCATATTATTGAGGAGGTGAAGAGTTCTACTCTTCTAATACCTTTGTTTAATAACGGGAAATGTTTTATTCTAAATCGTAACAGTTTTAGATATATTCTGTGACGTATTAATTCTTTTTAATGCCGCAAGATATTAAGCAATGACATGTATTTTGAAAGACCTAATTAACACTGTTTATATGCAAATTTTAGATAATGTAGTTTTAAGTGGAATCTGGATAAGTAATTAAAAGCTGTACTTTTTTTATTAGTTATTTAATTTAAATTAGTGCATAATATGCAATTATTCTGCTTACTTAATCAAGAAACTTGTTTTCTTACCATAATGAACTTGAATTCGTTCCTCACCCTGTTTCATTTACACATGAGGTAATCAGCATATTATGACCTTAAAATAAATGAATAGATTTTACGATTTAAAACAAATTAGCACTCCTTAACATAATAATTTAAATATTCAATTGGCGTGTAGAAACGTTTCGCCTTCTTGAACCGTAACCATCAGTAACGTATTTGTACTACATAAATTTAACATTAACTGCCCCAACGATCAAATAAATTTTAGTTTTATCTTATTGTTATTGCCGCAAAATGTACTATTATGTTTAACATACAGGGTGTGTGTCTCTATTTGAATAACGATGTCGTTTCAGTGATGGGCATTGTTAGAGAGAGAGTTGCCACCTAAATATGTTATATAAGTGTATTTAATACTGTAGACTTTCTGATTGAGAGTTGGTGGGCGGTTATTATAACCTGGGCAGCTCAAGTGATGTCTTTTGAATTAAGAGAAGAATTTACATTTACTGGTCTGTAGATTGTACATTTTTCACCACCTACAGTTTATATCAGCTTCTTCAGCCGGCTACTGCATTAATACTTTGAGCATAAGTATATACATTTAAAAAACAATTCTCTCCATTCTAATTCTTCTCTATCAAAGCAAAGAAAAGATACAGTAAAGAGACTGCAAAACTTAATATTATTTAACTTTAATTGTTACTTCTGCGAGTATTAAAATTAACATTTTATTCTAGTCAATTAGTGTATTATTGTTATTGTAATGCTATATTTACACTTTTATTGTTGTATAAACCGAACATCTGTTTATTAATTAATTTACGGCGCAAGTTGATTCGATGTCATCATTATGCTTCATTGTATATTTTGTGGATTTAACGCTATAAAAACGGAATTTTTACTGATGGTACTCCTCAATAAGTTAATTGTTATTCAAATAAATTTATAAGCGCTGTTAGCATACCACACCAACTGTAAATCAAACTGAATGGTTTCATCCAAACAAATTTTTCTTTCGAACATAGCAAATTTATTAAAAATAATGGCGTTTTTTTTTATAGTAGGCACTAGAACGCACACACTAATACATAATTTATAAAAGAATCGACAATGGTCGTGCTTGTCTTTTAAGATATTTATGAACACCTCATAAAATTGTTGTAAGATTTTCGTTAAGATAAAATAATTAGTAGGTAGTTTAATGAATAAACGACCAAATTTATTTTATCATCATATTTTATTAAATTGTTTTGGAATTTAGTTGCGATGTAATTTGGGTCTAATTATGTATGTATATGACACAGTGCAATAATTGCATAATATACTAATAATTACACAGCTGGTCACTGTATCCACAATCTCAGTCTCCATTCTACCTGGTCACGCGTCATTTGTATTTCTTCATTCCACAATTTCTACTAATATCAGTCTTCATTCTTCAAACTCAAGATTTCACATGTACCTATCTAAACTTTTCCTCCAAATTTTGTTTGTGTTGCTTTTACTCTTATTCCACCAAATACTGTTTTTGAATTCTGTGACGTATTCTTGGTTCCCAATCTTGTTTTTCATCTTTAGTTACACCTATTTAAATTTGTTTTACTGCTTTATTTACATTTTTCCTACATATTTAATTCTCATTTGTTATATCTGGGTATAGTTGTTCAGAATTAGATTATACGTCTATGTGCAAATTTTCAAAAGAAAATAAAAGACTTTTCAAAAATATCAGTTTTTCCGGCATTTTTTTCGGAAATATTGAGAAAACAAAATTTTGCGTTTGATTTGCATAAACACAATAAAACCAACAAATCAACTTTAGGACGGACTTTGTTGCAATGGCCTACAGAAAACAAAAAGTTGAAATTACAAATTTAGAATTATTTTTAAAATAGTGCTAAAATGATCAATTCTTCCATTCTAAACTCAATTTAAACAATTTGTTACAATATTGTCAGGATAATAGGCTCATACAAAAACATACAAAAAATTTCCGGAAAGAACGCCGGAAAACTGATATTTTTGAAAAGTCGTTATTTTTTTTTTTTTTAAAATTTTCACATAGACGTATAATCTAATTCTGAACAACTTTTCTCTTAAGCATTTTTTAATATCTTGTCATCTAACCTCACTTTTTACATACGAGAGTTGCTATTTATATGTCTGAGCTAATAATGAAAAAACAAATATGTAGGATCGAAATTGGTTTTATTGTTTTTCAAAATATTCTCCATGATGATCAATACACTTTTGCATGCGTTTGAACCAAAGCACTTTTCCAGTCCGATTGAGGTAACTCCAAAACATGCATCAACCGCTTCTTCGGGGGTCAAAAATCGTTGTCCACAAAATTTATTTTTGATGTGTGAGAATAAGAAGAAGTCATTGGGTGCCAAATCAGGGCTGTATGGCGGATGACCCATCAGTTCGATCTTTCGCTTCGTCAGAAATGCCTTTGTTTGAGTCGATGTGTGAGAGCTCGCATTGATGAAGAATGATTTGCCTGTTCTTCTGCTTTTTCGAATTTCTCCGATGACTTCTGGCAAACAAATTGTTGTGTTACCATTCAGAATTGCCCGTCCTGCGTTGCCCTAACGCCACTGTTGCCACATGACCGTTAATGCCGAAGAAGCAGGCAATCATTTGTTTCGATGTGCTTCTTCCTCGAACAACTTTTGTTGGTTTTGCCTTGTCTTGGAAGACCCATACAGTTGATTGCTGTTTTGTTTCCGGCTCATATGCATAGATCCATGATTCGTCACCTGTGTAGATGTTATACACAGCCTTTGATGTACCTTGAACGTATTTTTCCAACATTTCCTTGCACCAATCGACACGAGCCTTTTTTGCGTTTGTCAGATTATGCGGGATCCAACGCGAACAAATTTTTTACGCTCAAATGTTCATGTAATATTTTATTGATGCTAGTCATACTAATGTCCAAGACGCCTCTAATCACGGTATGTCACATGACGATCTTGCATTATCTTCACGCACAGCGTCGATCTTTTCTGGCACAACAACGGATTTTGGACGACCTGCACGGGATTCGTCCTGGATCGAACATCGACTACGATTAAATTCGTTATACCAATTTTTACAGTGCTGTAGGATGGCGCTTTATCTCTGTATAAAGAATTAAGTTCATCGAAGCACTCTTGTCTTGACAATCCACGTCGAAAGTTATGAAAAATAATCGCACGAAAATGTTCACGATTCAATTCCATTTTTGAAAGGAAGAACTTTTCAATTTACTGTCAACAACACAAATAAAGCTATAATGGTAAATCGTCTGCTGAATTTATGTTTAAAAATATCAAACTTTCGATCAAAATCGTCTGCGGTCGCCTAGCAACACTTACTGTTGCTAAGGCCAGAAATATAAATAGCAACCCTCGTATTTAAGAAATATTTTTTAAATTTGTCGCCATGACAGTGGTCATATGACATTTGTCAAAGTGCTTTTTTGTCATTTGATATGCTGAATTCATTTGCCAAAAGAGATTTTGGATATCTCAATTACAAAAATTTTCCCCATTTGATGCAAACTCTTTGCCAGTTACTGTATATTACGTTTTTAATGCAGAGTTTCTTGCTGTCATGCGTTATTTTGTTGTACTATTTGTGAACACTTTAAAAATCAGTTAAATTATATTTAATTTTTTTATTTGAACACTCGTTATAATGTCACTCATGAACTCATATAATCATAACTCTAACGTAAATAAATAATTTAGTAGCAATTTGGGTAAATTTTTTCAAAATTTGGAGAAATAAATAATAAATTTTTTAGAAAAAAAAATTAAAATCTGACAGTTAGGTTTCACGTAATCTTCATTCATTATTTGCTATTACTTCTACAGCATAAAATATTGGCCAACCCACAATTTACCTGAACGAATTAGAAACGGGTTTCCATTTATGTGTGACATTGTATAACTAAAGACACTATGTGATCCAAACTAGGGTAGCTATGCATTAGTGGAGTGGGAACACTTAGGATATAACCTGTCCAAAAATAATTTTTGCCCTTAAAAAAATCATGTACGAAAAAGAGCTGATGAAACTGAAATTTAAAAAAAATGGGAATTGTAGAAAAACATTGAAAACATTATCATACAATATATGATGTATGAGAGGTATGCACAAAATGGGCAAAATGTAAGAAAATGTTTTCCTCAATTTTACAAGTCTGGACATAAAGATTAGCAAATAACTCTTCAACTTCCACCGTCACTTATCAAAAATAGCCAGTGATACTTTCTTGTGAGTTGCATGAGACAAGTTTTCTGTGGGGACACGTACTACCGTCGAAAGTGCTCTTTACTATAAATTTTGATCAATATAATAACCAGAATATATGATGGATTTTCTCGTTTTCATTAGGAATTCATTCCTGCTTGGTAAACAACAAATTAAAATTCTAAGATTAAATGAAATATTTTTTAAAAGTTGTGAGTGTGAAATTTAACTTATAAAATTACTGCTTAACTATAAATTTCTTCCAGAATACTAAGAAAACAGAAATAGAATAAATACGCAGAACCCCACATCTCACAACAAATATGTGAAAACGTATGGAAACATAAAACATTTTGCCCGAAGAATAAAATAATCGTATAAGAGCGAGTTGTACACGTTTCGACTAGAATGTACTTGCATTTTAGAAAAAAATTCAGATAATAAAATTTTCAACTTTTCTCCCAAATCTTTTTTTGTGTAATTATTATTCTTAAAGATCACCTGAGATTAGTGTACTTCGTAAAATTAAGCTGTAGTTAAGCAGGGAGTCAAAAAATTGTTTAAACAAACAATTAGCTACAATTTTTATTTAAAAAAAAGTGTGTATAAGTAATACTTTTAAAAATATTTTTTATAAACGAAAAAATACCACCATAGAATAAGTATCCTTCCTGACTATTCAGATGATATCCAAAATCAAATCAAACCTCCAGTATAAAAAAAGCATCTATGTATCAAGTTTGTTTAAAATCCGATCGTTGGTTTTCCTAAAATTGTGTCTACATACGGACGGACGTCGGCCGACTTCCAGGCTGAAAGTTTTTTGTTTCATAATAATAATTCGCCGGAAAACATAAAAAGAAGGGGGGGTCTCGAAATTTTAGGTTTTTTATTTTTTTCCTACGAATTAGAGTTAGTACCTACGTTATATGAAGCAAAAACATTCTGTCTAAACTTCCCGAATTTTAAGTTCAATAATAAATTACCTAACATTTTATAAAAGTTTTTTTCTACAACGTAGTATTGAATTTTTCTATCAAAGTCCCACACTTTTCGTACCTTCTCTCACCTTTATTGGTATCGGGACGATGTAGAGTTCTGCGCGAAACTTTTGTTTATAAGAAGTGGATTAAATATTGAGACGACGTACATCAGAACACGACTATTACAATATTTGTACCCATTAAGTTTAAATAAATATATCCCATTATTTTCACATAGACCTAGGTACTATTATGTGCACTAGCATAACAAATACATAAATAAATTATACACAAATATAAAGTCCCACAAAATTTGATTTGATCTTTTTTACGCTATACACTTTGGATCGTTCAAAGTTGAATTATACACTTTTAACAAATTGTTGCTATTTTAATTTGTAAAAACACCTAAATGTAAGTAAAAATATAGGCACGTGTTGTATTTTAGAATTAATTAATTATCCTACTAATTCCAGAAAACTTTTAATTAGATATCAAGGTATTTAGCATATGTTGAGACTTCTGTCATTTATTTAATTAAACCTTTTTGTGAAACTGATTTCAGTAAATTTAAAACAGTCTTAAGTGATCGCCTAAATGTCAGTATTTTACGTACTAAAACTGGCAAACAGTTAAAGAAAAATTTCTATATACATTTAATTAACTTTACTTATTTTTCCCGGTCAAATACCACAGTACAGAAAACTCATCGTGCAACTTACATTTACATCAGATTATACCACCTACTCTCTTGTAAGTTAATTCGAAATAATGATCAATAAGATAATGCTATTTTACTTGTCAATCCAATAGAAATGTGTGATCATCTACCAAATAACTATCAGTTAATTGTTCTAGGACCCAACTTAAGTAAAATATAGGTCAAAAAAACCCAACAATTTATTGGTTAAGACAAATTGTGGGTTACATTTTTAGAAAAGTAATAGCTATCATTTACTTACTTCAAGTTAAATAATTTTAAAGCTTTAGTAAATTATTTTAAATGTGTGCTTCTAATTGAGTTCATAATTTTACTTACCTATTGTATTTTTGATTAATTAACTTTTAAGTGAATTATGACCCAAACCTTGTGATGGTTAACCTTCAATAAAATATGATTAATTTTTGTATCAAATATACATTGAAAATTAGCCTTCCAAATTATTTTGCAAGTATCTTACGTAAGTTTCATTAATATTGTTGCTGCGAAAAATGTTTAAAAATAAACATACAGTTTTGATATTGTCGCATAATTTCGATCCGATGAACAAAATTGGGTGCAATAATGGTGAAATCGTTTACAATCGATTTTGATAAGAGGTTATTGTCCAACAGTATTGGTATTTATTGTGTTATAACTGAAATAGAAAAAAATGTGTTAATCTTTACGTCCTTGACAAGAAAAATCTATAAATGTCTGGAACTTACTAACAAAACATTATCAAATTAGTATTTTGCAAGAAGTGCAATAACGCATTGACGTTACAGATTGATTGGAATTTATCAAAGTGCATGGAATTTTCTTATCAAATAACCTTGGTTGGAGTTAGTTGTTTAATAATGCAAAATCATAATTATTAGTTTTACTATAAGTGCTCGTAATTTCATCTTTTAACTAACTAATCAGCCTCATTTATCGTAAAATTAAACTAGATGCAAATTAAGTGTTTATGGAAAACAGGTTAATAATTATATTAAATAGTAAAATAAACTTCGAATTAGGGGCAAGTGTTTCTAAGGAAGTGACTTTATACATTATTGATAATCCGTATCGAAGTGAATTGAATAAAATTGTCAGGAGGGTATCTGCTAATTAAGTAAATTACAATGCATATACACCACTTAGGAATGTGTTGATTACAAAACCTCAGTTAAACAATTTATAGTAGACGTATTGTTTATATAAAAATTTAATTTATCTAACCAATATTATGTAACAGTTGTGTATTGGACTGTGAAAAGATGCATTCGCATTACGAAACCGTCAATGATAAGTATGTTGCATTTCTAGCTATGAAGTAATTGCTAACTATAAATTTTTTTATCGCCGTTTAAATATAAACATTATTTTATCAAAATATTCTAAATTTAGGTTAAATGTTTATGGATCAAAACCGAATTTCGCGCATTACTTTGGTCTTGACTGTAGTTAGAAATCGATTAGATATTTTTGTGAAACTAGCTCAACACAATTATCACCTTAATTATATCTTTATATTTTCATTAAGTAATGTTTTCTATTATTATTACTATTGTTAAGTTTTCTACCAACTGAAAAGGAAATATTGACATGAGGAGGTACCTACAATAAATGAAATTTAAATGACTATGAGAGACGAAACAGCTTTCAGCAATCCCTTTTTCTTGTTAATTGCTACCTCATGCACTAATCGACGTATGCGAATATGATCGTTTATTGGGGAGTATATTACAGATGTAAAAGGAAGGGTTGACATTTAACAAGGGGTTTTACTGCAGAAAATAGGGTGAAAACCCACGTTAACGTACTGGAAACTGTTGATGTAGGCGTACACAATTGATTGTTTCCTATATTTAATATTCAAAGCTTTTTATTTCTTCGAGAGAGAACTCAAGACCGCAACTTTAGTAAAACTTTTGCAAAACCTAATAAAGCTTTGGAAATAAGTAACTTTTTCATTGAAAATCTTGTTGTATTGTCTTTGGCCAGAAGTAGTCGTCGGCTTTAGCAAAGGTTGAGAAGAGTACATCGTTCGCCAGTTGTCTAACTCAATTATTGATCAAATATGGCGGAGTTCCCACCCTGCAGTCTCTATTAACCCTTTTGCGTCGAGGGGTTTGATAATTATGTACCTACCCCCATATTAGTCCCTTAATATAACCAACCCATTATATTTATGTTTGCAAAAAAACGTTAGAGAACTGAATACAATCGCAATGGATGCTGCATCTTGTTCCGAACGGCTGCTAATAAACATCGATCATTATTTAAATAACTGGTACCAACATTTTCCAATTAATTTTTTTCTTGTCAAGTTTATCGGCGAAGGAGGAGTTCTATGACAGAAAAATGTCACTTTATCGGCAATAATCTGTGTTTGGTAAAATAACCCGCCCCATTTGTATACAGTTAATGCACCCTTTCTGATATATATCTTCCTTCGTTAGATAAATGCTTATTTTAGTAGCATAAGGGGATCACTGACGAATAGTCATGCTATAAAGTGTTGACAATTTTATTTATTATTCCTGTTCAATTTTATTACGCGTTTATATAAATACGTTTAATGCATATATTTAACTTAATTTGATTTCACTATATGGGGAGTGTTTGATGGACTCTGTTAATTGATTCCACCGAAGTATGTCGTTGTTGATTTTTATAATTAGAACCAAAAACTTTGATTTTGTTTTACTTCAGTTGTTTGTCGTTGTCAAACATACTGGCAACAAACATCATTTAAATTCTCCGTCTAAGTACAATAATTTCATTTCCACATCTCTTACTTACACGTCAAAACAAAATCGCCGAGATGTTACGAGACTTGATGTTTATTTTAATCATACTACGATAAGTGATAAGTTTATGCGATGGTGTATTTTAAAGCACTTCAGAAGTATGATCATTACTATATCCATACTTTATAAACAAATAATTAAAAAACTGTAAAAATTGTTTAAATATTAGTTGTAGATAATGTAATTTTGAATAATATTTTTTTCATAATTGTTGGAAGACTAAATGAAGTTTTCTTTAATTCACCCGTCAACCCAACTCCTAAAAGAAGGATTACTTCAGTACAAAAATATATAAATAGGAGTAATTAATATTCAACCGTAATCAATATTTTTAAAGAAATTTTTACATAAAGGTCACGTGATATTTAATCAAACATCTGTCTGGTTAATTACAATACAAACAACTTTTTTTAAGCATGTATGATATTTTTAAATAATTGAAAATGTTCTTTTGTAAAATGTTATCACCGAAATCTGGTTAAAGAAAACTTATCAAAATCGAGTCAGCTTTTTTGAAGATATCGTGTTTACATACACGCCTCGCGTCCGTTTTATTTCTGTTTAATTGCAGTCTACCGACTCTATACAGGGTGTTTACGAAACATTGACTTTATTTTTAAGGGGTGATTAACCACCTTAAAGAAGTTGATTTAACCCAAAATACTTTATTTAAAGTTGCTTATTAAGCAAGATATGGCTTTTAAAATTTAATTTTTTTTATTGAATAAATTATCTCGACTAATCCATTTATTTTTAAAGCATTATCTAAATGCTGTCTAATTTTTTCAGTACGTCAGTTTCTTTAACAATCTAGTGACAACAAAATAAAAGAAATGTTTGACAAATGTCTTTAATTTTTTCAATTTGTCAAACATTTGTTTCATTTTGTGTGTTGATTGAATTTAAGTAAAATCTAATGGCTCTTTCAACCAATAGTGAATTTGTTGATATGATATTGGTGTATATATGTTTATACGCCGAGCGGTTTCCAAATAGGCAAACACCTATCCCAAAAACATTTTCGGATCTAGTACGTGGTGCAAGAGAAACTGGTGCACTGCGTAGAGGACTGGTGATGGAAGCAGCCGGCAGCAACATACCTTAGGCGCCAAAAGAAAAGTGCTAAATATCACTGAAGAAAATCCGTCTACAAGTACGACACAAATATCTTACCAAGGAAGATGTTTCAAATCGAATTGTCTGGCGAACGCTTCATGAAAACCCATTTCATGTACAGAAAGTGCATGCTTTACAACCTGAAGATCATCTTCCACGTCTTTAATTTTGCCGATGGTTTTTGCAACAACATGATGAAATTCCAAACTTTTCAGCTTTTGTGTTACCTACTGATGACGTGCAGTTTACTCGTAATAGCACTAACAGCTGCCATAATACTCATATCTGGGCGATTGACAATCCACACGCTGTTCAACGTAATCATTTCCAGATCAGATTTTCAACGTTTGGGTTGAACTGGTTAATGGACAACTTATTTGTCTTTTTCTCCTGCCGAATCGATTGACTGGAGATCAATATTTATTTTTTGGCAAAATAATTTGCAAGAGCTCTAGGAAGATGTGCCTTAGGATGTACCTAGACAAATATGGTTTCTACAAGATGGGGCACCCCTCATTTTATTCGTCTAGTTCGACAGCATTTGGACACTTCCTTTCCAAATAAATGAATTGGTCGAGGTGGTCCTATTCCATGGCCTCCTCGGCTATCTGACCATTCGTTACTAGATTTTGATTTATGGTGCCTTATGAAGACGATGGTATACACAAACGACGATCGAGAAGAGTTTTGAAGCAGCTGCGACAACAAATCGAGAGCAAAATTTAGACCTTTTTAAGTTTGCCGATTTGTTGATACATCAAACCAGACTTTGTGTTCAACAATATGGTGGTAACATTAAACATCTAGGATAATTATCCTTAAATTATTTAAAAATAAAATTTTAAAAAGCCATATCTTGTTTATTATGCAACTTTTGTTAAGGTGTTTTGAGTTAAATCAACTTCTTTTTAAAGTGGTTAATTACCCCTTAAAAATGAAGTCAATGTTTCGTTAACACCCTGGGCGCTAAACCCGTTGTATAAATCTCACATCTGATGTGGAGAAAAAACAAGTTCAATACAAAATACCTACAATAAACAAATTGATGTATTAACTTACTTATAATTTAAATAAAAAACCAATAATACAACTTTTAAATTATTTAAATTTAAGTAGTGTAATAAATGTATTCAGA
Organism: Abscondita cerata; assembly: GCA_030710515.1. Lineage (NCBI taxonomy): Eukaryota > Metazoa > Arthropoda > Insecta > Coleoptera > Lampyridae > Abscondita > Abscondita cerata. Next base: position 124,578 of record JALBCR010000359.1, on the reverse strand, counting down.
TCAACAGTAAGTATTCCAAAAAATAAAATTACAAAATTGAAATAGAACGTTGCGAAACATAATCCAAATTGTATGTTCGTTTTTCAAATATTTTGATTTTAAAATAATATGAAATATTAAAAACAATTTTAATAAATAAAAATATAACACCTGTGTCAATTTCATTTAATATTGTTTGATCGATAATACTGTAATTAATCCACTAATTATTATTTCCAATCAAAACCTTTAAATTTATTAAACTATATAAAATTTTTTCTAACAGAATTTTCAAATGTTTGCGCGTAATCAAACGCCTACATATATAATATCGGGCTAATTGCGGTCACAGAAAAAACATATAACAAAGTATAGACTATAACAGTTAACAGGCAGTTTACGACTAAAGAAAATCATTTTATAGCAATCAAAAACTGATTGATTGTAACTTCTAAACATATTTTTTTAATAAATTTTATAATTAACTCCAAACATTTTTATTATTTTTTTTAAATTACCATATAAACCAATTGTCATATTTAACGTTCGTCAAATAAATGTTTATATAATTCTGATGATGACTTATGTATAATTTTGAGTTTAAACTATAGTTAATAATTTATAAAAGGACCAATGTATAAATATTGATCCCATATTCAATCTTAAAATAAAAAATAACATTCACATTAATACCGTATTACGAATGTTTTTTTTATCAAAAATACGATTAAAAATAATGGAACAAGAAATCAAATCTTGCAAACATATACCCCTCTGGTGATATAAACATCAATATTATTAAGTAATATTTTTGTATTCTCTGTTTTCATTATCTGTTTTTCATTATTTTGTTTACTATTTTCCACTATTTTACAATTTATTGTATCTACAGAGAAGCTTAATTATCTGACAGTCCAAAACGTACCCATAATAAATGAAGTAATATTTGAAATCCTCTTCTGACACTACAAATTGTTCAACTGGGTTTTCCTCGCAAACAGATGAAATTATCGTATTTAAACAGAATTACCAATATTGTGTAGAAATGATGTTTACGTCATATTCTCTAATCAAAATAACTAAAAGTTTTCTCAAAAAAAGTTACCAGTCGATTTCATCATCATGAATCACTCACGTGGCGCCCCCCTACAACAAATTGTAAAATAGTACATAAAATAATGTTCTTGGTTTAAAGTTATGCCTCTATGCCGATTTTGATAGGAATTGATAAATTTAGTAAAATTATTAACAAAATGAAAAAAAATTTAATTTAACGCCTGTATCTTTTCCACAGCAATATTTTATTAAGGAATATTGGATTCTATGATCATATTTTAGCCTAAATAACTCGTCCTTAGCCTATGTCCCAATAGTTATGAATCACCCTGTATGTTTTTGTGCAGTGGTTGTGCTGTTATATTTTATGATCTATTTACCTTATATAATGTTAACACACTAATAAAGGTGGGTAAGGATTGGCATGTTTAGGTTTAATGATTTTCTTAAATCTTGAAGAAATACTTTGCTAAGACGAACCAATCCACTTACACATGGTTTATACTGATCTTCTGGGACACCATACATAACACTTACATCACAATTTAATAATGAAAATAATGTACCATGCAAATAAATAAATTATAAAAATTGAAACGTTTTAATTTTGATTTTATTTTATTGGTGGGGTCGTGACTGTAGAAAATGAAAAGAGACTTTTTTTATTCAACCATGTATTACAGTTAATAATTTTTATTGGAATTATGCTATTTTTAATGAACCTTATTAGTTATTACATATCTGAATATTTTGTACATAAAGTAGGCTTTACATTTTTACTCATTTCCGTGATCAAAGGGTGGTTCTTTGCGATTTCGATTGCTAAATATGAGATAGATATGTTTATAATAGTTAGGAATACCTACATCTGGTACCTACGCCTTTTCTCCAGCGGATTAATGTTAGTTGATAAGGAAAGGGGGGCAGAACCTGGTAGCTAAAAAATATTTGATTATTTTAATATTTTATTTTGTATACTATTAATGTAAACACTAAAGTACAAAACAAACAATATCAATAGGTGTATTAAAAAATAAAAAAAAGTAAAAACTAAAACATTTCAAAATACGGTTCTGGTTCTTTGGTATGTCGTAAGGGACAGAAGCAAGTATAGTATGTTAACACTTGGATTTGCAAATTATACAGACAAAATCGTCTATATCGTAATCAGATTATCTCCACAATGATAGGTCATTATTTTTCATCTTTCTTATAATTGCGTACCATTCTGTTTGCAACTATGAGAATATAAAAAATTATAATATATTGACTGTTTATCCGAATATCTAAATATGATTATTTCATATAGGACAAGAATGGGTACTACCCGTTTTACCCCACCGGTTTTGCCTCACATGGTGTAAATTTACAAAACGTGTCGGTTATAAAAAGAAAGAAAATAATACATCTAATATTTTAACAAATTTTTTCAATTATACAAGTCGTTAACAGTAGAAGTAACTGGGAAAAATAACATCACTCACCTGTTAAAAGACGTTCTTTCACTTTTTTTCGATATTGCAATAATGTTCGCACTCAAACTCACAGTTGACAGCCTTTAATCGCCTAAACAAACATAAGCTACATTCGCGTTAACTAAGCGAAAAGTAGTAGAGGTACCCGGTTCTGTCTCTTTCCCTACTATAATTATCTAAAAAAATGTAACATGCATTTATGACAAATTATGGCTTAGAGGTTCTTTGTGAAAGATTTTATTAGTTATTTACAAAAAATGTTTTTTATTATAAAAGGGTTGTCTAGTGTTGAGATATTACAATCATGAGACCTGTATTTAGTAATAACGTCATAAATATTAAATATACAAAGAAATTATTAAATCACAATTGTAGCAAATCACATTTTTCTACAATCTTGTTTGGACATTTTTTTCTGCAACCGATCTTTTGTTTTCACTTTTTTCTCAAATAAAAGTACGTTTAAATATTTTATATCCGATAACCGAGATATGGTAACAACATTTTCTATATATTAGACCATAAATAAACAACGAAACAATGGTTTCAGATATGTGGCGATCCGGGAAAGAGGAGAATTTTTATGCCCTTTTAATTCCACAGAAAATGGTGTATAAAAGTAGTTTGGTTTTCTAACCATTTAGTTGAAAATTGCTAATTTAGGGGTTGATGTACTTTTCATTACTTTTGTTGACTGTCGCGAGAGTTGTTAGTAGTTAGAAGTTTTGAAACTCAATTATTTTAAAGTTTCTTTTAATTTTTTATTATTCGGAAAAGACTTTAAAAAACAAAATTGTTTGGGTGAACCGCAGGCACCAGTTTTTTTCTTCGTTAATTTAACTAATAGCACGAGACAAATGGAAATTTTGGGAATTCAATTCAATTTCTTAAAATCTACAAAAATAACCGACAAACTTGTTTTTTTTTTAAATTTATTTTTGAAAGTGCCCTCTATACCTTAAATTCTTAACAGTAGATACCCACCAAAAGCACTATTTTTAAACTATTATGGTGCGTCTTGTCAATCAATTTTTTCAATTTCATTCTTAGACTGACTTTACCTACTGTAAGGTTATTTAAAATCATTTCATTGAACTAGAGAAACACTTAAAGTTTGTATTTATTTGTTTCTACGCATTTCACTATTTTGCATGAAAGAAACACGACTTCTTTTGCAAACAAAAACTATTCTTCTTCATTATAAAAATTTTATCATATAATAAACTCGTATTCAGAAAGAAGACTGTTGCGTCATCGCTGTATATGTAATTTGTATTGATAACGTGATAATTTACCAGTTATTCTAAATTTGAAAAGATAAAGACGGAGAACCAATAAGATTGTCTTTTGAATCATTGTATTCGTTATGCGAACTGTGATGACGCAACTAACATATTTCTGAATGCCAGTGTAGTCAACTGAGACGAGTACTCCATACTAAATCAGTTTTAAACTCTGTAATATATTATTAATGTTTTCGCAATTATTATTATTAGGAAATATCAAATAATTCTCAGAATAGTAGAAAAATAAAATTAAATGCGGCACACACTGTTCACCTACATTAATTAACTTAATTGTTTCAGAAAAATAAAACTTTGAATATTCAAGTATATGTTAATAGAACTTTAGTTAATGTTAATAATTTAATAACTATAAATGTGGAAGTTTTAGATTAGATCGCTGAGAAAAGTGAGTATTCATTCTTATTTCTAACAATAATATTATTAATCATTAAATCACTAAAAGTAAATATTACTACGACGAACGTGGCGGTGTAGGCTCGTTCATGATAATATAATTAATTGCCATTGCACTGTATTGTATTCAGAATAAATTATTACTTTTTAACGAAAACTTTATTTTGATAAAAGTCAAGGATAGCATTAAATCGGGCTTTCAGAACTGAACCACCAGACTGGTTCTTAGAGTCCTTTAAAATCCCTTTTGTTTTTTCTTGCTTTGTCGACTTTTAACTCACCACTATTAGTGCCTAGGAAAGCTGGATACAACCTTACTCTAAATAGACCTTTATATGGATTCCCTAAAGAACTATTATTGGTATCATTTACTACAAAATCATTTGAACTGAGAGACAGCTCCTTATTGATAAAAAATTTAGGAGAACAATGTTTTTATCCTAAATAGGTTTAAAAAATGCTATTTGTCAGCGTAACTTCTGGAAAAAAGTACCAGATGACTCTACAAAAAATATTAGCGGGGTAATCTGATTGTCTCCACATAAACCATATCTAAAACAGTAACAGAATTATCCTCCCATATAAGTGAAATCGAGAAAACCAACCGCTAGCAAATGCTGACGTGATATCAGGTAGCGGGATTGCCGTTGGCCATGGTGTAAATCTATCTATACAAGTTAAATAGTATCTGAATACCTTTGCAGATTCTAAGGGAGAGACTAGGTACGGAAATCGTTGTTGTGTTGTTGGAAATCACACTTTTTGTATGAATTCCATCGCAAATATTCCGCTTTGAAACATCAGCAACAAAACCAAATACATTTTTTTCCAAGTTTAAGTTAAGAGTCTTCTGAACAAATGCCTAAATTATAGCATACATGGTACTTTTATTTTTAGTTATTTTTCAAAATAATGCAGTAATAAATAATTATATACGTAGAATCTAAGCGAGAAAATTTAAGAGATGAATTTTGAGTGGTTTAGTTAGTTTAAAAATTCCTCCATGCAAAACTGTTACCAAGTTTCAACCTCCTAACTAATTTGCGTCTTCTAGTTATTTACGAAGTTTATATAAACTTTTTTGTTTAAAATTGAGTAAGGAAAACCAATTGAAGTTTGGTTCCATACTTACTTAATTGACAACATGTATACAGGGTGGGTCAAATTTAGTTTAAACTTATCCGGAAACAAATATATACAGAGTGATTTTAATGATAGTATTATTCTTGAATAACAATGGATACATCGATAATTTATAATGCAATCAAACAATACACAAATGTAGGCCGTTAACTTCAACACATTTACAATATCGTCCAAGAGTTGAATTAACAGCTAAATAAATTAAATGACTATTTTTCAAGCAATTACAAGCTTCATTAATACGGAGTCTTAATTGTTTGATGTTTTCAACATTTAAAGTCTGTATACTATTGGCGCGGAGTAATAAATCATAATTGCTTGAAACAATTCTTTATTTTCTTGTGAAAGCGGTACTTCTACGGTTAAGTAAAAACCAATAAATTCTAACCAAAATACGATCATTGTGCCGCTCTTGCAGCATATCGACCCATCTAGGGTCTGAGAACAATAGTTTAATCTGTGTAAACACGTCGCCATCAGCCCAGGTACTGACAAAACGAGAATCATAGCCGTAGATGTGGATAATATACCAAGATACAAAAATAATGGTATATAATACGTAAGAAGTAAAATTTGTAATGTGATCTACTATACAAATAAAATAAATAACATATAAATAATATATGACATAAATATAAAATAAAATAGTAATGCAGATATCGTCAGTACATTTATTGCAATTACAATTAATTTGCGAGGACCGATTTTTAGGCTTTTAGGATTGAAACAATAAAAGAAACCACATAATAATTCATGTCAAGGTAGATTTTACTATTATAATATATTTACCTACTAAAAATATGATTTTCCAAACGTATCAGGTACCTACGCCACTGCAATACGAGAGATTCGATAATTCTGACAGGTTTATTACTCGCGCCAATAGTATACTGAGTACAATTTCTATTTCATTATAATTTATTTATGTATATATTAACATTAAATTCATATTTTGATATTTAAAGGTTATGTTTCGAATTCTGTTTTTTAAATAAAAAAAACGTTTATATATTTATAACATATTTAACAGTCTGTACATCTTTGTTTCCACTATTTTACAGTGGAGAATCCACAAGTAAACTGTTTTAAAAATAAATTTAAACCACCCTGTACATTAATGAAACAAAAAATATTATTCAATTCAACGATTTCATATACAGTGAACGGGCTTAAGTAACGAATAAGTTAATTTTGGCGTTATTATTCCTTTTAACCCCCTCAATTAACTGACTAAATCAATAACTATTGTTTTTATAAATTGTTAATAATTTTTCAATTTTCTCGTAGATATTACCGTCTGCTGCGATTTTTGTTTCTTAACATATTTTTTTTAATTTCAAGGTTTACTAATTAATTTATTTATTTAAGTACCACACCATCAAACAGACAATTAAGTTTCTTTTCAATCGAAGTAGTTTAGGACACCCTTCCCGATTACAAAAATTGAGGAGGTTTCTACCCCTACCAAGGAGTTCACGGCAGGGCTGAAATTATCACGTTAAAAAATGTTTATATTAACAACAAAAATTGACGTGTTTCGGCGATTTTTATAAAAAGGAATAATAACATCAAAAATTAATTTATTCTTTATTATGCGGCTCACGGTATTTATTAGGCATACCGGGGCATACCGTGAAATTTTTTTCGGTACCAAACACAGAAATTAACATGGATTTTTCAAAATTAAACATTTTGTTGATTAAATTATTAATTTTGATGACGGAAATAATGTTCGGTTTATATATCAAAACTTTTACATCCACATACACCGGTTGACTTTTTTAATATTATTTAGGTTTTCCGATATAAACAGCTAATTTATAATATAAATTACTATAAGAAGTTTTGTTTTTAAGCTTCCATTTGTTAATACAAGATGTAAGCCAATGTCATTTGATAATAATTATTTAGTTATTTATACACTGTGTCCAAGATAAGGAGGGCCATTAAGGGTGTCTCCGAAACGGTAGCAGATACAGACTTGTTTAAATGAAACCAAAGTTGCGCTTTTAAAGGCCCAAAAATGGCGGACAAACACCTTCAAAAATTTTGTGCGTTTTGAGATATTTTGAAAACTTTTGATTTTTAGATTTTACATTTTACAGCAACTTTTCATTTTGTTTAACGCATTATTACTTATTTTTGAATTCGACGTTTTGTTTTGTGGAACCATCATGCGCTTTTTTTTCCTAAATACGGCTCTTATTTTTTAACTTCATATTCTGAAAGCCCTTTTCATTCTAAATTAATCGGTGTATCACATTTTGCGGGTGAGTATTTTCATTTATGTATTTTTTTTCGAGTTTAATAAAGAGTTTTCTAATACGGACATGTACATAGCATTTAAACTAAAGTAGTAAACAACTAGTTATATCATTTAACACTTTAAGTTTAATAATATTCCAATTGATAAATTTAAGTAATAATTGAATGGAATAAGCACAGAATAAATTACCTTACATTAAAAAGACAAAAGTAAGCAATGGAGGTAGGTGTCTTTATTGAACGATTAAATGACTTAGAGTGTTAAATGATATAGCTAGTTGTTCAGTACTTTACTTTAAATACTATCTGCAAGTCCGTAATAGAAAAATTCTTTATTAAACTCCAACAAATTCTTAAATGGTAATACACCGATGAATTTGGAATGAAAAGGGCTTTCAAAATATGTTATCAAAAAATAAGGGTGGTATTAAAAAAAAGTTGATGATGGTTTTACAAAAACAAAACGTCGGATTCAAAAATTAGTGAAAAAGCGTTAAACAAAATTAAAAGTTGCTGTGGAGAAGTGTTATCGAAATTGATGTGCAATTATTAAAACCAGAAAAAAATAAAATGAAAAAATAGAACAAACTAAATGTTTTTTTAAATACCTATCTTAAACACAGTGTATAGAAAAACTGTAAAATATTAAAAATGTATGATCTTATATTCAGTTTTAAAAAGTCCATCTCACGGTAGATCTCCAAACGGAAGCGAAGGGATTGATAATTGACAATATGACAGTATATTAGTCATAGTTCTTGATATTTTGGTGGGGGTTATTGATTGTTTCGAAATTTATTAAATCCTGAAATTCAGACATTTCAGCTTAGTTTTAGAATGTTTTGCTTTGTCATAGTACTCGGTAAAACCAATGACAATTGGGTCTCAAATTAATCTGTTCCTCTGCAACTAAACTGAAAAAAAAACTATCAGCTACTAAGTTTTTAGCGTTTTATTCCCCGATATGAACCCGTAAAAATACCGTTTTCGGTTCTATTTCAATTTTTTTTAATTTGACTTCGTCTTGATAAAAGAGTTTGTTCTTTTATCTAAGGTATATTATCAAAACTTATTGATCATTTAATTGCAGATTCCAAAATAACCAATTAAATTTTGTACACCTACATACTAGAAAATTATGAATATCTTTATTAAGAGGAATAGGTTAAGTGGCAGAACGACGAAAGTCTAAACTTCGTTTAGAGGTTTGCCATTTTTTTCTCTCCTTTGTACTTTAAAATTGTATGTCTGTAATATAATTATATTTTCTATTGTATGTACAAATCAGTTGGCAAATAAAGTCCTCATTATCATTATTATTATTATTATTATTATTATTATTATTATTACATACTATCAGCGAGCCATCGCTAAACCATGCACTATAAGTACCTTGAAAACTGTTAAATGTTTGAAGTAAAACTTAATGTTTTATGAAAGACAAAACTTGGGGCTTTGTCGCTGTAGTATCACTTTTTTCAAAATGCTTACTTTTTGTTTTTATGATTGAATTTGTACATACATACAAAATCAATATTCTACAACAACTACGACAAAGTCCCATCTTATTTCTACCAATTTAAATCAAAGCATTGCTAACAACTTAAAATTTGAGCCAATTTTATAGGTACTTTAAGACGATTCAACGCATTAAAATGCTTACTCATAGTGCACGTTTTAGCGAAGGCGCGTTGCTAGTACGGATTCCTCTTAAGATTCTTGAAGCTACTTGACTCTAGTCTGGATTTGAAAGTAAATTAATCTGAACAAACTAATTCATAATTTGTTTACCCCTAAAAAACATCTAGATTTCTAGAAAAATAGAGAAAAATTTAGTTTATATAAAGAATATACGCTTGGTTTGCACTTTTTCTAAACTTCAGAACTCGTTTATTCCATCCATTTTCACAGGTTTGTTGTCGCAACTCTAATTGCAAATTTCAAACTTATTCTTAAGTACTATTTCTGAACTTATCACAAAAATCTGGTGGTGAAATCATAAAAATTATTAAGACGCAACCCTTCCGTATGCGCAAATTTATGCAGTAAATTTTTTCCGAGCGCGTCGAAATATAATTAAATCGAATTTTGAGAAGAATTAAGTTAATCTACGTCCGAAATGTAAATTTTACTTTAATAAATTTTTTTCTACGTATAGATTTACAAAATATATAAATATAAAAATTATTAAACTCATTCCACATGACTGAAACCCTTCGACTCTAACATTTACATGTTATAAAATTAACTCTCGCTTCTCTGAAGTATTTTTAAAATATGTGCCGCATTTAGGGTAGATACACTAATAAATCCCTTACCCTTAAGCAACATTTGCGCTCGGTATTTGTATTCAACACTGAATACCTAAATTTGAAGACCGTGTTTTGCGTCCATCTTAAAATCGCCCAGAGCAATACGGTCATACGGTGTTCATGGATAAGGTAACTGATATAAAATGCAAACCGCGAAATCCAATCTAGTTGAGAGCAGCTATTTGTTTTAAAGCGTCGCCATGTCAGAAAATACAACATTCGACTATCAAGTGTTACTACATACATCACCAGAAAGTGCTAGGGCCTATCCATGTCATTTGAATATACTGAGTACATTCACAAAATCTTTCTATGAACCCCACGTTTACGATACCTTTCCTATTTAACCTCATTCTATTTAGTAGACAGAATTCTAAAGTAAAATAGAAAATTACTATGCAATAGGGGGAATTTACGATTTCTATGCCAATATGTAGATTCACTGTATAAACTTTGTACTTCAAGCTTTTTGCCTAATGAAATGTAACCGTATTCTTTTGTGTTGTTTCAACTCTTATTCGAATTTTAGTGAAATACATTTGAAATCGCCCATAAACTTAATTTCAGAAATTGAAGCCAACTATTTATCGAAACATTTGAAACTTAACGACACTTTTTACTATTTCTGAAAGTCTTCCGTTGTCTTACGTGTTAAGAATCAGAAAAAATAATTTTTTTTCTCATTCGTAACATTATTTAAATGGTAATAGAAATTTTTATTTGCGCTTCACCGTTGTTTCTAATAAATTATCACTCACAGTTATTTAAACGTAATAAAAAATCATAATTTTACCAGTTTAGTTGACAATTGTGTAATATTTTTTATTTCATGTTTATTCCTAACATATTTATGCATTTATTTCTATTTACCGTTTTGCAATCAACAATAGACTTCAATTATGTGTATTGTTTTGTTACCACAATTATGTGTTGAACTTACACACAGGTGTATGATTTATTTGTAGTTACCTGTCGACTGCGCTCGTTTAAATTCCGTCACATCAAACATTTATAATTGTATAATTAGTGAATAATACATTTTGTATTTAACTTTTTATAGTTGCTCAAATCAATGCTAGATCACAGAACTAGACTAGTGCAGTGAGTAATTATGTACAGTGTCGAACTAATTCGGCAAAATGAAAATAATTTTATTTTTTTATTAAAAATTCTCGAACACGTCAATTTCATGTATTTATTGTGAATATTCCTTGATAGTCTATTGTTTTCATATTGTTTGTAACTTTAACCTCGATTGTCTCGAGAATGTTACGGTCATATTATGTTATAATCTATAAATTCCTAATTCTAAGCACTACCCAAATATGACAAAAAAAGTAAAAAGATAAAATTGACTATCGGAAAATTTGTGATGACATTCAATTGTTTTCATTTGACCGAATTTGTTCCAGACTTTTACTCACACTGTATAATAATCCTGTGCTGTATAAATAAGAATTTCTACAATTGATTCTGAATTTCTTCTAGAGATGTATTGTTAAGAAAAGTCATATCTAAAATCGTGCAGATTTATTTAAAATAGAGTTTGAACAGCGTTAGAACCACACATCTACGTAGAGATGACGTGACGCGGATAAACGGTATACAGGGTGAATCACTACCAACGGGAAGAGCAAAACAGTAAAAGTTTTACAAATTTTATTAATGTAGTAGCACACACGTTGATAAATATAGTTATACAATGCAATAAAGTTTTTGCAAGAATTGTTGCAACTTTTTTTACTGCGCTAGGCAAAAATTAATATTCACATTATTATTACCTTTTCATAAGCAGTACGGAATCTACCGAGGAATCTTTTGAAAACTTCTTTCTTTAATTTTGACATCTAAAGTGACGCTTTTTACAGTCAAAGTAGATGTCAAATTGGTCCACTTTTCGAAAACTTAAGTTTTTCGTCACTTGTTAGATTGTTGTGGCATTTCTTTTGAAAATGGTAACCATGATAACATCGGTCACACTCGATATAATTTGAATTAGAAATAATAATTAAACTTTTTTTCAAAATTAGAAAAATATTGTATGTAACAATGTAACATGCTACACTCATCCAGCAATTATCATATTCGTTACAAAAATCACGCGTTTGGCCACTGGTAACAAAAATAGCTATTTATTTAATGTTTTCTGGCCGAGTATTTTGAGCATACGCTCTCTATGATAGGAGACGATTTTCTAAGCATTTTCCAATGCAAAGATCATATCAACTCTTTCATGGATCTCGTATTGTTTGATTTTTAGTAACAACTAATTTTGGAACTACGATTGCTTAGACAATTATGAGCAGTCTGCAATGTCATAAAATTACATTAAATAACTGAATTATGTATACATTTTTTGTTTTAAAATCCCTCGCTACCATTAATTTAAAGACAATTGTAAATTGCACAAAAACTTAGGCATATGACACCCTTATACCATTCGAAAGATGACTTTTCTTGTTAACATTATGAATTAATAAAATATAGGGTGTTCTATTTCAAATAAGGCTCATATTGTATATTGAATGATCTAATAATTAATCTGTAAAGAGATGTTCAATGATTAATCATGGAATGTTACATTCAGCTAAAGAGTAAATTTGCAATGATTTTTGGATTAGAAGATGATGATTTTTTTTTAAATACTTCATTTTTTTAATGAAAATTGACGTAACTCACACTCAAAAAATACAGGGTGTTCCACAAGAAAAAAATTAACTTAGATGAGCCACGCCTTTTTGAGACATACTGTATATTTCAAAATAGTTATAAAATGTAACATTTATTAACCTGCAAACTATTAGAATGACAAAACTCTCATTGGTGGTGATTTACCCTGTATGGTAGTGTTAGTACACAAGAAGTAGAAGTAGAGTAGTCCAAATTAGTAAATATAACTTGCCAAATTAATTTTTTATAAGCCACTGTTAATATGATTTGTGAAGAACTAGAAAGGAAAGAAGAAAATTGGTGTATGGTTTGTTTCTAGATTTAAGCATCCTTTATGTAAAAAAAATTTAAATATTGGTAAATATAAGAGAAGATTTAGTGGAAGCGATACAAGTACCATCCTATACAAGAACCAAAGTGTAGGGCAAGAATGAAAGGAAAATTTTTCACAAAAAGTTTTGAGTAAGGGATGTCAAATAAGCGAAAGTTTTTTGTCTGGATCTGAAAAAAAGAAGTAAAATAGAAGAACGTTCAAGAAAAGTTGGAAATTGACGTTACGGTTGGATAAGGAAACACCGGGTTATATAGTGGAAATAACAATGACATATGAATGAGGGATAGACTAAAGTTTGAAGGAGTGTTTTTGCACCAAAGTGAATTCAAAGAAAATTTAAACAGAAAGAAAGCAGCTTACATTATCAAAGGAGAGCAAATGCAAGGGAAGAAGTAATAAGACGAAGGGGAGAAGGAATAAGTAGAGTAGAGGACATAGTAAGATACGTAGACTCGGGAAAGAAAAATATATATCGTATTGTGAGATATGGAGAACTAATTAGGGAAAGAAGGTCAAGATGCAAGATAACAGTTTAAAGTCCGAGAAAATGAGACTGCGGTTAAGATCAAGCAATGAAGAAAATGAAAGCAAGTACTTGTGGGACGATGAAAAGCTACACTTTTACCCTTTTAGCTACCCGCACAGTATTATAACATCTTATAAAATAATAGATAACAGTTGAGATTTGAGAGAAAACTAAATTTTTAGACACTTAAAAAAATGCCCCTCAAAAAGTGAAAGAAAATGATTAGTTATTCTTATTATATCAAGAATCCAAAGAAATTCGTCAAACAAATTAAATTATAAAGATCTGACAAATCTCAGTTACTATAAAAACCAAATTTAATCAAAATCGACGAGGCGACTCCAGACAGGAAGGACAAAGTAAAAAAAGTGGGGTGTTAAATTTTTTCATTTAAGAACATCTTATGTATTTTTTTAAAATTTTTTCTAAGAATTAGGGTTAGAAAATAAAATTAATAAGCAAAATATTTTGTGCTGCGGCCGTAAGTATACACGATTTAGTATTTAGGGTGTTTTGTAATAATAGATTTTTGATTAGATTTTACCAGTTTTACCTGAATTGCCGTAATAATTGACGGATACTTGCTATTTTCAAGAGAAATCTAACCTTATAGGGAGTAGAAATTAGACTGCTTTGATTGGTGTCAACCTGTTGTCAAATTTTTACAGACTGTGTATTTAAGCACAGTAGAATGAAATAAAATCAACTCTAGATGTGTGTGAACTGTAACAAAACCTGAGTATTTCAAAAATTTTGTAGTTTTTGTAACCAAATAGAATTGTGGTACGTTGACTTATTGGATGGATTAGACCAAACTCTGTCATGGTAGGAAAGTTTGGTTGTCGTAGGTGAACAGAATTTAGGGTTTACAAACTTAGGGGTTTGAGAGTCCCCACCGATGTAAATTGGGAATCATCTGTGGATGGATGAGTTGGAACAACAACATATTATTGGATTTAGAAAATTCTTCTTCTTCTAATATAAAAAAACATACATTGATCAAGCAACCGTTCATTATGGATTAGACGCTTGCCTGATTCGGGAGGGCTCTATAATATGCTAATCAGTTCTCCAACTTGTCGGTAATTTATTCAGTTCTTATTATTACTATCACACAGTAGTATTTTTTTATTAGAAGAAATCCTAAATCCTAAAAGCAAGGTAATAGAATCATCAAACTTATTTATGTTATTATTGAATCAAATGTAATAATCATCTCACTTTAAAAAATTTATTATACAGAAAATAATATCATACAAGACCTAATTAGTTGAAAGTTTATTACCCCCTCCTTAACACGGGTTTCAAATGCCAGATATTTTGTTATTGTACAAAATCTATAGAATACTAAACCAACAGAAAAACATCAAAAACTTTACTTGGACACGTGTTTCAACAGCTAAGCTGTCATCATTAGCGATACCGATACTAAAATTAAAAACAACGGGAAGCTTATATATACTATCAGCTTATCACGCATCGTTAAACTTAATTGATTCTTAGATAAGCTTAAATCATTTCGAAAATCCTAATGGACCGTTATCATCATAATTCATACGCAAATTTCTGTTTTAAAATTTCTAAACTTTCATAAGAATCAAGTTCGTTTTTATTATCTACCCTCTTAATTGATTCAATGTCGCCTACTCTATGGCCATTTTCAAGCATATACATGGCAACACTGGACCTATCTGTGCAGTTTTTGGTGTTTTTTTTTGTTGGTTAAATAGACGCTACAGTTGGTGTTCCTTCCTTTGATATAGAATACTGCTTACAACTTAGATGAGAAAAATTATTTTAACGATCCTGGGATAAAATAAAATTTTTTGTTTTATCTATGTTCAGTTTGATGGTCGTAATAATTAGAAAAATAGAAGTAGAGTTGTTCTACTTTAACAAATCTAGCTCATCCGTATTTCTAAAAAATCCACATTTTAATAAATTGTTTAAAAAAGAAAATAGAAATTTAAAGAATCTGAAACTTTACTATCTTTTGTGTGGAGGTGAAGTGGGTCTATGATAAGTTCTCCAACATCGATTTTCTGTACTTTTCAACTTTTTATCTTGGTTGACAGATTTGAACAAAAACTATGTGTTACAAAAGTACAAAATACAGTACGACGTATTTTTAAAGTTTCCGCAATTATTAAAAAACTGAATAAGGTTTATATGATGATTTATTTTAAGTAGCCTGGGATGTATTTTGTAATTCAATATTTTTTTTAATCAATCATACTAATCAAAATTTTTAGTTTTTCTTTAAAATTAACAAATGAATTCGGCACAATAAAAAAGAAACTTAAATAAATAAAACTCACAATGGAATTCAAAATGAAAATTTACTCTACTATCACTATTTTTCATTTCCTTTCTTCTAATAATCATCTTCTCTTGTCTATCTTTTTCATCCACTTTATACCATCTCCTTCCTCTCCTACTAAACTTTCTCTACTCATTCCTTCTTCCCGTAATTTCACACTATTCTCTTAGATGTTTAATATTTTTCCCAATCATTTCCACACATTCTACATAATCTTTCCTCGTCTTGCTTCCAATATTTATTTTTGTTTTTTCATTACCTAGTCTATACCTCGGAATTTTCTTTCATTGTCAGCCCTCTCATTAACTACCTTGGAATTTCTTTCGCTATTATGTCCACGTATCTTCCTTCTCTGATTCTGATTCTCCATTCTTGTATCTGATTATTTTGTCCCTTATTGTTATCTTTCTTTCTTCTCTTTTTAACCGTCCTACTTCTTCTATCGCGTAACCTCTGCTTCTGTAATATGCTTTTCTTTCTTCTTCTAAGTGATTTATTTTTCTAATTCTATCTCTTTTCAAAATTCATACAGAATTTTACTATCTTTTTTATTCTCGATTTTTTTCCTGCTTCTACTTTTATTTTCCTCAGTTTCATTTCATCCTCTTTAAATATCCAGGTGTCTTTCTCTCCAAGCCTAGCATCCATCTCCAATATCTTTTCTGTATCTTCTCCAGCTCCTCCCATTCCTTCCACCCCAAACTTTTGTTTTGTACATCATCACACCTTTCACTACCCTCTCGAACAACCATTTTCTCTATTCCATATCTTTCCAAAACACGCTCTCCCAACCCTGAAATTGTAGATATGATAGTTATTGTCCTTGTTATCGTACATTATGATGTATCTAGGCGTTTAAAACTATCCACTCTTTCGATCTCATCTTCTTCCCACTACGACTTCTTCTCCATCTCTCTTCCTTTTTTCTTCTTAGATATCAAAATTTTTGTTTTTCCTACATTTACTTGCAGTTTGTTTTCTCTAAATATCTGTTTGTCGTATTTATTATCTTGACATCTCTTCCTCCATTTTTGTGGAGATAGTCTGCATAGGCAATTTGTATTTAAGAATTTAAAAGTTTGAAGATATTTGTTGAGGAAGTTGTAATTAGTTATGAAAAGTAAACATACCCTTGTCCGTGTTTAGGAGTTACTAATAGGTGTTGTTTTTCTGCTAATTTTAAAATTAATTAAATTACATTTTGGGCTGGAATATGCAAGTACAATTTTTAAATATATTCTAATTTAGCAAGTCTTAAACATCCTGTACAAAGTAAAAATTTAAGTTAAAAAGTTTTATTAAATTAAATAAATTAACAAAATAAATTTCTCCGCAGAATTGGTCCCCATTATTACGTGTACTGTATACAAAATTACTTATTTTCAAAAAAATTTTGATTTTTGACTTTTACAGTCAAATTGCATTTTCTATACAACCTTAATTTTGGTCTAATAGAATGTTTGGCGTAATTATTTAATTTTTCTGCATACATCAATTATCACTTGGCATAAAAATCACAAAAGCATATTAAGCGGAAAATTGTATTTTCGAAATTTCTCAACAAGTTGGTAAATGCATTCTAAGTAATTAAATATCACATATTTTACACCCACTATTCAGCGCGTGTCATGAATTTGTCACTAAAATAATCGCGATAATGTGTCGAGTGGTTCCATTAGAATGTTACTAAAATACTTTAGCGATATACAGTTAATTTTTAGCCAAACTTTCAAGTTCGTTAACACTGAAGCCTTTTCCGTCTTGTAGTTTGTTTAAATAAACAATTTTGCTATAATCACAATCTGGTAGGTATGTGACATTTAAATGGTATTCACAGTACTTCATTGTTCTTTGTTAGTATGAACAGGTAGTTTACTACACGAGCGTTTATTATCCCGTATGAGTATTCAATCGAAGAGAGGTTAAAAGAACACCTCTTAATCATACGTTAAGTACCTTGATGATTTATTGAGTAAACTGTCACTATATGACCTAATCAAGTTTTCTCACGGTTGATATCGTTACGAATTACTTTAAATATTTATAACCAAATATACTATAAACACTTTTTTTCTTGTAGTGGGCATCAGTTGCATCATGGTTCTTTCGACCATCCGAACCTTTACCGTTGACAACAGTAGCTAATAGCGACCAACTATCGCCAAATTCAACTACATCTTCGCGTTCTACAGTTCCATCAACCAGAATTAGTACATCACTAGCGACGTCTCCAGAGACCTCGGCTCCACGACCTTCTCCTGCAGCTGCCAGCGCGCTACACCGAGAAGAACGCACAGATCGAGAACGTGTTTTCCAGCCGCCCACAATTTGTACAGTAAGTTTTTATTTAAAACTTTTGCTATTTACTGTTCATACGTAGATATAGGGTTAAGAAACAAATCCAATACTGTTAGAAATCATCAAAAATTCAGAATTACGAAACGTAAACAAATTGTAATTGTTTCGTTTTTTATTGAAATAACGATTGCAGTATGCGATTCATAGTTGCATAAGTGTTAAAAGGCAAAATGTTCGTTTTGTACGGTAAATTATTATTTATACCGATTTCATAAATAATTCTAAAAACTTTATACTTATACAAATAAACTCAGATTTTGAGAAAGTGAAGAGAAGAATATGAACAAACTTAGATTGCGAGAAATAATAAGCACACTATAGGTATGATGATTTAAATAGCTTACATCTAAAATGTGTTCAAAATACAGGGTGTTTCAAACTTATATGCAAACAAATTTAGAAAGTGATTGCTCATCAAAAATTAAGTGAGAACTTTTTTGTTAATTTTGCACAAAAACAAGGAGCTATTTTCGCACAGAAGTAAATATGAATATCCCAATTAACCTTTATTTTAAGACAAAAAGCCACTACTTTTCCTCAAAAATGTTCATGCAAATCTCACTGGAGAAACTATAAAAACAAAATACGTAGAAAATGAACTGCATAGAAGGTGTACAAACATAACATTTTAATACATTTTTTTGAATACCTTTAACTTTAGAGAAAAAACCGACGATTAAAAAGTTTTTAAACGATTCAGAAAGTGTAATAAAATGTTAAGGGGTTAAGCTTCGATAAAGCCCTCACAGTTGTGGGCGAAACGTCGGTCTTTTGTGTAACCTAAAACCGTTATTTTCAACTTTACCTCTACCTAGAAGGTTAGGAACTTTAAAATTAGTTAAGGGGGTTGTTAATTAAACCCCTACAACCCTGGAAGAAGTTAAAAAAAAAAAAAATGTACTTTTGTGAGTGTAGATCACATACAAAATTTCACGTACCTATCTTAACCCATATTCAAAAAAAACTCAATTTTAAGCACCCTATTTGATAGGATGTAACTCCGCACGAGGCAGTTTTGAAAAACCTTGAATAATAAAAATGTCATTTAGCATCGGTAATTATTTTTTTAAGTAAACAATTTCTTAAACAACATATGTGTTCTACTTGAACAGAAATTTTATACTACAAACGTATTTTAAATTATTCAATAAAAAATATAACCGTCCTATTTTAAAGTGACAATTTTCGACAAAATCTTTGTGACTACAGAGAAACTTTAAACATAGATTTTGTTATTTAATGTTATTACTCCTTTAATTTTTTATTAGTATGGGTTTGGTTACTTTAACAAGACGGCCTTCTTGAGGGAGTGAGAATACAACAAAAAAACCCGTTTATTTCATAAGCGTCGACGTTTTGGCACCTATGGTTTAGACAAATAAATTAGACATCTTGAAGAAGACAACACCTTTGGTTGCCAAAACGTCGACACTTATGAAATAAACAGGTTCTTTGTATTCTCACTCCTCAGGAAAACATCTTGTTGAAAACTAATCTAAATATAGAATTTGTGAAAAGTATTTATTGGTTGTTTTTGCATACTGAAGAAGTGTTTTGATTTTCTAATTTTCTCCATCAATATCTGTTGTTAGCTTCTTTTAGTGTTTTATGCTACAATTGCTAAACATGTAGATACCCGATTTGACTTTGACAGAAGCACAGGTAGACTATAGTCTCTATGAGTCTAATTACACAATCTTGCAGCATCATTATCATGAACATCGGGGAGAAAACACAGCTGGAATTTGAGAGAAAGGGATACGACTAGAACAGCTTCAACGTTAATCACTCTTTAATCTTCATTACAGCTGTTTAAGATCCTCAAAGAGGACATTACGTTTTACCCCATTTCTTTATTCGCACATCATCATGAAAACCGCTTCGGGTCCATAGAAGAAAAAAATGAATGTCACTCGATTTTTGAAGTATAATTATAAAATTTATTATTTATTTTTCTTTATTAGCACTCAGGTGCTTAGTTTTCACTCTCTAGCAAAATATCTTAGTTACCAATTTCTCAGTTAGAATTCGCTGGTTACTTCATGTTCAATTTTTCAAAATCTCTGTTATTGAAGTTGTAAGCTCACATTCCGTGTAACTAACACATAACACTTAGACGTGATGTGTTTAAATTTTTTCGGAAAATGTAAGAAGCAACACCTTTATCGGCATGTCCTTTTTGTCCTCCTATTACATGGGGCCCAATTTTCATTGCCTTTTACCTTTAAGATATCTTGAGGAAAGTTCAAGTGGTCTTTTTTTTTTTTTTAATTTAGTGTAGCTGGCTCTGCACTCAATATGCAATACACTGCTTAGTTAAAATACAATAGATTAACAATATAATAAGCTAACATTAAGTATTTAATTTATATAAAAACAGAGAAGTATTGAGAAATTAGTGAAAACACATACCTCTATCATGAGTTAGCAGTTAAATTAAGTCCTGTGGTAATTTACGCTTAAGGCGTGTGTGGATGTCTTTATTCCCAAGATTGAACTTGGTCGCACTAGAACATAGAGCTAGGTTTTGGAAAAACTTCACTGTTGTTTTTTGGATGAAGTCATTTATAGTTGGAACACTTAATTCCCAGTGAATTTGGGTGTTGCGCACATACCATGGACACTTGATAGCAATTCGTAGCACTTTGTTTTGCATTATTTGGAGGTTTTTTAACGATGATTGTAAAGCATTGGACCATATAGGGCAGGTGTAAGTAAGTATAGGTCTGAGAATTTCTTTATAGAGGAGAACCGTGCACTCCGTACGAAGACTTGACCTCCAGTAGATAAGCGGGTATAATGCTATCAATTGGTTATGGCACTCGTTTAGTTTTTATCTATATGCAACCCCCAGTTCAGCTTAGAGTGAAGATGTATTTCTAAGTACTTAACTGCTAGATCCTTAGGATTCCATTCTATTTCCTCATTTCTTATTTGGATTTTTGGGAGAGTGCTATAGCGTTTAAGTGTAAACATTTTAGCCTGGCACTTACCAGAGTTGATCTTAATTTTCCATTTTGTGAACCATTCAGATATTATATTTGTGGAGCTTTGAACTAGTTCAATTGCAGTCTCAGGACAGAAACTTTGTGCAATTATAGCCGTATCATCGGCGAACATGGCCAGTGTAGAAGGAATTTCTGTTGGTATATCGTGAACATACAGATTAAAAAGGGTGGGTCCCAAGATACTACTCTGCGGGACTCCCTACTTTATAGATTTTAAGCTAGATAAGGGTGAGTTTACTATGACTTGGAATGTCGAGAAAGGATTGGATAGTTTTAATTAGGTAGAGGGAATTTCTGTAATTAGCAATTGTAGAGGAGTCCATCATGCCAAATTTTATCGAAAGCTCTCTCCAGGTCGATGAATACAACGGCTGTATATTGTTTTTCTCAAATCCTCTTTCTATTGCCTCAGTTATCCTAATAGTTGATGTGATGTTGAGTGGGCAGCTTTAAAACCGAATTGATGAGGGGGAACAATTTCTTTTTGCTGGAGGTTATCTTGTAATCGGGTAAGTATTATCTTTTCCAAGAGCTTGGCCAAGGTTGGCAGGAGACTAATGGGTCTGTAACTATCCGGATTTTCCTTGGGTTTACCAGCTTTATAGATAGGAAGAATTATCGCAGTTTTCCATGAGGTAGGAAGTGTCCAATGCGTAGGCAAGCATTAAAGATTGATGTTAAATATACTATTGCCTTAGTTGAAAGATGTTGTAGCATGTCATTGGTGATGAGGTCAAAGCCGGGGGATTTACGCTTAGGTAGAAGTTCGATGATGGATTTGATTTCTTCAGGAGAGGTTGGGACTATTTCATCATTATCTTGTGAATTTAGGTTATCAATTGCGCTTTTCACTTGGTTTTCGATGAGTTCATCATGTACTTCGTTATTTAGGGTGAACACTTGCTCAAGATGTGTTGATAGTATGTCCGCTTTTTCTTCTTCAGTGGAGTATTTATTGTTACGTGAAACCATTGGATAAATTTGGTTCGGTTGTCTAAGGATCCTTTTGGTGGCCAGCCACATGGAGGGGTCACCTGGTTGTATTGCTTCGAGATAGGAATTGTATTTCTGGATTCTGAGTTTATCTAATTTGTGCTTAACTATGTGACAATATTGGTTATACAAGGTTTTGAGGTACGGGAGTCGGGTTCTCTGCCATTCCCTTCTATATCTATTCTTCTTTTTTATTAGGTCTAGTATATAGATGGGTGTTCTCATATTATCTGGTACTTTTCTATGTCTCCAAAGTGAGGTTGATTCTTGTATACTTTCTTGTAAGACCGTGGAGAATTTTAAAACAGCATCATCAATGTCCGAGGGTAAATTTAGAGGTCCCGTCAGTTTCATGTTTTGGTTGAATGTAGTCTCGAAAATGTCCCAATCTGTTTTGCCACAAGCTAGTCTAGGCGCAGGAGGTATATTTTGAGGTATACTTTGAAAGTTAATGACAACTGGAAGGTGGTCGGAGTCGAGTTTGGTATGTACTGATTGGTAGGCAGGAGTCAAAATATTTTTGTACAATATAACATCTAAGATGTCGGGTTGGTGATCCGGTCGATACGGGTGATACGTATATTCATCCGGAGCAGATAAATTGATGCCGTGGTCAGCCATTATGTTATATAGTTTGACTCCATCCGGGTTAGTTGCTCTACATCCCCAGATGCGTTTAAGTCACCAAGAACTAAAGTGGGCTCTGCATGATCGAATAGTTTACTGATTTCACTTGTAAGCAGTCGTTTGTTTGGCGGTTTGTAGGCAGAGATGATAATTAAAGGGATATTATTTTGAATATAGAGTTTGATAGCAACAGCTTCAATGTTGTGTAGATCTTCTAAAAGAAGGAGTTGATGCCTGAGTTTCTTTTTAATTATTATTGCTACACCCCTGATGCGATCACTGCTTCTCTATCTTTCCGATATACGCAGTATCCCGGAATCCTAACCCTTTCTGTACTAACAAAGTGAGTCTCAGTGATACACGTAATATCAACGTTGTGCCTTATTAAGAATTCGATAAATATTGATCGTTGAGATTTGAGGCCATTGACGTTCCAATTCGTCAAGGTTGTATTATTTATTAGTGAAGAACTATTTAGATCCATTTATTAATAAAGTGGGGAGTAGTGTTGTTATAAGTGGCGTTAATTTGTCGAAGTGTGGGATTAAAAGCTCTACAATTGGACTATGATTGTTATGAGATTGGTTGATGTTTGCTGGTCCCTTGCGGTATTGGTGTTTGACTTGAGGGTGAGACGACTAGAGGGTTGCGACTCGTTTGTCTGGGTTTCTTGTCTGGTTTGTACTGTTTGGGAGTATGTTCTATTATTTGTTCTAAGGCTTGAATTTCTCGTTTGGTTTTGTCTCACTTGTATAAAATAACTACAACCTTTATATTTAGCCGGGTGCTTTTCTAAGCAGTTCACACATTGAGGGTCAACTCCAGGTCGTTTGGGGCAGTCGCTAAAGAGATGATCTCCAGTACACTTAACACAGCGTGCCTTGGAATGGCAATAGTTTCGCGTATGGCCATATAATTGGCAACGCTTACATTGAGGGATTTCTCTGGATTTCCTTCGTAGCTCTACTTCTACAACACAGTGGGACAGTTTTGTTAAATTGAAAATTTCCTTCCCCCTTGGGCGTCACTGAGATCAACTGCCCAAAGTGGGATCGGATATCTATCCTTATTGTAGAATCTAGCTACTTTTTGTACAGGATACATTAGTGTTTTTAATTTCTGTTGTATTTCATTTTCCGTGAGAGATACAGGAGATTACGAATAATAACAGATAAATTTCTTACTTCCGGGTTTTTGAACGTGTGGTAGCTTAAATTATTATCGGTATAATGCTTAGTCATTACCGGATAATCGTCCATGCTAGATAGATTAACGCTTAACTGCTTATTTCGAATTACTGTGGAGAATTCTTTCGTGGCCTTTTCCTTGAGATCAGAAATGATTTCTTGGAATTTTAGTTTATCTGCATTGTAAAGGTAAATTGGTGGGATTTTGATTTGTTTTTCTTTGTCTTGGTTATCTTAAGGTTGTTGCGAAGTAGATTTAGATGTTTCCATAGAGTTTATTGCTGCGGCGAGTTTTCCTTGATAGATTATTTTATTGGAATTCTCGATTTGTTTATTGGTTATAAGAAATTTATTTTTGGCTATTAATGTTTCGGGTTCGAATAAATACTTTTTATTTAGTTCAGTTACAGGTGGAGATAGTTCTGAATGTACTTCAAATAAACAGAAAAATAGAATACAAGGTTTACCAGCGGTTGAGGCAGATAACCTCGTGATAATCGCTCTTGTTGCACCGCACAATCTAACACTTGTTTACGCTTCGAATGCCAAATAACAACTCCCAAGTGGTCTAAAATGAATTTCATTTGAAATTTGTTGGACTTTTGTTATCAAGTGAATGTATAAGTATACATCACTTTAAATAACGAAAATACTCATTTTTAATAGTAACTCTATAATGTGACCTAAATACGTGGCCAGCTCGATAAACTCAACAAAACTCTTAAATTATTTTTACAGTTTTGTGATCTTTATCACAATGTATAGAAACTGAAAGTTAACATTTTTGGATTTTAGAAAAAATTGAAAATTTTGATCAAATCGGTCATTTGTATATGAAGATTTTCTTAATCCTAATCGAGTTGGGTTGTTAATTTTATTCTAACTAAATAGCACATTACTTAATAAATCCTAAAGTTAACAGTGTTTTAGTGATGCTCCTTTTTCAGCAAAGAGAAAAAAGTAATTGCGTGTGCTGGTTGAACATGCTTTTGAGGGGAAACAATACCGTTCAAGAAAAGTAACGATCTGATACGTGTTATGGGGATTTGTCCAACCCAGAAGCGAGAGATAAGCGTTTGGTTTACTAACTTTAAACAAATTTGACAACAAATAAAAGTCAAATTTTTTGATTGGATTTTTAGTTAGTGAAGTGTTTTTGAAAAAATCAAATATTTAATTGTATATCAAAGCTTGTCGATTTGGGTTATGAAGGGTTAATTCCGTTACACTCAATAGTCCTAATGTTGACAAAATCTTACACTGGTTTGGTGATGCTGCTTGTATTATTTTCAAAGCAATATGAATAAAGAAATTGCGTGTTTTGGCTGGACACTGTTGTTTGATAGGTAAAGTACCGACCTTATAGGTGTTATGGGGTTTTCCCAATCGAAAACAAGGAATAAACGTTTGGTTGGGGATGAGACCTTTCAGTGCCGCAGGTGTATCACTGGGTTGTTCCATCGTCAAGACCTTTCATTGTCGCCGTTTCATCACTGTGACGTTTACCACCGCATTTTAATCAAGTTTTGTTCATTATTAATTTTATAATAATTACAAAAACCTACGTTTTACATTGTTTTTGTAAATTACAAATGTTTTATTTTTATTACAATAATACTTATGAAAGTGTTCGTATAACCATTGGTGGATTTTTTAATTTGTATAATAATAAAAAAAGCAGTAGATTTCAAATACGTCAAAACATTTTACTGTTTGAGATTCTTAGTTGGTTAGCAACTCCTTACGAATAGATATGATTTCCAGTTTTTCTCAACTGTGTTGAGCCTTCTATAGAAGTATTTGTGAAGGAATTTCAGGCAAAGACCCTCGAAGTCGTTAAAGCAACGTTTCGACCACTCTTTGTCAAAATCATCTAACCAATTATTGGTGTAAAACCTGAACAATCTTTTTTGAATCCATTTAACATCAAAATTTAAAATAATTAACATTCAATTTGTAATAAATAAGTAAAAGACACACTGTAAATCAGACCAACGCCTTGACAAAGACTGGACAACACCAGTCAAATCGTTGGTTTAACATCTACGGTGTTTACCTAAAATTCCTTCACAAACACTGGAGAACCTCAACAAAGTTGAGAAAAACTAAAGATTTCCATCAATTTTGACATAAAAATTTTTAATTGAATATTACTTTCACTACTAGAGATAAAAATGGAACTTTCACACTATAACAACCACTACTTACTTTCATGTGTATAAATAGAAAAAATCATTTATAAATAAATACGAGACAATAAACAGGGCGGCAATGAAACAGTCCTAGGTCCATGATTTACTAATTTTAATCTTGTCTGCATAAAGACCGATGGTGTTTAACGCTTTTGGTTGCGAGAATTCTACAAGATGAACAATCGCTGTAAAGTGGATTCAATGAATTGAAAACACCAACGTGTCGATAATTCAGAACGTCGTTGAGGACGATTACGATTTGCCGTTTGAAAACTTCTTCTAATCTGGCACGTGTTTTGAATTGGGATCACTCTCGAGGGAGACTATGTAGAGTTTTAATTATGTCACAAGTATTTCAAAATTACATTTTTACATATTGTATCATCCATTGATTTATTCTAATTCATAAATGATCTTACTATCTTTCCAAGTTATAGTAGTAAGATCTTACTGAAGTTTGTGCTATTCGTGTTGGTGCTCCTATATTTTATTATAATTGTAACTTCTCAACACGGCTGGGCCTTCTCTATGAGAGTTCTGAAGGAATTTATCTCTTGTTCTTTCAGATGTGTTAGGAATAGTTGCACCCTAGCCACCGAAACGTCGGCAAATAAGAAAAAACAGAGAGTTGTCAATGAGATAAATTCTTTCAGAACTCTCCTAGAGAAGGCCTAACCGCGTTGAGAAGCCACAATTTTAATTTACGTATTTATCTTGATATTCAAGTTCTTTAGTTATATTGGCATATATTTTAAACGAAGCACCTTTGAAAAAATAAATTAAAAATTATTAACATAAGTAATTATTGAAAAATATTGACTCTCAGAATCTAAAATAAGCTCACACCCGAGCTTTTTGCTACATTATATCTCTTGCCAACTTCCAAAAGCAGAAAAGTCTTATCAAACGACCCCGAATCATACCTGACCAAACTCCATGGTTCTGTAATAGAAATAAAGAATTCTATTAACCCAAAGTTTCGACTTTGTAGCGATTGATTACGCTACGTGCGTGTTTTATAACGCGACAACCGGCAATTTCCTTTCAAGAAATGCCAGACGATTGTATGTCACCCTATACGCACGCAAGCAACATAGCGTCATAAATATATATGGTTTACATATAATAATTCATAAGTGCAATTTATCACCCTAAACAGATCCAGCCATTCAGTTTTACTCCAATTGAGTTTGTTTCCGAGTACATTCAAAAGAACTGATTACATGTTATTGCATATTGATACGGTTGTTACATAGCAGTTGTTTTCATTGAAATATATAAAAGATTGAATGTTAAGGAAACGCCAAATGGTATGTATACCAAGAAACGTTTTATTTAAATAATACTTAGGTGTCCCACTGTTGAATAGTATTCCAGCTGTACAATTAATAATAATTTAAAAAAACCGAATCTAGTTATAATTAATGATAATTAATACAAATGTAGGCATAATTTACATATGATCGGTCAGAACATTGAATCAAATTAAAGAACAGATTCTTAGTTTATTGACGTATAAAATAAAAAAACATTTACGGATATTGTTCAGTAATTCAACTAAAAGTAATGCCTCGAGAAATAAATTAATTTTTTGGAAAAAACGCCTAAACCATTTTTGGTATACATATAGAAAAATTTTGATTTTAATTTAGTGACCTTACA
This sequence comes from Abscondita cerata, assembly GCA_030710515.1. Classification (NCBI taxonomy): domain Eukaryota; kingdom Metazoa; phylum Arthropoda; class Insecta; order Coleoptera; family Lampyridae; genus Abscondita; species Abscondita cerata. Next base: position 96,771 of record JALBCR010000359.1, on the reverse strand, counting down.
AGGGATCTTGCTATACCTGGAGCAACAATGTAGATTTTGTTTTCACTATAACAAATTGAAGCGATTTTGGTAAAAGCTTTAATTTGATAAATTTCACTTTCAAAGAACACGTAGAGAAAAGAAATGTATACAAAAGTTTAGAATGTAAATTTTATTTCTTCTTTCGGACTACTTATTTCTTTTTCGGAAAGCATTAACACTTATTTTTATATATGATTTCTTAACCACAATGTGCGTTAATGGTTCGTTTAAAAATCAAAATTTTTGCATTATGCTGGTTTTCAATAACGAAAAAGTTATTTACTTTTTAAGGGTTTCTTTTGTATACTAAATTACTACGGGTTGATTCTATAGAGTATTTGGGACACTATTCAATAGGACACCACTAATCGATTCTGTGTCGCCATATTCTTAATTAAGTCTATTGTAGAAAGTTCTCTCGACAAGTGTCCTTTGTGGAATCCTGTACTACCTTGCGTCATAAACACCGTGACAAATTTTCTATTATTTTTCAGACTCAGTTTTTGTTGTATTGATTATCGGGTTTGGGAACGCTTAAATTTTACACTCTATCAATGTAACTTGTGTGTTTTAATTAATATGGTTAAGGCGTGAACAGCATATTTGCTTGTCTTTTTGATCTTCTTTTGTGTACGATATTTTACACAATACCTAGAATAGAAGTGTCAAAATAGCCGATATTTTTAAATGCCGTATTTTATACAAAGGACCCTTTTCAATAGTACTTAACAAAAGACCCTCAATTTTTCTAAATGACTTTCAAAATTATATTGACTGAGTGACATTATAGATCTTTGTCACTTAAAGAGGCGCTTATACGTACTATATGAGAATATCTCTCATCTCACAATGACTTCAATTTCTTCTTAATATTTATTTTTTAAAAATACGTTTCACGTCGATATTTAATGACGGAATGACACGATCATCAACATTGTTTGCTTCGACCTTTACCTGAAAATTCTGAAGTCTTTCGTAATTACATTGGCGTGATTTCTAATGGTAGGTGTGAATAAAATGTAATTAAAATATAAAATTAATGATAGTATTCTATGAAAATGTTTAAATGTGTCAAGTTTGATAATTAATAAATAATATATTACCACCTAGATCGGGTATAAAACTGATTTGATATAGTGTTTACAATTAAATTCGTTACTACTAAAATTATATTCTTTCCATTTTCTCAAATGATCAGTTTTGTTGAATTTATTGGTTATAAATAAATCGTGTCCTTCAGTCTTTAAATAAATTATACTATGGCTATTTCAATGTATTCTTATGCACGTTATCACAATTGCACTGATTTTTTTTTAACCATGGTTTACCTCATTTTTTAAATTAATTTGGTTATGCGTTAAATGTAGTGGTAGATATCCTAGTTAAAAAAGTATTAGTTATGTTAAAAGGATTAGTTTATATAAAACCTTTTGAAAGTTCCGCTTAATTGAAACAATAACAATCTCGTGAAATGTTTTCAATCATCAATAATGAAAATAGCATTTAAATTAAATAATCAAAATGCATAATTGTTTTAGTTTTCACTTCACGTCTAATCGCAATCTTTGGTGATTTATTTAATTCAAAAATCAATAATAATTAAAATTCATTACGTAAATTATTTGTTGACAAGAAATATAAATTATACTCAATCGTTTTAATTAATGCAATTTTTGCTTGTAATGAATTAATCTTAAATTAAAATGTTTGATTTACAGTTCTAACCAAACCCTTTATAATTAGAAGAATTGGATTACTTAACTCTATTTTAATTTATGAATTCAAAATAATGTAACTCTAATTTGGAATTTATAAATAATTTTGTAGCAATTATCGAATTTCAGTTTTATGAGTTATTAACACACAAATAATTTCAGGCTTCTAACACTTACTTAATATCAAGGTCTCTTCATGTCAGAAATTGTATACAATATGTCCCCGGATGGGGGTGCCAAGAGGAAAAACTTTTTTTCGAGAAAATGTATTCTTCATAAAAGTTTTTGCTTGTTTCAAAACCGCGGAACCGACTCTCTTCATTCTAATTTTTCTTTCCATTCTAGAGAAAAATGGAAAAATAGATTTATTTAGTTGAACATTTTTCAAAGTCCGAAAATTGGTTTCGTTTTCATGGCAACCGGTTACAAGATTTTTGACTTTTATTTATTAAATGACAATGTTGTCGAAAGAACAACGAATTTAAGTAATTCAAATAATAGATAATCAATACTTTTATCGAAATATTGTATTTTCTGATGAAGTGACATTCTCCACCAATGGTACTGTTGTAAGGTACTGGAACCGTTTACATTTTTTAAATAAAAGATTGAACGATTTACCAATTAACTATCGCGCGAAATGTTATTTCCAACAAGATGGTTGTCCTGCCCATTATGCGCGAATACTGGTAGAATGGCTGACTCAGGAATTTGAGGAAAATGGAATCGGTCGAAATGGTTTTGTTTTATCGCAACCGAGGAGCCCTGATTTGACTATGGCAGATTTTCACTTATTCATATTTTATAGTTATCAAGAAGAACTAAAAGTTTCTGTATTATTTACATCTCAAAATATTTTGCACAAAATCTGTTCAAGAAATTCGAAAACTCAAGTCTTCGACGCAGTTCATCATAACTTCTTTGAATTTCTTCGAGTTATAAAGACGCCACCGCATCTCTGATTCTCTCCTTTAAATTTTCTGCATCCGGAGGAAGATCGTTTGCATAAACTATTTATTTCAAGCGGCCCCAAAGATATAAATCTGCCATAGTCAAATCAGGGCTCCTCGGTGGCCATAAAACAGGACCATTTCGACCGATCCAATTCTCCCCAAATTCTAGATTCAGCCATTATACCACTATTCGCGCATAATGGGCAGGACAACAATCTTGTTGGAAATAACATCTCGCGCGATAGTTAATAGGTAAATCGTCCAACCGTTCACTTTTGCAGCATATTTAAATAGGTGTTCTGATTAACCGAATTTTATTAAAAAATGATCCAATAATGCCATGGTAAGAAATTACACACCATACGTTTACTTTCGCTAAATATTGCCTATTACGAGCGATTCCAAAAAGGGGATTGTGACGACTCCAGTACCTTACATGTTGCGATGCAACAGTACCATTGGTGGAGAATCTGGCTTCATCAGAAAATACAATATTTTGATAAAAGTGTTGATTATCCATTATTTGAGTGCCCATCCGCAAGCAGAAATCCAATCGTCTTGCACTATCTCCTGGCTCTAAAGCATGATTGAAAATCGGTTTAAAGGGATAAAATTTCAACTGCTTTAATGTTCTATGGATATGGGTTTTACTCATCCCTAATTCAAGCGATCTTCATCGTAAAGATAATTTTGGGTTATTCCGAACAGAATCCATCACAATAAGGGCCGCATCGTCATCTTCATTCCGAACTATCTTAGTTTTTTTATGTCTAATGTAGATCCTGTGGTTAAAAATTTCTTGATTAATTTTTGTGCACCACATTTTGATATGAAGACATCCGGGAATTTTTGGTTAAACTCCTCAATAACTTGACGAATTGCTTTATCACCTATGCCGTAACATTGAATAAGGTAAATTCGTTGTTTTTTCGACAACATTGTCATTTAATAAATAAAAGTAAAAAATCTTGTTATCGGTTGCCATGAAAACGAGATCTAATTTTTCCAACTTTGAAAAATGTTTAACTAAATAAATCTATTTTTCCATTTTTCTATAGAATGGAAAGAAATAATAGAACGAAGAGAACCGGTTCCGCGGTTTTGAAACAAGCAAAAACTTTATGAAGAATACATTTTTCTCGAAAAATTAAAAATAATAAAGTTTTTCCTCTTGGCAACCCCATCCGGGGATACATTGTATACAATTTTGACATGAAGATATCTTGATATTAAACAAGTGTTAGAAGCCTGAAATTATTTGTGTTATTTGTTTTACACAACAGCGTTAGGTAATCAGTGATTTCTAGAAATTATTTAGGCTACCTTTGAAGGATAAACTTCAAAAATGCTAGCCAGGTATTCCATAAAATCTGACACAAAGAGTTAACGTATAAAAATTGGAGTATCCCAAGAAACGGTTTAGGAATAGTATTATATTGGTGTACACTGCACTGTTGGCTGCAGACCTATTAATTAATTGTCAATAAAAGTAAATATTCACGACCAATAACTTGAACTTTTTTGAAAAATTTTGAGCGACATAAAGAGTCCACTTTTGTGGAGAGATCCCAAAAATGTCGGTTCATAGGATCAGATCGATGCCTCTAAAAATATAGACCACAACATTTTAAAGAAGCGGCTGCACAACGGTGCTTTTGAATTGTCCGGTGTTCTTGAAATTCTGTTTTTAGTCGATTAATTTATTGCAATAAATATTTCCAAGAAAACTAATCAGTGAAAAGAGAATTTGTACATAAGCTGCTAGTGTGATCAGCAGGTAATCTGCGTAACTATGTTAAAGCTTACTTTTAACTATTTAAAATTGGAATGTGATTAACTGCACCCCAATTAATTTAATGGAGGTTATTGTAAACAGGACGGGGCTGTTGCTCTTATATCAAGAAAATTTTACTCGAGCAGTTTTTCTCAATCGAGTAATTAGTCGAGATATTCGGAGAGCACATTCACCTGACCTTGCTCTATTAGATGACTCCACCTTTAGACATCTTAAAGACGAAAGTGCATTAGAATTATAGGAACAAAATAATACCTGCAATGTAACACATGCAGCGTCGTGCGACATTGTGTATTTAGTAAATGTAGTTTTTCTAAGCCATCTCAATTGAACTATAAGCAACCGTGTCAAAGTTTTGAAAAAGGTCAAAATTATTGTAGTAGGATGAATCAATCATACTTCGTCTTGATGGCGTCAATAATCACATTGCTTTCATGCGGAGCACGTCGGGGTAACCACTTTGGATGATAATAGTTCAGTTCAAAGTAAGAAGATGTTTGTTGAATGTGGTTTTGTTGGTGCAACATGGTTGTTTCTACTATACAATGTTATTCGGTAAAAATATAAGTATTGTTATGTCGTGGTACATCGCTACATATGAAGGTTATTTGCGTCCAGTAGCGGATTCTTAACTTACATGTGTGAAATAGAATAATGTTGATTTGGAATTTTGAATTTAGACACTCATATGTGTTTACTTTAACCAAAGTTCCATTATCTTTAATAAATTCATTTAAATCAATTGCTTAGTGCTCTACAAATAGATCTAACAACACAAAAGTGATGTAATGTGCATGTCTGAAGTGTTGAGGATTAATCAAATATAACAAGACATTGGTCTCTAGCACTACTGAAAAGAAGCAACGTTATAACAAACAAACAACATACTTAATTATTTTTACTGCTCTGCCAAACAAAAACCTTGTTTATTTAAAACACTTACCTGAATAGAGTCATAGTTTTAAACATGGATTGAAAAGTTGCTACAGAGTAGGGTACTAGCAACAAACAATTCTGTAGCATCAAAATGACACCTTATAAAATTTAAATAAACCATTTCATAATTTTTATTTTTAAATTATACCATAAAAATAATGTATGTTATTTAACATTTCTATATACCTACCGACCTCCGTTTCTGAGATAAATCGATTTTGCGTGACTTGCAGATCCTCCGAAAAAATACACTAACTTTAACAGAAGTAAGAACAAGCAATTTTGCATTACATCATCTTACTAAGAACCTCCAAAGCGAATTTTCTAATATTTACTGTACTATGTCATGATGTACAGGGTGATTTCTATCAACTTAACTTAAATTAAACACCCTGTATTTTTGTAGCCTGTTGGAAACAGAAATTTGGTAAGGTTACTTACTCCTAAGTTTTGATATTTTAATACTTAGCAATTTACTGGCATCTAAGTTACTTGTGAGGTAACTCGCTTAAAACGTAATTTATGAATTTTATTTACCAAATATCTAATGAGTTAAAAACGTATATTTATTTCCAACAGATGGCACTGTAAACATGTTAAATTCGAAATTTATTTTTTAATTAAAAAAATAATTGTTTATAGCATGGTAACGGCAAAATTGATATGGATCAAGTTAATTAGTTTAAGACTCAAAAAGCAACAAATTAAAAAAATGCGAAAGGTCGTAGAAAGCTTAACTCAGAATCTCAAAGTTACTAGTTTAAAATAGTTATTTATGATACAAGTGTGTGAAGTAAGACTTTTGCGGTTAGTGTTTTAAACTCCGCAACTCGCGCATAAAAGCTCTTCCCACAAGTATCTCATACAACATTTTATCAATCAATTTCAATTTTAGATTTAACAAAGTCAATTAGATTAATTGGGATTTTATTTGAGATTTATCAACTTTATTTTGGTACAAAACGAAATTAAATTGAGACCAAACAAATTCAATTTGAGCCATGTGTAGTTCCAAATTGGGATCTAACAATTTCAATTTATAATTAAACAGAATCTATTTGGAATTTAACAAATTCAATTTAGCTGAAAGCAAAATTAATTTGAAAATTTAACAAATTTTAAAATGTATAAAGTGATAATCATTGCCAAAATAACCTGGATATATTGTCAGTGTCCAAAATTTATGAAAAAGACATTGAATTTTAATTAACATTGGTTCTAATTTTGTAATTTTAAATTTAAACTTTATAATGTAGGACATAACTTTAATATTTAATATTTGTTTGGTAAATTACATTTATAAAAAATACATGGAAATGTTAAAGGTAGTAAAAAAAACATAATGACAAGATTAACAACAAAGTTTCAAAATTGGAAAAGTATATAGTTAATTAAAATTCCATGTCTTCTTCATACATTTTGGACACTGCCAATAAAGGGCTACCTGTATATTAGTGACCAAATTATTTTGGCAATAATTATCATTTTATATATTTAAAATTTGGTAAATTTGTAAATTGATTTTGCTTTCAACCAAATTGAATTTGTTAATTCCCAAATGGATTTTGTTTAATTATAAATTGAAATTGTTAGATCCTAATTTGAAACAAATATCTCAAATTGAATTTATTTAGTCTAAATTTAAATTTGTTTAGTACCAAATTTCAATGTCTTAAATTGAATTTGTTAAATCTTAAAATTAAAATTAATTCATCTCAAATTAAGCTTGAAAAGGTATAATTTTTTGCAAATAGAAACAGAGAAAACTTGCGGTTTCACTTTTTTTTATTTCGAGTGTTGGTTGCCAGGCATCCTTGTTAACAAAATCGTTAAATGGTGAAATTCCCATTTAAATTACATTGTACTTTTATTTTTGTACGCAATATATTTTTAAAAGTTAGACGCAGATAAACAATTTTGATACAATTAGAGGAGCTAAGAAATTTATTTTTTTATTTGCATTTATTTAGTTTCTATAATTTTTTAAAAGAAACAAGTCGTGAGTGTATTGTATTTTTGTTGATTGTTTCGTTTATACTCTAAATTTCATCATCAGTTTACAAAATAATTTTAATAACAACAAAAACTCGACTTTGATCGGCCTTTTAATTAAATTTATTTTTGGAAAAACACATACATTATAACCAAGTTAATCCAAAACCCAAAAATCATAAAATGTTTATAAAATCATTTTTCCATTAAACTATAAGTAGCATTATACTTTGAGAAACAAAACAGTTTAGTTAGTTCGGTAAGTAATTTTGCAGTCGTGGATTAAAAATTATAGTTAGTAACATATATAGTTTGCACGTATAAAGCACATACAATTTAAGCTACTGCATAAAGAGAGGAGTAAATTAATTAAAATATTTACAAATCCATAGTATCATTTGTTCCTACAGAATTTATCCGATCCAATTCATTCCATTATCGCCATCTCGACACCGCCGATTCGATCTGAAATCACCTCGACTCGAGATCATCTCGACCTCATTATGACGCTTGCTCATCTTGATTTGAGTTTATTTTGTATAATAAAAACAAAGTCTTATAATTACATAAGTTTTTTTACTTTAACATTCAACTGAATAACATCCTGAGGTTAACTGACATACTTATGTATGTATGTATGTATGTACGTACGAGTACAAATTTACTTAAGATAACACAACCGATAGAAAAAAAAGATTATCAATTTGATGTAATAAGACTTTTGTTTTATAACATTTCTGTTGGCATTATTAACACTGAAGATATTGTTAACTAAAGGTGGTGTGATTACCATATATCTCGCTAATTTGACTTATAGAACAAAAAACCACAAATTAAAAGCAGCTTTCGTTTTAAACATAAATCGTCAAAGCAACCATTTAGCTCAATGGATAATCTCTCTTTCGAGATAAGCTCACGTCAAGATTAACTTGTGTCGAGATCAGCTGGCATCGCGTGATTGGCGTCAAAACGGTGGTATCGAAACGTTGGCGTCAAAATGAGGAGTACCTATTTATCGTGTACCTAAAATATGATATAAAAAAAATTATTATTATGAAAGTTTGAACTTTATGTATAGAATTGTTAAGTTGGAAAGATCTCTGTCCACGATTTCAAGTGGATTTTCGTCTAGTGGTAGAGTTGTTTGTAAAAAAATGTTATTAAAGTATAAATTTTAATAAGGCAGAAAAAATCCAATACTGTCACATAGTGTACTCTAAAACGATTTTTTAACTGGAATCGATTTCGGATAACAAAAATTGAAAAAGATCATTGCATAAGAGAAATAAAATTAAAAACGTTATGTTATATAGACTTAGATAAAAACCATTTTCTTGTTTGTTATGATTTATGAGAACGTCATAAATTCTTCAGTTTTTTCTATAATATAATAACCAAGTCCACGACGTTCCTAGAATAGAGCTTTGGTCAAACAATTATAGAGTATAATTTACACATATTTACATTTTTACAGCCGAAAGAAGAACGACGAATTAGAAACTGAGTTTGAATTGCGTTTTCTCTGGAACAATATACTTACTTACGTACCTTCAGGGCTCTACTATTATGTGTTAATGCACCAATGCGTCAAATTGTTGTGCCCAGGAATGTAGAGGCATTAAAACCAGATGATTTGAAAACGCTTGTACAGTAATACATTATAACCGCTTGTACTCTATAATTTTCAGTATTAATTAAAGAAAAACATTCCATTTACTATTGATGCTGAAGAAATAAATGCGCTTTTTTCTAAAGGTTCGTATTAATTTTAGTACTTTGACAGTGTGAACGACAGGCGGCTTTTTTATATGTTGAAAAGGCGTCAATGCGGCAATGACAACGTTTGATAAAGGATGTAGCGAGTCATCTCCTTGATTAGGGCAGATCTTCGTTGCCTCTGAATCTTTGGATGATTTGGCAGAAATCACATTAACTTCTCGTCTACTTTAGCGCGTTAAAGTTGGAAGAATTAATATATTGTAATTATCTGACATAATATTAGGCACTTACCTACAACGTACTTTCAATTGCAATTTCTTATAATTGAATCTTTAATTACGAAATCCATAAAGAAAAGAAAAAAAGTAAACAAATGTGGTTTTTATTTTAGAACAAAGTTTGCTTATCTAAATACCATAAAACTTTTAATAGAAAAAAAAACAGACCTCAACGTCTTATTAGTGGAGTTTCCACAAATTTGGTGGTTTTGTTCTTTTTATTATTAACTTGATAACTGCTCTTTACACAATTTAATAATGAAACGAGTAGAATGTTACTTCTAAAGCAAGCATACTACCCTTTTAACTTTTCTATTATAAGAATTTGCAAATGAAAACTAGAGATAGGAACTTTAGAATCTTTGTAAGAATTTAAATTAAGTGTATCGTAGAGAAAAATACGTGTAGAACCGTTTTTTTTTGTTTTGGGTTTATGTTCTAATGTTTTAGAACACCCAGTTTCCTTTTATTTTAACTAAAAGCTTTGAGAATATTCATAAAATAGTCGACGATGACCTTTATTTAAATTTTGTTTGAAAAATTGTTTAAAATGCACTTTCTTTCTAACATCTGAAAATAGCGATTCTACATTCTGAATTTATAAAATTTTTGATAGCTCCATGTACGTATTCTATTATTCTTAAGAAAAGTTTTAATACAGCTTTATTATATTTTCATAGTTTTAATACTTAAGAAATCACTGTTTTATTTGTTTAATGTATCATTTTTAAACATTAAAAAATGAAAGATTAATTAATATGAATTTGATTGACAAGTAACAATAATATTAGCTATTTAATAGTAATACTATTAAAGGAAACATTTGAAAATGTCAATAGAGCAAAAACTTACTTAATTAATTTATTTGGAAGACCACTCAAGTTTAAAATCAGGCAAGTTTAGCAGTAGTTTTACAAAAAAAGATGGGCAGAAGCTTTAGGAGGACCTTCGGATGAATCAAAAAGAATGGAAACAGTGGCGAAAAGTATAAGTTTAGTGACGTAAGAAAGTAAAATGTATATAAAATTGGTATTTATTTTACTTAGACATGGCACGATATGAAAACAAGTACCAAAAGAAGTTGGCAGATATAAAAAACACAAGAAAGGTATCGAAAGAGGATCCGTTCAGAAATTAGAAGTCATTTATCTATATAATTTGATAAATTTTCTAAATAAATCGTTAAATGGCTCATCAAATTGGTGAAATCTTCTGCCATGTTCGGCTACTTCTTCCAAAGCACCAATTGCTCCTAACTGTATTTGCTCATATAATGCCATATCGGCGTCTTAAAATGGACGTAAGTTGATCGCTAAATGTTGTTGAATTTTCTTTAAATGTACTTACGACACCTCTTCAGGGTTGGCAAGAATTATTCTGCTTAAGAGGAATACGTATTAGCAGCACGCCATCGCTAAACCATGCACTATAAGTACCTCTAAAACAACTTTTAATGTTTAATGTTAAATGTTTTATGAAAGACAAAAGTTGGGGATTGTCGCTGTAGTATCACGAATAAACAATTTTCAATTACGAAGAAAGGAGAAGTAGAAAGTAAAGACCATACGATGTAAATCGTACAATAGTCCAGTGCAATTAGGTTTTTTGACTAAAAAAGTTTTAACAGGCTGCGACCGGTAAAAAGTTTAGTTTGGTTTATAACGTAAAAATAAATGGTACAAAAAAATTAGTGGAACCATGGAAATGAGGTGGGTTTCTAGGAATGAAAAATGTACTTTTGCATTAATTAGGCAGAAATAAACTTGATGAAAGTACGTCTTTATTTATACTACATAACCACAATTTTTTGCACAACCAAGAAAAATTAGTTTCCAAGATATTTAAGATTTTCCGGAAAAAACGGAAGATTTCAAAAAAATTATCCTATCCAGTCAAAATTTCGATTTTCGAACTCTGCACCCGCGTATTTTCTTCGTTGGAATTTCTACCTTAATATTGGTCTATGTTGGGGTCGAATTTTGCAAAAAAACCCTTAAAATTAAAATCCACTTTTGGTATACGTAATTTTAATATGTATTATTTTACATTTTTTATTATTTAGGTACGTAAAAAATAATATTGTTAAATAATAAAATTTTATGGAATATGAAATATTGAAAACTAAAATATCAAATGATTCCTTATGCACAAAAATGTGTGAAGGCCCTAGATTAACGGAGTTAATGTCGTTCAGTCATCAGTAAAAGTTAATGGTGAAAAAGTAGTAATTAATCCTCTATTACTTTTCAAAGGATTTCACTGAACATAAAAAGTAAAGATGATTTGAAAGATTTTTTGCAGTATGAACTCTCTCCATTCCCTCTGTCATTATTTACAGAAAATGGAATGAGAAAAAACAAAAAATCATAGATGTAGAGTGAAGACTATGGACGAAATTGTAAATAAATAAATGTTCAATGTCATTACATAGCAAATAGCCATATTACGTTCGATGGTTATCCCTACGCAGACGGAACTTCATGTTCATGAAATTCACAAACTTGTGAATTAATTGCCATGAGAACTGCACTAATAGAGAAGAGATAATTTTTGAAGACGAAAATGATGAGCACCTTGTCATAATGAAGACGAAGGACTGGAAGTAGATGAAACTAATCCAGATTCTGATAATGAACGTTGTATTGAAGAAAATGCATCAGTTTAATGTAATACATCTTTTAACATCAATATTTTTGTAAGATGAACCAGTGTTAATTTGTAAATAAAAAAATACATTGTTTTAAAATTAAAACCCAATTTTAGTTTTTTAATAGTAAGGGGTTTAATGCAAGACTCCAACATAGATAGACCATATTAAAGTAGGCATTCCAACAAAAAATACGCGAGTACAGAGTTCGAAAGTCGAAAATTTGACTGAAAGAATTTTTTTTGAAAATTTTCTTTTTTCAGAAAATCTTAAATATCTCGAAACTAATTTTTTTGGTTGTAAAAAAAATCGCGCTTATGTAGTGTAAATAAAGGAGTACTTTCACCAAATTTCATGCATTTTTTTGCCAGAGAAGAAATTCGAAAACCAAAAATACGGTTTTTGAGGTTATGTTGAAAAATGTTATTGTTAATTTTTTTATTATCGACAACTTTTCTGTAGAACATTTTGTGCTAGAGTCATTTTCTCCCTAAAAATTGCAAAAATACATTTTCCGCCCTTAGAAACCCACCCCATTTCCATAGTTTCACAATTTTTTTGTTACATTTATTTTTTAGGTATTAGTTATACCCCAAACTAAACTAAACGAAAATCGATCATTTCGTATACGAAATCCACTCGTACGAACTCGAGAATACGGTCCCTGTTGGCGATCTAATAGGGATCCCGGATCATTGTCAAATAATTTTGGTCACTCAACTGAAAGGTGTTAAGCCTCAGTAAAATACTTGATCTCAACTATTTTAACCAATATTATCACTATTAAGCTATTACCTATATTAGGTATTTTACACGAACTGTGTGCAAACTTTCAATGGATCTCTACTAGGATCATAAGACATGAGAAGTTTTTCTAATCATATAAATAATGTAATTATTGAAAAGAAAAGCAAATTTGAAAATAATTTATTAACGGGGTCTTGTGTAAGAACAATATGAAAACTGCAAATATTCTGGAAGAAAATTTTGCATCAATATCCACTTCACAGAAGAATAATAACTTACCTAAAATTATCTATCCCTATATCACATATTCTAACACCCTTCAAAATATTTTAGCTTTACCTAAGAACCAGTTTTAGATAAAAATAACAACGTGCTTGTCAACGCTATGCCTTATTGAGATGGTCACGCTTCAAAAACAATTAAATTGTTAATAAGTGTCAAACTGCTGAAACTATGGGCTTAAGCTTGAAGTCGATTCATCAAAACTTTCTGGGTATACTCATTGCTAACAAACTAAATTGGACTAATCAGAGTATTAAAGTCCTGAATTGTGGATGAATATCCTGCCAACGATTTCTTAATGTGGAGGTATGAGAATAAACCACTACCCCGATTTCAATATACCGACGTTTCGCTTGGTCTATCCAAGCTTTTATTATTTAGGCGTGGGTGTCACATCTAACATTAAAATAAATTTCTAACAATTATGATTAAAATTAAAAACAATTAACCACTAACAAGGATTAATGGTGGACAATAATTAAAAACTGCGTGTGTAAAATGTATAAATAACGAATAAATAAATAAATATTAAAAAGACGCACAGCTACAAGAACGGACTAACAATTAATATTAATTCTTGGCAGGATATTCATCCAGAACTATTATTTTGGAGGATTTATCTATTCAACTCTTCTGAGTTCTGTTTTAGAATGTTTCAAATATACCGGGAGATTTAGTTTGATATTCGCGATATTTTATTTTTTTTATTTTAAGGAAAAAGTACCATAAACCGAACCGTATACAGGGTGATTTAGGTTTTACTACAATAAGTTCAGGTATCGATAGAACTAACCGAAATAATGATAGTATCATAAACCATACTCCAAAAAAGCTTCAGTTGGGGTCAAAACTTGAATTATTTTTGTGCCAGAGAATCTAAACACGCAAGTGTTTAGTTAAATGCTAAAGGTAACGTAAGTGATATGTGTAAAAAAAATTAGATTAATTGCATACAGGGTGTTTCTTAAGGTGTTACAGGCGTTCTGAATTTTTTCAATTAATTCATTGCAAGGGTTTATTGGTGTTGAACGATATCCTTAACATGACCCCAAACATAATAGTTCAGGAGATTTAAGGCTAAGCCACCGGCCCCTCACGGGAATTAAATTCTGACGGTTGTCACCTAGACATCATATCCATCGGTGAGGATAATTTTCGTCTAGCTACTGCCGTCCATAATGTGCAAGAGCACTGTCTTTGCATCCAACTTTCTTCACGTAGATTTCATTGAACGTCATTAAGAACTTCAGGAAGAAAGTTTTCCAGAAAATCATGGAACAAATTGGCATTTAAGTAAGGAAGGAGAAAATGTGGTTCACACAATTACCTAATACACCTAGGATTTTTGTAATCTATTACCTGGAAATTATGATAGTTCACTACTTCAGCTATCGTAAAATTAGACTCATCTGTCCACAAACATTGCGCAGAAAATGTGGATTTATTTCGAAAATCCATCTACAAAACGTAAGCCGTCTTTTAGTATCTTCAGGAACTAAATGTTGGACAGGCTGCAAATGGAAACACCAAATCCATGATCCCGAAAACGACAATAAACTTCTACAAAAATGTGGGAGTACGGAATTCTTCTGTTCGGAAACCGTAGGCGGTACTCTTCAACGGCAGCATTAGAATTTATGTCGCAGAAACCATAAACATAATGCATGTCGGCGTATTCGGCATTTGTAAGACTTCTGGGCGTCTTTTCGCACAATAAACTTCACAACTAACCTGACAAACAACAAAGAAATTTATTTTGAGACAGTTTACGTTAGAATGTGTTTTATTCTTCAAGGCTATTTAAGTAACATTTTTCCGGCGCAGCTGAGTTATATCTGAAATATTGTGGAATATCTCAACAACTAAGCGACATCAAAAAAACTTAAAAATGAAAACGATAGTAACATGACGGAACGTATCGGAAAAAGTACTAATTTATCCAGTGGCATGCGACAAATAAGTTCTACAAAGTTCCGTGCAGTTGACACCCACAAAAACAATACCCTGTAAAGCAATTATTCTATTTTTTTTCACACATCAGTTACGTTGCCCTTAGCATTTAACTAAACACTGGCGTATTTATATCCGATGGCTTACAAGCAATAAAATTAAAAACCAAAAATAATTTAAAACTTTAGCGTTATTTTATTCCAAGCGGATGCGTTTTTGAGTATGGTTTATAATACAAACTATCAATATTTCGGTTAGTCCTATCGATACCTAAAGTTATTCTAGTAAAACCTGAATCACCCTGTATATTCCATAAGTCAAAAATTATACTGACTTATCTGAATGTTACAATAGTCATTTTTTTAAAATGATACACTGTATATATCTTGATCTTGACGGGTTCTTGTAAAGCATTTTTTCTCCATACAACAAAAAAAAAATTCAACAGTTGTGTTATAAATGCATAAGAACTAAATGCTTTACAAAATTTCATCAAAAAATATACAGGTCGGCAAACCCGATATATCAGGACCCAATTTAGGGTAAACAGTACAAGTCTGCAGCCTAAAAGATGTATGTATACAATTTAGATATTATAAGTCATACAAGGAAAAATTAAAAATTTCCGATGATTTTTGTAAACTTGCGTTCGAGCTACTCTAGACCGGTAAGCCTCAAACAAAGTGAAACACACGTATATAGGTGCCGTTTATAATTCTGAAATTATCACTGGCTACTGTTTAATTCAGTTGGCAAAGATTTGAAATATTGCTTAAAATTCGCATAGCTTTTTCGCAATGTTGAAAGTTTTTTTCTGACACTGTGATAAATCATACCTATTCAGTTGTTTAGAATGTAGTAATTAATTTAATAGTATGACTATTTAAGCAAAAAATATGACAAAACACAAGAATAAATTTAAATTACAATATTGTCCACTACGTAATATATTTCTTAAGTTGGGTTATCCTTCATAATAATAATAGTAATAATATTAATATTAATAATAGTATTCCTAGTTATTATTATTATATGTTAATTTGCTTTCATTTATTCTTTTTAGGTTCTTAAAACTGAATAGCATCTCTAACTAGAAAATCACATACTGTTTTATTTCAATTCAAAAAATACTATAATAGTTTAATCTGTTAATTCTCGTGAATATACAGATGGATTATTAATTTATTTCGACTTTAATACTTTACATGGTGGAAATCTAGTTTTGGTGTTAATGTTTCGAATTTTGTTCGATGATTGCTTTTCTAATTCAAATGATATATTTTGTTTTTACGAATAACGATTACTTTAACAACGAAAATTATTTAATTTTTGAAAATTATCAAACGGATTTATTACGCTAAATTAATTAGAATTTAAAAATTAAATGGACCTTAGTTGGTATACAACAATAATCTGAATCCTACTTTAATTTTTCGTTGTATACACACCTGATAATATTTAATAAGTAAATTATTGAATAAGCTATCAATTTCAAATTTGGTGTACGGCTTCAACATAAATTGTTTGGGACCACCCGAACAATAACGAACTATGTACTCTTGCAGAGAGCTAACTTAAGTAAAAGTAAGAAAGCAGACCTGTACAAATATTATAATAAAACTTTAACAAATGGTCCTTTGAGCCGGACCCAAACTTACAATATGTGTACAGTTCTCTATCCCTTTTACTTAAGTTAACCCCCGCAAGGGTACATAGTTCGGCTAGTGATTCATGTCTTTGAAAAAGCAAAACGAACTGCCAAATAATTAAATTGCGGAGATGATTTCTACTCTAATTCCTTTCAGATATCGTTTTGATACTCATGTAGTTTGGTGTAGGCAATGTAAATATTTTACCAAAAAGAGAAAAGGTAACTAACGGACGAAATAATGATTGTCTACGAAAAACCGACTATAGTACTAACGTTTTGATTAAACACAATGAAAACATAAAAAAAAACTCTAGCCATATTTTTGTTTCTGATTTTGAGTGAAAATTGTTTAAAGGAAAAAATCATTCAAGCTGAAGAGCAGTTGAAAACAAATATTTTAATTAATATAATGCAAGTAGATTTAAAAAAGTACTCATATCGAGCAGTAATAATTGGTTTAGGTTTTTGTTTTGGTCAATACTAGACGACACTAGATGAATTAATTCTTACTCTACATATTGTAAATAAGGTGAGTAGTTATGCGCCGGTTTCCAAAACGAAAATTTCAACACCCTTTTTTTCACGACGAATTAGTGTTGGTTCGTTGTTCGTCCGTATGTAAATACGTTATCCAGAATTCTACTGGTTTGACTTTTTATGAACTGATCATAGATCAAAACACGTGACGAATATAGTTTTTTGTGTTTTCTTTTTCTGTAACAGACAAACTCTGCAGTTTACGGTTCCATTCCTTGGATGGTTGCAAGTTCTTAGTAGGAACATTAATTTTATATTAATAATTAACTACTAAAATTTTCACTTATTCGATTGTTTCTTACGATGAGTGTTTTACTTTGGCCAAAATTATTATACAGTGCGAACATTTAGTCTGGAATAATGAATATATCTAAGTTCCAGATCGTTTACGATGAAAACCCTCGAACACGTCAATTTTGTTTGTTTAAAGCGCATATTTCCTGAAATTCAAATTAATTACCCCCTCTGCTTTTTGCAATGACGTCAACGCTGGAACCTCCAAAAAAATATTATGTCTCTTACTATCTACACGGCTTTGGTGTACACTTACACGTCAACATTTTGTAATAAATACGGCTAATTGATTTTAATGTGATGGGATCCATAATTCCAATTGTTTCCAGATTCTACAAGATCAATCTTGGTAGCTAGCAATGTATGACTAGTACCAGGCTTTGCTTTACTTTTGTTGAGTATTTCTGATATGGTCCATCCAAATACCGTTTCAGTGGCCATGGTCTATTCGGTATTTTTGGAAGTTGACCACAAATGGACTTCTGTTCAAGGAGATAAAAAAATTGGAAATGGTTACTATGTATTGATTTTAATTGGACAACATACTTTGACACGTTATTGGGTTTTGTGCAGAATCCACCAAACAAGATGTTTTGCGTCCACTTTGTGCCGATTTTTACACACTTGATCTGTTGTAGCATACCATTTCGAACAAAACTTCTGTGACTCCCATTATCAAGTAGAACACGAGCTAAGATAGATGATGTTGCTCCTACCATTTGAATCTAGAACGTGTTGAGATAGATTTCGGAGCTGCACACAACAGATGTTACATTAATATTAGGAGCATTTGCAGGAGTTGGCAATCCTTCTTTAGGTTTATTTTCGCTCATCTTTGCGTTGTTATAACACATAATTGGATAGTGACATTTTCCACACAAAATACACTTCACGGTTTTCTTTGCAAAGCTTGATTGACGTTTTTTGCTAAACATCGAAAACATGTTTGAGATTCTTTCAATTTCTCTCTTCTTTCTGCAAGAGTCATCGACAGCGCCCTCAACACTACTGTCACTGACATGATTCTTTTGGCAAAACACGCAGGTCACTTAAGCAGCAGATACTAGTCCAGCAACAGTGGCAACTTTTAGCGTTCCTCTGCTTTTCTGAGATGACTTGCCTCTGTTTTGATTTTTTATAATTTTATTGGCCTGCATTTTTCTCAGTTTTGACTTGTATGATCAATCCTTTAGCTAACCATTGTTTAAAGACTTGATTATAGTGAGCTAATTTGTGCTCTTTCTTTAGCTTCTCGTAGTGGTGGTCATGGAATCTTCTTTCAGCAATGGAATAGTTCGAAATTAACGTCGATTTCTGATTTGTCCATGGTAATCTAATAATGTACTGGCCGTCATGTTTACAACAAATTGAATTGCTGAATGTTCTCATTACATCTTCTGCTAGTTCTATTTCAGATATGTTAATACACGAACACAAGTTACTTTTTTATACAAAGGAAACCCATGGAACATAAATTGTTATCGTAACAAACCAAAAGCATTAAACAGGCACTACCTAAATTTTTGCAGTTTTGATTAGATTTACGCATTCTTTGAGTTTAGATTGATGACCCCACTTTCGAAATTAACATTGACAGTTCCCAAGATATTAATTTTTAAAATTAAACAAAAAACTGGATTTATTTTTTGAATACAAGTGATAAAAATGTTTGCAAGTCACTTTATGAACAATATTTTTTACCTTTATCTTAAAGTATTTTAATCGGAAAGCAAAAATCATAATCAAAATTTCAATTTTTTGTTTTTTTGGAACAATATACATGGTGGTGCTTTTCAAAACGGATCATAGGTATTTAACATTGTAAACTGTTTTTTTTTTCGAATTTCTGTTTACCCTTTCAAGTGACAAAATGGTTTTGGTATCAAAAATGCAGTTAAAATTATTGCGCATAACGCTCGCTATCAGAAATCAGCCGAATTATACGTCTTTTGAAAATTCATCAATACAAATTAGTAATTTTTGATGTTTATTTATTGTAACCTTTCTATTTAATTTAGTTCTAATATCATTTCGAAGCTGTTCCTTGGGAATAAAGCTTTTTATTTACTTATTAATGACTGTCCTTTCAGTCTTATTGTCAAACATGGGAATATTGATTGTTTAGGCAACCCAAAAACTATTTTTTTTTTTTTATTATCAAAATTTACTTTTATTTTTATTGACATTTTTGAAAAACAACGTGAAATTCAGCTGACTCCTTAATAGCAAACAACTATACGGACTAATTTAAGCTTCTTTTTGATACCAAAACCATTAACCTATGGCTCTGTTTTCAAAAGCACCACCCTGTATAATTTTTATAACTTATTTTAAAAATACTTGTAAAATGTCTCTAATTTTTGTTTTAGTTTAAAAAACATCTAAACACAGATTCTTAAATCTACCCAAAAACTCGAAAAAAATTTAGGTAACGTCATTTAAAAAAAAATTATCGATGATATCATTGGAAAAAGTAGAGGGGGTAAAAATTAATTAATATGCGTTTTAAACAAACAAAATTGACGTGTCTGAGAGGGTTTTTGTCTTAAATGATCTGTAACTTAGATATATCCATTATTCCAGACTAAACGTTCGCACTGTATAAGTAAACTATCTTTTAAACAATATTAGTATTGAATATAAGTAATTATGTAAGCAACATAAAAATTAAAAAATGATTATTTACGAAAGGTCATCTTTGAGCTGGATGAGTATGAGATAGATAAGCTCAACTTTTTGCTCTAAATGGTGTTCATTGGTATCATATTTACTATATAGAATTGAAAAAGAATCAGTTTCATTTATTCGTTGGACGTTCTTCTCACTTGAAATTAAATTACTCAGTATACGAGAGAACACTCATTTATACTGCATTTCTTTCATGTTCCTTTTCATCGTCTTAGGAATTGAGTATCTAATATTTTGACTCTTTTTTTTTTAAAGTAAACTCAACATTTAGAATCCAACTCCGGACGATGCATTTTGTTCTTACACTAAGTCTTTTAGGATTAGATTGATAAGAAAAAATACTATAACATTTTAACAGTTTTTCTCGATTGTTTGTCAAACCTGAATCGAAGAATGATTAAATATTATGTAAAAACAGAGAAATTTTACATATAAAATTCTGATCTGGGGCACCTGTTTAACATTATACTTATATACCGCGAATAATTAGTTTGTACTTTCATTATTTGCTTTTTACTTTTACAATTGGTTTTGTTTATATTGTATATAGTTTAGGTTTTTGTTTAGTGCATACTCAACAAAGCACAATATTTTGCTTTGGTATTAAAGTGCAATGAAGTGCATCAAATGAAATTTTAAAACAAAATATTTGTTGTGCTTAAAATAAAATCGCGATAGCCTAAAGTTAATTATACCCTAGAAATTGACATAAAACTTTAAAATTTTTACCCTGGTATTTAATTTAATTGATTATGCTGCAGTACATAAATAGTAGACGGAAACGCTCAATAAAATTTTTATTGACTTTTATAATTGCTAGAGGTACCCATATTATTATACACTTATGAATCTGCTGATAGTTTCGAAATTTGCATATCTGATAAACTAGTGCACTTGTTCGTTAAACTACCACAAACACTTTAGGCAAAATTTGCTAATTAAATTGGAAGCAAACAGTTAACTACAAAAAAATTAAAAAACTGGTGCTCACTAAACCGTAATTCTTTGTAATACCTACTGCCGTTGTTATTTAAACATCGAATATTTCTTTCGAACCAATACTAACAATGTATTATTATTTCAATAATAACTTAATGCTTGATTTGTATCACGCAAAACTTTCCACTTAAGCATGGTATGCATACTTCAGTGAATTTTAAACACTGTATGCGTTTTCCTAATTTTGTGTAGCATAGAAAGAAAATAAAACTGGAAACATTATTTAGTTAGATTTTACTAGATTGTTTCCCAGTTTTTTTTTATTGGGCCTTCTTTATGGGTTGACTATGGAATGGGATCAAAAGAGACACACTGGTCAAAAAACGTCGCAGGAATATGGTGTTTCTTTGATCCATTCTTGTAGTTAACTCCCTTAAGAAGGTCCATGATACTGATAATGGTGATAAATCTTTCTTTTGAAGAATGTTATTGAGAAACTGAACTAAAAATTATCTTAAACCTTTTTTTTTTAGAAAAATTAAAAATAGAAAGAGAATTCTAATGATTGATTATTACCAGAGCTGAATCCAGAGTCAAAGAAGTTTACTCGAGATCTGACAATAAACTCAAACTAACGCACTGCTCGAATTAATGGAACCGTGAACTGCGGTATGTCTATTCGAAAACGAAAAGAAAGCACTGACATTGTTAATAACTTACCTAGCTATCGAAATGCTTCTTTTTTTGTGCGTAGAAATTGGTTGTCCTCCTACTTGACTCTATTTGCTCCTTTTATGGAAATTCTTCAAAATAACAAAAGCTGTGATTTTAAAACGTTTGATTTCTCCCCTTATACAAGAATATTTGTCCAATTTCATATCTTCTTTTACTTATACTCAGTTTTTTCTCACAAATCCTAACGTTCACTTCTCGTGTATTTTCTATGCTTTCTTTAATCTTTCCCATTATTTTCATTCCCATGCATCTGCTCCGTAAATCACCACACGTCTTAGAAATTTATATTAAAAATTAATCTTCTTTTATCCATATCCTTTTTAAACATCATTTTTTTATCCCCCATATTCCCCTCTCCGGAGTTAATTCTTCTATATGCCCCTATATCTTTATTGTCACACCTTTTTGTGCCCCGAGTATCCCATCATCAACACTTGCTATCTCTTATTCTCCCCGCCCCAAATTATCTTTTTTTACATTTTTCACATTAGCAATCAGTTACTTTTTCTGTCCTAAATATTTCTGTCACTCATTCTCTAAATCTCCTATAAAATTAAACCAAGCTCTCCTCTTTTGGAAGCAGTTTTATGTTTAGAGCGCGTTTGACTTAAAAAATGTAAAGTTGTTTTTTATTGAAAAAACTCTTTCTCAGTGATAATTTCTGAAATAAAATTAAAAAAAATAGACGAATCAAATATGACACATATTGTTTATCAGTGTTTACAGCTCTATTTTTAAGATCTCTTTAACATTTTGCTTAATGTTCAAATCAATAATGCAAACAAAAATGATTAGACTATTCTGTAGTGGAGAGAGTGGAGATTTCTTCATGTAAATAAAAATAGCATTGACAAAATAAAGGATTTTTTAAGCTTCTGTGGTCAGACTTTTGCACATAATCACATCAGTATTGCAAATAATCCATATTTATACCCTTGCTTTTCCAATCTCCGTTTAAGACTGGGATAACGCTTTCAAGTTGTAAAATGATTGGGATTAAAATATTGAAAGATTGTCTCCAAGTACATATTATCAAATTATTTTAGAGAATATTTTTTGTTAATAAATAAAAATAAATTCATAATTTTTTTGACTTATCTGGAAAACAAGAATAAAAACACTAAATGCATAATCAAAAGGAAGAACGTCTGACATTTTATAGAAGGTAGTTTCTACCCTTAACACTATTCAACACATTAAAAAACTCTTTTTTTTTGTATAATGGCCTTTACAGCCCACAGATATTCATTCATATTAATTAATATTCCTAACTTCCTCTTTTAAAGTGTCAAAATGATACAGGTTTTTTTTTAATTAAAACACAGCTACAAGAATACCTTATAGTGTGAAAAAAATTTATAAATGTATTTTCATATTAAAAAGGCATAGTTTTTTTATTTATGAAATAGTGATAAAATAGAAAGAAGTTCCTTCAATAATACTAAACTATAATTTTAATCCGGTTAATTGGAAATTTGAAATTTTTTTTGATTTAAAAATGAAAACAAAAACAATCCATATTAATAATCGAGTTAATTCTCCTGATGTTCTCCCTTCTATACACACCGTGGGAGTGTGTCTGACCTCCAGCTAGATTTCTTGGGCATGCCCCCGGGCCAAACGACGTTTAATAAAACAACACTTTTCTCCACTCATGTGGGTGGGGCCTGGGGGGCGCCTGTTTTTTAAATACAACCACCTATCGAGTGATACCTTAAAATAAGGGACTGACTAAGACGGTATCAAATATGCATTGAAAATTTTTTTCAAAATATCGTAAAAATCCTCGAAAGTTATAACAGGATATTTTTATTAACAGTGCTATATGGGTTCTCAATCAAGTGTAATCTAGTGTAATTTATAACTCAAATAAGCAAAAACTGCATTTGATTTGCATGTGACTAGAATAAATTTCAAAAAACCCTACCTACGAGGATAAATTGAAAAGTCTCTGGTAGGGTCCAAATTTGGCATAAGTTTTTCAAGGGGCTATGTTGTTTCAACATTTATCTGTCTGGTTGTGAAATAACAAAATTTTGTCATGATAATAATTAGTTTGCTATAAAGTTTTGAAGTTGCAACAATGGAGTCAGTTGAAATTCGTGTCGTTATTAAATACTTCATATTAGGGGTTATCCTCAAAAGAAATAGAAAAAAACTGAGCTAGATGGCACATTGCGTAAATTCACCCTTCGTACTCCACGATTAAAACTTGGGTTGCGGACTTTAAACGTGGTCGCAAGGGCACACAAGATGGACCGCGTCTATAAAGTTGTGTTGAATGACCGGCGATTGAAAGTGATGGAAATAGCGGATACTGTGGGCATTTCGACAAAGCAAACATATTATATCTTAACCCAAGTTTTAACGACGAGAAAGTTATCCGCGCGATAAGTGCCGCGACTGCTCACACTGAAGCAAAAGTTAACGCCCAAAACTGTTTCGAAGAGTGTTTAGACTTGTTTGAACAATACAGTAGATTTTTTGCGACGATTTGTTACAATGCATGAGACGTCGATTTACCACTATACATAAAAACAAGCAGCAATCAAAACGGTGGACTGCTAAAGGAGGACCTGGTCTGAAAAAGACCAAACAGTTCCGTCGGCTCGCAAAAGTTTTGGCATCAGTTTTTTGAGATGCTAAAAGGCATCCTTTTTATGGATTATCTTTAAATGGGCAAAACAATTAACGGAGCATAACTATCCAACCCTACTTGTTAAGCTAAAAGACAAGATTCAAGAAAACGACCTGAATTAGCAAAGAAAAAAATTTTGTTTTACCAGGATCATGCACCCTGCCACAAATTGGTTATTGCTATGGCAAAAATTAATGAGTTACGGTTTAAATTGGTACCCCATGCCCCCTACTCGCCTAATTTACCCCCTCGGACTTTAGTTTATTTCCAAAATATTTTGACCAGTTGGACAAAAGGGCTTATAAGGATGGAATAAGAGCACTTGAACATAGGTGCTTTGAACTAGACGGGGATTACGTTGGAAAATAAAAACTGTTATTCATGCGATATTCTTTCGATTTATCCTTGTAAATAACATTAAACATTGCTAAGTAGTTGATGTAATGTCCTTGAAAATAAAGCCATAGCAGGATTTAAAACTACGGTAGTGGCTATGTAATCAAGTTCTATTAATTACATAGTCTTATAAAGACAAAGGTGCAGTTGGTTAACTTACTTTAAAGTTGTGCTTGATTGAACAAGCAAGAGCAATGTTTAATCGTTAAAGTGGCAAGTAACAATGGAAAAGGAAGATTATATGGTTTCACTTACAATGGTTTCTAAAGGCTTTTCGATTTTAGTTTTGACTGAAGAATACAAAAAGTTAACCACGTTGTTGAAGTCACTACATAACAACTTGTTAACAAAATTCAAGATAAATATTATAATGGACGATAGAGATTTAAAAGTATGTGAAGAGTCTCGTTGAACACATCTCGGTAGGACGAATTCATCTGTCATCATGTTTCACCAGGCAATAGTCCAGTTCACTGATGTGCAATTGCCGCTACTAATTTTACCCACTTCTCCGTATTCTCCAGATTTGACATCCTCGGACTATTATTAATGCCCAAAAATATAACAAACTTTCAGAAACAAGATTTGAGTTAAATAATAAAGTAATAGAGCGTGCCAACGTTTAATTTGAAAATTTTGATAATTCTTTCTTTGAGAAGCTTGAGCATTGTTTGATTAAGTGTATCACCTCCTAACAGAAAGAAGATTCAATGAGATTCTGAACTTTTTTTTTCGACGAAACTGGTAGGATGTCATGGGAATGTATGTATGTCGACATAGTGTCTTGGGATAAGAATGCGTTGATGGGAAGATAAAGAATGTATGGGTGAGATACGAAACAGGGGAGAAATGATTGACCCAACATTTGTCATAAGAATATGCAATTAGGGGTGCACACGCTACCAGAAAACTTTGAGGAACTATCGATCGGTGCTTAAAAATAAATATGTATTATTTAATGTATTATTTAATTCGCATAGTCATTGATGCTTGATGAAGTTTATTTCATAACTGCTATTTACATATACACATTTATTGAATCTAGTTACTTGCTTGTTTAAGCCTTTTGGTGGTTTTTCTAAATCTTAAAGAAAATGTTTTGCTTAAACAAACCTATGTAGCCTACGGTTTCCAGGTACAGGTGAAGTTACTCAACCTGTGGTTGCATTGAATTTTTTTAGTAAACAAAAAACATAAAATACAGATGACAAATTAAAATGAAACAGTTAGGGTGTAGGTACTTTCAAATGTTATAAATAATAATAAACTAATATCTATATAACCGCAGATTGTAAATTTAACGTTTACTTTACGTAATTATTATGGGTTTACTTTGTATGTAATAAAGGATAATTAGTATGACTAATATGGTTATTTAAGTATTGACGCAATGTTAAGTTGGTTCGTTATGCATTTACTTCAAAGTTTAAGAAGACCACCAAAAATTATGGATCCCTCGAATCTCTACAAATTCTTCACCAACGAATGTGTTTGTCACAAAATTGACCATCAGTTTATTATAATTAGGTTTGAAATAACAAACCACCCTCCGAAAACTCCATTTTATGTTGTACCTACTAGTATCATCAGTACCAATTACTGGAATAATTCCATGATCTAAATTGTGGACGTTCTATATTGGAGTAGTATCATCGTACCAATTACTGTAATCATTTCATGGTTCAAATTGGGGTCTATTTGAATTGGAGTTGTAACATCAGTACCAATTATGCTAGACATTAGGAAACGCGTTTGAGGGTAGAGAGAAAATACTGAGGGAAATTGGTAAAGATAAGGTAAGATATACAGTAAAACAAAGTATAAGATAAAAATGTGGGTTAAACAGAGGTCCTACACTTTTCTCTCGATATATATAAAGGATATGGAAGAGGAGATCCAAAATTACTTGATAGGAGGAATAAAGGTAGGAAGGAAAGTAGTACTAGCGTTGGCGTTTGCAGATAATATAGTGATTCTACCAAAAAGAGGAAGATATGAGGGAAATAATAAGAACAACAAGAAAATATCTAGAAGGAAAAAACTGGAGGCTACTACAAAAATAATGAAAATCAAAAAAGAAAGGTAGAGGAAAAGAATTAAAATTTGGTGGGAGAGGAGGAGATAAAGAAAGTTGCTATGGCAACATGGATACAGACCCGATAAGAGAGTTAGGACAAAAGAAAATAGAATCATTGGACAATCATAAAGAATTGGAGAAAAATATTTGGAAGGACGGGGAAGAAAATTTGGCTGGTCGAAAAATTGGTAAAAACTTGGAGGTGATTATAAACATACACCGTGCGTCGTCTTTTATAATACTAATGAATGCTATAAGTGACGTTGTTTGGGATTAGACCGAGACAATTTGGTAATTAGTAAAAGTTTTTGTAGATGTAAAAACCTTCAAACAACGCGTACATCGTATCAAATTTATGGTTATCTGTAATATGTTTCTTAATTTTAATTATGACTTCAATCAGTGACTTTTGTAAGTAATATTTAATTTTCCTGAAGAAGACAATAACTTATTGGCAAAATATCAAAAAATAAAAACTTTTACTAATTACCAAATTGTCTCGGTCTATTCCCCAAACAACCTCACTTATTGTAATTAAGGCCAAAATACTCGCTTCAACTTCTTACTAATTAGTACTAATAGTACTTCGGATCAATGCGGAAATGACTATCTACTATATTATTTTAGACTAAACACCCTAGAGATTTTTACATATTTAAACTCAGAAAGTGATTTTACAGCAAATTGTTTTGTGTTTTCCTACCCTATCGCCACTTGTTTCTGAAATTTAACATTTTTAAAAAATAGGGATCGCACTACCTATTCTTTTAATTATCTGTCTTTCATCTTTTTTTTTTTTGAAAATATGATAATGGTTTTTGATGATGATTTTTCCATGCTTCCACTTATTAATTTTCCTGTTATTGTAATTTTAATGAAATCAGAATGTTTTCGTTTTTTATTAACTGCTCGAAAATACTTTTTTCGGTTTTTTTAATTTGGGTAGGGCGCATTTCAATAGAGGAACTATTATGTTTTTAAGTATATATCAATTTATCTAAATTCCGGAAAGGGTGAAAACTACTTACATCGTTCGATAACTCATAGGTAACTTTTTTGTGGATCGTAGAGTGCTTTAATTTTTTTACAAGAATGATACATATATCTGCTAACAAAATGTTGTATCTTTTTTAGTTTTTGAACAAAAACAGGCATACATTGAAATTGACTCTTCTCAAAAGCCGTTGGTCTTGTACAGAGTTTGCAGCTAGTTGAATCTTACTCAATCGATTACTCAATGTTGTCCATAAGCTTTAGTTTTTAACAGTATTGAGAACGAGTTTGCCAATGAATGAAAGCATTTTGACCTCTACCAATCCACCGGGCAGAAATCACTTCTACATACCTAAAAACTAATGCGCGTTCAGGTACGGGACCTCTAAAATTTTTATATTGACGTATACGTTACAATTAATTGTTATTGCGTGTTTCTTATTGTAATATTCTCTAATTTAATTTTTGAAAATGAGTGTGTATACAATCCCTGAGAAAATTCAAATGGTTAAGAGGGCTACACTTTTTCTGGATCTGCAGAGAAGCAGGTTCAACAAAACCAGAAGATGGAGAACGATGAAGAAATCAATGTACTCCGTGCTGTGCAACTTAACCCTAATATTAGTATTCGACAACTAAGTATCGACTGTGGTGTAAATAGGTGTCGAGTTCATAAAATTTTAAAAAGCATAAACCGATGCTGACAAAAGGCAAGAATTTTGTGAAACATTAATGGAGATACGCAATAATGATATGAATTTTGTTAAGAATATTTGCTTCACCGATGAATGTTCGTTAAATCTCAATGTAGTTTGCGGTATCAGCATGATGGGTGTCCAGCACATAATGCGAATCAAATAAAACAACTTTTAAATGAAGCACTTCCTAGAACCTGGATTGAAGAAGTGAGGAAGTTACTGGCCACCAAGATCACCAGGCTTGTCCCCAACGACTTCTTTTATAACCTTACATATCTTCGAAAGTTTATACCGACAGAACCCACGACACAATTGAGTCTTTAAAAGATAAAATTGTGGAAGTTTGCTTCAATATACCAGCAAATATGATTGCAAATGTGCAACGAAACTTTCTTTGGGGCACTGTTTAACAGTAAATGGACAGCATTTTAACCAGTTCCTATAAGTCAAGCACTTCGCATGTAATACCTATCAGCTTTCACTTCTGTATATCCATCACAAACAAATCGGACCTTTTCAGGACCACTAACACATTTATAGAAAATAATTTTTAATACGATGTAATTAAAACTTAAAACGACACTCACTTTTAATAAAAAACCGTATTTAAAATTACAACATTTCTTACAATTGTTCTTGGATGGTTTTGGTTTGTTGACTCCTGGATTCTAGTAAAACCTGAAATAAAAAATCAAAAGAAAATAGCAAATTAAATAATTTAAAGCACAAACCTTTACGCTCTCATTATTCATAACATTAAAAACCTTAATCGGACATTTTCTAAAAATCTTCATTAATTTCATGAGTTTCAAATTGTTTACGATCAAGAAGCTAAAATGTATAACACCTCCAATTCTGGGTTATACTTTACTTCGCTGATTCCGAATAAAGTCCTTAGAACACCAACTTCGTTTATCGGTAGAGACATACTAATCGAAATATCTGTCTTATCTATAATAACAACTGTATTGACTTAAAATAAACTTTTAGCTATCGAATACCTGCATATTCTTGCAAGATGCAAGTATTATGTCTAATAGTTTACACACAGGTCTACAATACAAGAAAACAAACGACTCATTTAACCTCAAATTCAATACGAACAGGTTTTATGCAAAAGTATTTCATTATGCTTGCTTCAATAGCTATATTAAAATATGAAAGCAACTGAACATTGATTAGAATTTTCGTAAAATCACTAAATACTTATTTTTTAACTTAAACTAATATTTACATTTGAAGAAAAGATTAGACATTCTACACTTGCTCTCTCTTTCTAACTTCAACAAAATGCCGTAACGTATAGGGTATACAACAACTCGAAATTTTCATAGCAATAGTAGATCAAAATAAATTTTTTCTATAGTAAAATCCTATGTTGCGTCTTGCCAGAAACACACGGTATGTAGACCTTAAGATCATCAGTACGTTTAGTATTGGAATTTCATTGTAAAATTTCCAATTTTTGTTTAACCGATTTTGACGTGTCATGTGTCAAAATGTAGAACGGAATGTCCTCTATCCGATAACTATTTTCCTTTTTGACAAAGGTCACTTAAATGACCTATAGGTTAACTCAAACAATGGACTTCAAAATTACCGGATGTTTGGCAAACAAACAAACTTGTTAAATCAACAAATTTAAACAAAAAATATTAAAAAATTCGATAGATCATTTGTACACACGTTAATTGTAATCAATTCAAATTAATTAACAATCAAAGTGTTTTGTGTTGGACGCGGGAGTTAAACTACTGAAGGTAAGAAGAATTTTTATTTAATAATTTTGAGTGGAACTTGTATTTCAATATAGCCCTTCAGGATTTTCATAAAATCATTGTTGTTTCCGTATTTTTATAAAAAAAGATACATTACTTTAATAATGTCATTTGGGTTCCTACCTGCTATTTGGAGGAACCTTAAACAACCTTATCTTTATGTCCAAATTAGTGAGATCATAGAGTACTTTACAAGTTGAATATGTTTATTTCGAATAAAAACGTGAAAATTCACGATAAGTTCAATTTTTAATGAACTTTGAACTTTCAATAACGTTTGTTTTATAAAGTAACTCCATTCCATTGCTTTCTAAAGTTTATACAAGTATGAAATTATTACTATAATTAAAATTGTCACAAGATCTGCTTGTCATGAAGGAACACAACTTTTTTAGAAATGACTAAGCTTCATACATTTTAAATTTGTGTACAGCTGCTTCAATGAAAAGACTAATGAAATTTCATTTGTAACATTTAATCACTAGAAATATTTGTATTTGGTATATACTATATGATGGAAAATCACGAGCATATTTTCTTGCTGTTTGTTTACATATTCTTATGTAAACTCTGTTTAATATCCGATTTGTTTAGTTTTAGTACGATTGACCTCAGTTACGGGTTAATGTCAGGTTGATCATTTACGGTTTCGTAAGAAAGTTAAGTTTTAAGTAAATTTAGTAAAAGGAACAATGACTTCTAAGCGACTAGACGTATGAATACTACACTATTGATTAAGGTGCCGCAGTAAAGCATGATTTACTTAAATTAGTTTACAGTTCATTTATATAAAAAAATGAACAGTGAACAAACGAGAAGTGTCTATAAAGACGTAAGCAAAGGCGGCAGGTATTTGTATATTTGTTTAATCGGCTTGAACGTGTCTGTAAACAAACCGGAGCTGTGAAAATAGATCCCGGTTGTAGAGAAACGACAGGTAGCTTGAAATTGCACTTAGACAACTCAAACTCTTGCTATACATACAAATAGCAATTTCTCACACGAACGTAATGTAAATTTACATCTACTTTATGTTTAAATTGTTTTCTTTCAAAATGTTACCTGCGTTTTTCACCGGTCCTACAAAATTAAACAGGCCTCTTTCTTCAACTAGATCAAAAGTTCAAACCGTGCACTCATTCATGTCATCTACTATTATGATTACAAGTGAAATCCGATATGACATCTAAATCCGTAATCTATGTAGAAGCGATTCATTTGTCATATCGTCGAACAATGGCGTTTCGGATATATCACAACTATGACAGCGTTCCTTTTAAACCACGATTTTTTATATTTAATGGTATTTCAAAATGACATTAATGTGTTTCGGAGAATAACTGTTAATATTCTGATATCCCGAGTATAGTATTGATTGCATGTGATTAATTTTTTATGACATATTACTGATGCCAGAAACCAACAAATATTTTCAATTTTTATTAATACGTTAATGGTCCGGAGACGAATATCTAAAACCCTTATCATAAATCAAGAACAACAAATAGAATTGATGAATACTAGGGATATTAATCACAATCGTCCAACTAAAAATAGGAAAAAACAGCAATGTCAACATAAATGTTTTTTTTAATTCTAGTATTTAATTATTTAGAACAAACCTGAAATAAAAGATCTTTGTTGAAAACAAGGCGTCGTTGTAACATCCAATAGTTTAATAATTTCGATATTAAAAATGATTATCACTTGATAAGTATGCAACTAAATATCCAATCAAATAGATTTCATTGACCTTTATTTTTTATCTACAAATCTAAGTATTAGGGAAATTGCTTCGTGTCAATTACCAAATTTTGTGAGATTCTTAAATTTTATGTGAATTTTAACGAAAAGAAACGTGCATTTTGCAGCCTATAGGTTGAATAAATCTGAGTGAAGCCTGGATTCACTTTAAAAAGATGAGAAACTTTGCACTTGCTTCTTTGAGAAGAGAGAAATCAGCTTACCTAGAATTTTTGATATCACAAAACAATCCTAGTCTACTTTGAAAAACTTTAAAATCATTTAATATGTCGAACAAAAGTGAAACTGATTTACCAGCTCATATGTGTGATCCCTCTAAAATTAATGATTGTTTTATATCAGCTATAATAAAGATGTTGTAGATCAGGATACTCTTAACTCTTACAATAGCAGTAAATTTAGTAATGACATCTCTTTCTCATTTAGTCTTGTTGATCAAAGAACTGTATTTAACACAATAACGTCATTTAAATCTAATGCTGTTGTTTGTGGGAACCTAAAGTAAAGGTTCTGTTGGCATAACTGATCTTTGCCCTATTAGCTTAATACCAGTATTGTCAAAAATTCTAGAAAAATTATTCATTTGCAAATTGTATCTTATCTTAATAGAACAATATTTTATTTCATAGGGTAAGTTGGAAGAAGTCTAGAACACTATTATTTTTCTTTTTAATTAGGACATTGTAAATTTAAGTGGTATCCAGACAGAAAAAATATTTTAAAAGTTCATACACTTAATCCAATCGTCTTTTATGGGATGTACAGAAAATGTCATACATTTTCACGTAAAGCATGTCGTCATCCTCAGGACTATCATCAGACTCTTGGGAAACAAAGTCAGAATTTTCATCGGAAGACGACTCATCTACAACTTTTTAAGTTTGGACTTCTTGCTCGAATCTTTATCACGTTTTGCTAGTTTACGTTCTTCTAGCATACGTTTTTTGCTTCTACGCTTTTTCTATTTCCAATGTTGTCAAATGAGGTTAAAATTGCTGCTACCTGTTTACTACGTTTTCTGGTTTCCTGAACACCACGTGACGTACTAGGAACAGGATTTATTTTATTCAACATTGTCCCTGGTGTATCTTTAGTAGGAGTTACTTCATTTTCATTAACAGCTGATTGTGATGAACCAGGCGAAGGGCGTTCTTCAATAATTTCGTCCATGTTTTCTTCTACAGCATCCGGCAAATGTTGTCTAGGTTCAGATTCATCATTCAAGAAGGCATACTCTGGAATGGCGTTAGGGTTATATGGATGGATTCCAGTTGCCTTAAACGCTGAGACCCCATTCTCTACCGTGGCTGATTTGGACCATGCATCTGCTAAAAGTTTCCCAAATACCATTCTGTTGATTTTTCTAGTTGGATTTGTTTTAATATACAAATTACAAGCTTTGGCATAGTTTGATTTTAAACTTTAAAAAATGCTCGGTCTAATGGTTGCAAAATTGCGTAGTGTGACTTGGAAGGCACAGCAATATTATTCCACAAGCATCCGCGTATTCCAGCATTTCAACGGAGTTGCAATGTGTTGCGTGTCCATCCAAAATCAAAAGAACTTTTCCATTTGGCTTCCTAGGGACGAAATGTGTTCTCAACCAGTTCAAAACAAATCGGTGCTAATATAAGCAGACTTTTGATTCATATATACAGCCGAACCGGGAGGCATTCCATCTTCAAATTCGGATTTTTGTTTTGCCTTTAAAAATACAAGCAGGTGGTAAGAAGGAGCCTTCTGCATTACAGCAGGAAATAACGGTGATAGTTTCCCCTTTTCTGCTGAAGTAACTGCTGCAACATTTTTGGAACCCTTTTGGGCAATGACAAATCCGGTTTTATTATTTAATTGCAATCCTGTTTCGTCCATATTAAAATATTTGATGGCTTGTTCATAATATCATTTTCAAGCAAAATTTTTCTAAAAGCTGGAAATATGACTGAACTTCCACCTTGTTCATGCCTTGGCAGCGGGCAAGTGAAACCCCTTCTGATTTTCGAACACTTAGGTCAGGATGGCGTTTTAAAAACATATTGAGCCAGTCATAACCTGCTAGTTCTTTGTTCTTATTAAATGTATGCTTTATGCCCAAATTTTCTGCCAAATGAAATGCCATCGATCGTACATCTTCGCGGGTTGGTGCAAAACCGAACTTTTGGAGCTTAATGATGTGAGTTTTAAGTTTTTCCTCGTTCGCATTTCCTAACACTGAAGAAGGTCCTAAAGCTTTTTGATAAGTCATTATTTTTTTCTTCTTCTCAAAGTAGGAGCCGGGACACCGAAGTTTCTGGAAGCAGCATTGACACCCATTCTGCCACTTCGAACTGCTTCAGTAGCATTCAAAAGTGCTTCTTGTGTCCATAACCCTCTGCAATTGTTTTGTTTTCGTTTATATTCGGTCGGCATGTTGCTAAAAAAATAAAACAAGAGTATATATATATAGAAAATTGATTTGAAAAAAAAATGTTGCTCGAAATTTGCGTTGTAGAAAAAAAGTTCAAACAAAATTATACCTACATAATGTAATTTACAATAAATTTCTTTCTATAACTTTTTTCTACCATTAATACTTTTGGAGATATAATTAAAACAATTAATGTCACGTGATAACCATATCTTAGTAATTACTTGTCAGATCCAAAATAGTTTAAATAAAAGTTGTGTAGAAATGAATTACAAACAACATTTATTTAACGAAATATTTAAAAAATTAATATTTTTGAAAATAATCTAAAAATAAGAAAATCTATGTAGGTAATCTGCTGTTTTGGCTCAATGGATTATTCCCAAAACTAATCAGATCTTGTAAATTATAAATAACACCTACATGCTAAGTTTCATGAAAATCGAACTGGTGGTTTAGTCGTAATTTTGTTTACATACGGACGGACGGCCGGCCGGCCTAAAGACAAAAAATTTTTTTGCTTCATACTAAAAAGGGGAGTCAAAATTTTCAGTTTAGAAACCGCCGCATAACTCCCCATCATATAATGATGTGGAGTAACAACTGAATACCTAGTTTTTAAATGGGCCAACTATCCCCTAGAATACAGAGCCATCTAACCCGATTGTGCGGGAGAGATGGCCCACTTGTTTTTTCAATAAGGGTTCGGCAAAATACAAGCCCGCCAATGGAAACCTAACCTCTTGGTGCCACATTAACACATTATATCAACAAAAGTGATTTTTCTTTCGTAAAACATAAATCAATTACAAATTAAACAGCACCCAAAAAGTTTCTGGTGGTAGCAAATCATATTATCATCAATAACTTACCTAATTTATGGAATAAACCTGCACTAACCGATGTCGCGTGAAATTTGAATATGCTTGGAAAAATAGACAAAGGAGTCATCTCACCCTGCAGGGCCATCTCACCCGGAATTACCCTATATCAATCTGGATTTCGTAAGGTTACAGTACAACTACAGCGCTCTTTAATTTGACCGACAATATCTTTAGAGCGATAGATAATAAGCTTGCTGTTCTTATGGTTTCGCTTGATTATTCTTAAGCATTCGATAAATTGAACCACTCTTTATTATCTGCCAAACTTACAATTTTGATAAGCTTGCTGTGTCCTTTTCGATTCTTATCTAACTAATCAAATTCAAAAAGTTCGTGTTAAAAATAACTTGTCCTCTACTCAAATAATATCGTCTGGGGTCCTTCAAGGATCTATCTTAGGTCCCTTATTTTTTATTATATACACATCCGACATGTCTAATGTGATTAAAAAATCTCAAATATTTGCATATGCTGACGATATAATGTTAATGCACTGTTTTAATCCTCTTGAATATATATACGACGGTATTAATGATGATCTTAATAGAATTTTGGATTACTCGCCTAAAAATAATCTAAGTATTAATGAAAAAAAAGTCTATCGCAATGATTTTTAGTTCACAAGTTCACCGTGAGTTTTTGAAAGGGCATATTATGATCAACATCAATAATCAGATTGTACCATTCTCAGCTGAGGGTGAGAACTTAGACGTCGTCTCTGATAAAAATCTAAGATTTTCTCACCACATTAACAGCTTGCTTCAAAACACTTATGTAAGTCTAAGAACTTTATATAGCAACCGTTATATTCTAAATTTCAAGATACGCACAAAACTCTGCGTAACCCTGTGGTACTCTCTATTTTATATTATTGTAATGTAGTTTATTATCCTTGTCTAGACCTTGTTTGTAAAAATAAAATTCAGCGTGTACAGAACAATTGTGTTAGGTTCATTTATGGTCTAAGAAAATTTGATCACATTCCTACTAAAATTAAAGAATTGAAACGATTGAAATTAAACAATGTTGTTCAAATGCATTATGTAGTTTTTGTCCACCAGCTAGCTGCTTTTAACCTCAAACCCTTCTTATCTTAGAAATAAATTAGTGTTTCGTCATAATATTCACGATCCCAAACTGGACAGCTACATTTACTAACTTGACTATGACATTCGACAGCACTCTTCAGAAGGTCTTTCACTTATACTGCAGTATCAACTTATAACTCAGTTAAACCTCATTTTAAATCTATGCCCTTATAAATTTCGAAGGCAAATTAAAGCATTATTCTTTAGCAAGTACACTTGATTAGAGCATAAATATGTTAATTTTATTTTATTGTCTTGTTTAATTAAAAATCTTTTTAACTACCGTTATATTAGATTAAGTGTAAGAATAGCCTTAGGCTAAACTTCGCCTAATATTTACGCAGATAATCATTTATAGAAATTGTAATTTCATCTAAATAAAGACTTATTATTATTTGATGAGATACTTACTACTTTTAACAAATAATATGGAAACTTACATGGCACAAAATGTATGCTAATCATTCGAGATTGTTTTTATAAGTAGCTTCTCATCAACTGGAAGAAAACTGAATTAGCGTTAATGATTTGTCAAACTCTTCTTTTTAAATATGTTATGTTTTTAAGATGGATATGATATCGCTCGCATCCACATTGGACAATATACAATATAAGTGGAATCCTTATTACGATTCAAATCAGAAATTAATAATCTTTCTGCTTAACCCAAAGTATTTTTGGTAAAACGTTAAAAAATGAGATTTCTAGTATGCTAGAATAAGTTTCTATTGGTGAGTCTAGTAATAACATTCAATCTACTCAACTAATATTTTACTTATTCAACAGCATCACCAAATCGGCTTCCAATCTATGGGTCATTACGAATTCTCACGTATCATCAATTTCAATTTTGATTGGCTTAGTTTTAGCAGAATAACTTGATGGTATGCCCTCAAACGCTCTGCTTATTCCATAGCATTATTCTTAATATTTCATAAATCCGTTTGTTTAGATGTTTTTTCTCAAAAATGGAAAAAAGCATTTATTCTATCAATTTTGAAACAGGCTCACCCAGCGTTGTAAAAACTTCGGTTTCTGTTTTTTTTCAACCATCTTAATAATCATTCTCAATACTTGCTGAGCAGCCGTTTTCGCAATATTCATTTATCGGCGCTATCGTGGATTTCCAAGCAGATACAGTTTACATGGACTTTTAGAAAGCGTTGGATCGAGTAAATTAGGTAAACTGAACTGATTTGGTATCAGCGTTAGACACTTCTGGTTCACATCAAAAAACTCACCTTGGGTCGTTTTTTTTATTAATGAGATTGGATATAAAGCAGTCCATTCCAAAATCTTACAGTCTGCAAATACATTCACTCCATAAAACTTCAACATAATCTGAATAAGTTGGATTAGATATCAGTTTACTCAAATTGCTTGGCTTTATCGCACGATACTGTAGAACTCTTGTTTGTCCTTTGGTCCACTATAAGCTGAAAATTTCTTATTGGTATGGGCACTGTACTGTTAACAAACGAAATTGACTGCTCTTAAACTATCCGTGCCTATTTATCCCACTAAAAATCTCGAACCATTTCATAAAGATTCCATCATACTGAGTATGGTTGTCATTGGTGTGACTAACAGAGTTGAATTTAATTCCGTTTGTTGGTCTTAATCATCACAGCTTCAGCTCCCTCTTCTTGAGAACTGAGTCTTCAGTTTAATATCACATTGCAAAATACTAGTTTATGGACAACCGCCCCACTTGGTGCTGTTTATGATACAATTTTCAACCATAATGTACCTCTTTTTCACTTTATGGAAGGCTGTCAATGCTAAACGTGAATGTCAGAATAAATGTGTGAATTTTAAGAGTAAAAACTGTCAATTTATAAACACAAGCAAAGAACGACTTAATATACGTCGGTATGAAAATCCTTTCTGTATTTTATATTTGTTTGAGTAAAATTATAAAATCTTGTATGCAACTCGTCTATAACCCTTGTGTTAAAGTTTCGCCACCGTTATACCCTTGCACCTTCGTCGCTAGTTCATAATTATGTGGCTCGTCCATAAAAAACGTAGATTATGGACTTGTTTCATAAATAGCTGTTACAGTTTATAGTGTAGAATGTACCTTTTTTAATTGTATACGTTAGTATACTATGTTTCCGACATAATTAATTTTTTTTGCGGTTAAGACTGTAAGGTTTGGGTTATTTAAACAGTAACCGCTTATTGGTTTAAATAAATAAATAAATCACATCCAACAAACTACGCATATGAGAACTGTGATAATTAAATAAAATAAAAAAACAACGTTAATTCATATTTTATCTCACTATTTAACTGGGTAATAAATTAACTACATGCCATATACTTCTATCGTTACATATTCTCTAGCATATACTTGTGTAAACGCTTACAGTGATGTTCCAAATAAAAGTTGTTTGTAATTTAGTTATAAACATAAAATTTTTTGACTTGATGTTGAGATACGATAATCACCTGACATTTATTGTTTTAACAATATCTTTAAAGTATTCATTGTACGTAAAATTTCTTATTTTATCTACAACTTTATTTGAATTATTTTTTTCTTCAATGCACTGCTTGTTTTCTAAGTTTTTCGGCAATTTTTGATTTTATAACAATTTAGGCTACTGCAGGATTGGACCGTCACAAAATGGTTACCAAATTTACCGACATTTAGTTTACTATAGTGAGGGGCTTTATTATAAACCAAAAACTGAAACAAGCAAACAAGAATTGAAGGTAGACTAGTAAAATCAGGTAATCAACTTGTCCACAAAACCAGATTGTAAACTGAAAGAAGCTGACGAAGCACAGTTTTTTCAAAAGTGGAATACCTCATTTTTGATTCCGTTCAAATTTATTCTGTAATAAATAGTTACCCCGTACATATATTTTGTTATAACCAAATTTGCACTAAAACTTAACTAACGTTTTATTAAATTTGTTTGGTAAACTTTTAAATTTTTTTAACGAATTCTATTAGTTAGTGAATTCTATCTGTCCGTTCGTACGTCTATCTGTCTGGCTCAAAAAATTTCAAAATTATAACATATAGTTTAACAGACACTGTTATTTTCAATATGTATTTGAATGGAAATCCAACATTGCCACCAATACATTTAAAATTTGGAACAAGAATTCTAAAAAAAATATTTATACTTTTGTTTGATTACATAATTATTATAATAAAAATATTTTGGAATAAAAAATTACTTAGTAGATGGTTTAAACAATACTTGTATTAGTATAAATTATAATTATTTCAATAAAAGTGCTATTAGGGTTTCTTTTGAAAATGTTCCAAAAGACAACCAAAGTCTCCTATTTTTTTTTTAAATTTTGGTAGGAATTTGTTTTAGAAAGATGTTATAGAAAATGTAATTCTGAGCAACTTTTGTATTGGATTTTTTAGGAAACGACCCCTTAAAAAGTTCACCTCCGATCACATGAAATACCTCTAATCACATGGATATTTAAAGTTTTTTAAAGAAACAAATTGTAATAACTATAACCTACCAATCAACACCGTTCACCTCCGATCACATGAATTAACACTTATTTGAACTTCTAATTTAACTAATGTTTCCCATATACTATGACGTTACTTTAATTAATAACTTTTAAGGGGACGTTTTCTAAAAAAAGTCAAACAAAAAGTTATTCAGAATTTAATTTTCTATATGGAAATAATTAAATTTTCATTTATATTTAAAAAACTAAAAATGCCGCTGTCTTAAGTGTAATTTTGACTTTATTGATTTTATCGAAAATTTATAAAAAATTGTTAAATATTAAATAAAAGTTTTCATACGCTACAACTTATACTACGTCTTGTTGAAGACTAAGATAAATCGAGTGGATATATTTAATTTTTTTTTAACTTTACAAATGGACAGTTCATTACTGAAAGTAGCAACAAAATGTATTTCAACCTTTATCTATAAATTAAATCGTTTCAAGTCGCACTAAACCGTAGATTTCATTTTCACTGACAAGACTTGAGCTATACTGTGTAAACCTGCCTTAAGATATATAGTACTAGCTTATCTAAACTTATAGTAAAAACGATTTTAAATTTTGCTTAAAACCGTTAAAATCTAATTTGTAGTCAGAAAAAAAAACAAAAAATAATTTCAACAAAATTAGTAGAAACTGTAAGTTCAAACATTTTTGTTTCGTAAATTTTAGTTTTCACAAGATTCTGCGGCCTTCTGGTAGGAGTATGTGGTAAGATCAAATCAAGACTCCATGTATTTCGAGCCGAAATGATTGTAGATTTTTTTCATTTGAGTCTAGGTCACAACAGTAAAACATTAAGAGTCAATAATTAAAACCCTCAAATAGTTAAATAAAAAGACAAACTTTAATTCATTTATTTAATTTAATTTAATCATACATTCTATTATTAGAAAAAATATGAGTATTAGAAAATGTAATTTACAACCACTTTTGTTTTGCAACTTATTTATACAGGGTGTTCTATGACAAAACTCTCTAAAACTGTTGAAAATTGTACACCCATTTATATGACATTTCTTGTATCTTTCTTTCGTCATCGAAAATATAATTAATATCATTAAAGATACTGTTATAAGTGTTTTACATATTGTACAAAAAATTTAAAAAAACTGTACAGAATTAAATTGGAAACAATTCACGTAGGTAGAAATTTTTTGTTGAAAAATTTAAAAAAAACTAAAAATACCTTTCTGTATAGCGTATACAAGGGTGGTTTGAAAAGATTCGACCTAACATAGCTACAAAATTTTTATCTTAAAATTTATTTTTATTTTTCTACATACTCTCTTTGTGACTCTATACACTTCTCCCAGCGATACTTCCTATCTCTTTAATCCGTCCAAATAGTACTCGGCGTTCTTCTCTGCAAAATAATTGTTCACGAAGGTGATTGCCTCCTCATTTGACAAAAATCTTTGTCCTCCGAGCGCAGTTTTTAGTTAGATCTGGTGAATAAGAATGGTCAAGCAGTTCAAACCATGGATTTTCGCTATGGCAACTGTTGAGGGTGTGAGACGGAGCGTTGTCTTGAGTGAAACAGAGTTTTTTTTCTGCAAATGTAATGGTTTTTGAAGATAATCGATTAGGATAACTTCATGACTATCCCAAAAACAGTCGCCATTACTTTCACAAAGCTGAAAAAACAGATTTTGCTTTTTTTGGAGCCGGTTCCCCCTTTGCAGTCCACTGTTTTGACTGTATTTTTGTTTCAGGCGTATAGTGGTGTATCCAAGTTTCATCTACAGTAATCAGTCGGCGTCAAAACTCGGATTTATTGCGCCTAAACTGCGCCAACAGAGCATTGGAAATGTTCATTTAAACACGATTTTAGTCTTACGTTAGCAAACGCGGCACCCAACGCGCGGACAGCTTTCTCATGCCTAGATCTTGATTTAATATGTGACAAACACGTTCTTTGGACATTTTCTTTGCCTTTGGTATCTCTCTCACTTTAATTCGGCGGTCGTCTAACATCATTTGGTGAACTTTAGCGATGTTATCGTCAGTAGTTCAGTTTTTGGACGTCCCGAACGTTCATCATCTCCCAAGCTCTTACGGCCACGTTTAAATTCAGTTGCCAAAAATTTCACAGTGGTAAGTGACGGTGAAGTGTCCCCGTATACAGAGTCTAACTCATCCTTAATTTGCGTAAGCATATTCCCTTTCAAAAACAAATATTTTATGACAGCTCGATACTCGTTTTTCTCCATTTTCACAAAAGTACTCACATCGACTCACTCAAACGACTGTCAAATAAAATCTGCGCGTCTAAAATGGGTGAAACTTTGATGTGTTGCTGTCAAAAGAAGCACAACTACATTCCCTGACTTTTATTGACGAGTGCCGCCATATTCACGTTGAGGTCGGAAACTTTTCAGACCGCCCTCGTATAT
Organism: Abscondita cerata; assembly: GCA_030710515.1. Lineage (NCBI taxonomy): Eukaryota > Metazoa > Arthropoda > Insecta > Coleoptera > Lampyridae > Abscondita > Abscondita cerata. The sequence goes on along the minus strand of JALBCR010000359.1, from coordinate 54,275 downwards.
ACATGAGATGCGGTTTCAAAACTAAAAATTTTAACACTTTATTTTTAACTTTTTTCTAAGAAGTAGGTAGATTATAATTAAGTTAAGCAAAAGGGCTTTATAGAAAAGTTTATTTACTTTTTTATTAATTTTTTTATTCGATGACTCCTGATGGTTACGTGACATTTATTAAATTAATAATATCTTCAAGAATATTATTTATTCAACAAAATTGTGAAAGCAAATTTTATTTTATCTGCAGCTTTCATTTAACTATTTTTTCTTGTTTTAAATTTCTAACAAAAATAATATCATCGTTTTTAATAAAGTTTATTGTTTCTTATTTTTTGATTTAGATAGTCAAAAAGCACTTCAGGATTTTTAAAAATATTTTTATTCGAATATTTTAATTAAAAGTTTAGAATATAATGATAATCAAACTTTGTTTAAACAATAAATAATTACCACATGCACGTGACCTTTAATTAGAAATATCTTCAGTAATACTAATTATATAATAAAGTTAGAACCAAAATTTATATTTTGGACAACTCTCATTTAAATCGCTTAATGATGCAATCTACTGCTGAAATTAGACGACAAAAATATGCCTCACAGAATTAAAGATCGAAACCTATGAATTTTAAGAAAAAACTATAAATAGAAGTAGTAGAAAATGTAACTTACAACCACTTTTGATTTGCAATATTTTTTATAATTAATATAAAATTGTTAAGTGAATTACACACAAAATATTTTATTTACACTTATTTAAACAAAAGTACGCCTCTCTGTAATGTGTTCTTCTGTCATGTTTCTAAGGTTTCTAAACTGAAATTCAACGCCCATTTTTATTTTTGCCAATGAAGTAGGTAAATTATAATTAAGCAAAGCTTAAGCTTTGATTAAATTTAATTATACACAACTCTAGTTTAGAAGTTATTTTTAGATTGGAATCATGTGACATTTATTAGTGTAATAATATACCAGGTGTCCCATTTTAATCAATCCACGCAATTAACTTCTGAATTTGTAAAGTAATTTGTATATGTAAATGGTGCAACATTTGAACATCTCATAAATTAAATAAGTTTATACAAAACCAACCGTTTTTAGGGCTAAGTGATACTCAAAATGCGACCAAGCAACCTCCTTGTGGTGAATATTGGGTAATGCTGATGCTGGCGGTGCAACGTATTGTGAAAAGGCTACTGTACTGCCACTTGACTTTAATATTGAAATGAAAAATTGCGAGATTGAAGTTTTTAGGTTTGGGTTTATAAAGTGTAGGTTTGGAAGTTTGGTTTTTGTAAGTTTCAATTCATGAGCTTGAAACTAAAAAAGTAGGATCTTTAAATAACCCTGGATATTGATTTGAAGGTCAATGTCGTTGTCACATTTTAACGGGAAATTTTTCCTTTCTTGAATCCGGTGTTAAAATCAAATTTTAGAACTAAAAATCACTATGACCTTTAAATGATCTTGAAAATGTTCTGAAGGTCAACATGGTTAAGGTCGTTGTCATATTTAAGGATGACCTTTTTTTTAAAGTACCTTTACATCGTTTAGACTGCTAGAAAACTCAGATGAATAGCTACCACTTAGTTTTTAAGCATTTGACCTCAAATAAACCTTATAAAAGGTCACAAAAATAAACTTGTGAATATTATTTTAGACGTACAATTTTTCTAAATCCGGTGTAAAAATAGGGGTTCCTATTTAAAAACCGAGTTCACCTTAAAAACCTTCAAGATAAAAGTTGAAGGTCATCATCGGATGAAAATAACTTTTGCTTCAAATATATTTTTTGAAAAAGTCAAATTCAGAAGTTAATAGCGTGGATTGATTAAAATGGGACACCTGGTATATAATAGAAAATTGAAAATTAGGTACATTATCTACACCGTTCATTTAAACTATTTTTTGTGTTTATTATTTTATAATACTTATTTAAATTTTGGCGTTATTCCGATAACCAAAACAGTACTTTGGAGAAGAGAAGACTTTTGAGGTATCTTCAAAAATATTTTTATACATATTTTTTTAAATAAAAGCTACTTATTTAATCAAAATACATCCAATCAAATTTTGTAATCGTATGTTGCTTCGTGTTTCATTCTGTTTTTGTTATTAGTATGCGTTAATGATATTTTTTATAGTATTGATCACAATTATAGATTATATTTCAAAACATTAATGACTAATTGATGTCATTTTCAACACTCTGACATCGATTAATAATTTAAATTACGATGCCATCAGTTGTTTATTAAACAGAAAAGTTATACATGAAACCGTAATTAATTACATAAAAAAGCTGGCAATTTGTTGATAAATATGACATTTGAAAATGAAGTACGATTAATGGCCACGTTTTCTGAGATAGCAAAAGGGGTAAGTTTTAATGTATAAACGAGTAAATAATTTCGGACACGCAATGATACGCTTATTGAGGTAATTATTATAATTAACTATGGTAATTATTACAATCATTATCACCGAATACACCTGACAACAACGATATAATTTCACAAAACAATTCTTTCTTATCTCGAAAACAATCTGAAAATTAAAAAAAAGGAAAAAAGTTTGTTTTGTATCAAAAAAATTATGCTGTTGTATTGAACTGAGTCAGTTGTTTTGTTTAAGGATGAGTGGGTGTTAAGTGCTCTTTATTAAGCTATTAACAAGATTTTTTAAACCAGAAGCAGTGGCTTATTTAACAGCTTTTGTCGGTAAATATTTATTTTACTTTTAGGAGGAAACCCTGTACAGTTAAATACGATATTGACAAGCGGTATAAGTCAAAGGTGCTTTATATTTTAAAACGTTTGTCGTTGCTTTTCTAGCTCATAAAATCATCAAATTGTCGGGGATTAATTATCTTAATAATTTATAAATAAATTTACATTAGTGTATAGTGCTTCAATCGATCGATTTATTTAGATAAAGTATTTATAAGGAAACCCAACGTATATTAGTTTAGGTGTATCTTTTGAAAACTTTTAATTCATTACCTACAGATTATCTAATTAATCAAATTTCAACTCAAGTAATTCTCCTTCAGAGAAATTAATAATTGTAAAAAATGTTGTATGTCACAAAAATCCAAATTTTCATTTGGATATTTTATGAAAAATTGATTGATGGTTAAAATGTTAATAATAAATAATTGGCAATTAAGCGTGAAAAGTCATAACAGTTTTGGTTTTCAAAGTCCTTATTTGCCGCTGAACCAGCTTGATCAGGCATGAAATTTCATGACTAGTTTTCTGAGAGGGCGTAACATTACCAACCACAAATCAAAAATGCAGTGGCAACTCTTATAACCTGTTCTTTCTTTTTTTCTTTAAATCTGGTCCGTACTAAAAACTTTTCCGCGCACCAAATCATATAGAGACTTGAAGAGGTAGGAAATGTAATTTCCGATTTAATTTTCATTTATATTCGAGAACAGTAACAAGGTAGCGATTGATTTAAAATTTAAATTGTCTATAATGTAGTTCAACTCGGTATGTAGTTCTATTAAATACAGCTCTGTTCTGTACGTCGAATATGCTTTAGGACACCCATTTCATTCCGAAGTGTCATTGGAATACCTATGGTTTACTACTATCTTGTGTATTTATAGCTTGTTGTTCGAACTGCGGTTTCGAACAAAGGGTATATTCTTTAAGGTGAAGCTTGTTAACGTATTCCCATATGCACAATATTTCATTTTAAATAACATTGTTTATATTTCTTTATAGTCGGACTGGTTCATTTAGATGTTCGTGTAATAACGAATCGACACAACAATAAGCAATATGCTGTCTTGAAAATGATTGCTTTTTCTTTGAACGGATTATTTGCTGCTACATTCTGTATGTGGCTGATATATTGTTCTTTACACTAATGAAACATTTACACTTTTCAAAATACAATTTTTGCCACTAATAGGTGTTTGTAATTTCTATATATTTGCCATGTTCGTACGTACGTACAGCTACTTACTTTAACAACCAAAATAGGAAACTGTCAACTTTTTACTACTTTTTTAATTCTTCTTTATGTAATGCAACAAGAAAGTCATATCGTAACAATTTTTAAAATTTGAATTAATTTTTCCATAGAACTTCGTGAAGCTATATTTTAAACAATGCCTATTTGTATAACATGAAAACTTTGTAGTAATTATAATTTAGAACAAGAAAAAAACTTCTCGTATTCCTAGTGCTATGCATTACAACAATCATTACACCTATCCTCTCCACAAGCTATCGTTAATGGTTTTGCTGATTACTTTATATTGACTCTGATCCTATTTGCTACAATGAACTTCACAACTACTAAATTCTTCTTTTTGTGCAATGTTACGACGAAATATATTTGCTTTAAGGTCAGCTAAAAACAAATCTATTGCCGGACCAGATGGATTACCCAGAGACTGTGCATGTTTTAACAAAATTATCAGAAAAGTTTCTGTCTTTCTGGAAAGATCGTGTGTGATTCCTGTTTTAAAAAAAGGGGATACCTCTAATATAAAAATTATAGGCCTATTAGTCTTTTAAATAATTTTGCTAAACTATTCAAAAGCTGTACTTTTAAATCAAATTTATCCTTTAGTGAAACAACGCATAACTTCAGTCCAATATGGGTTTATTGCAGGTAGACAAACAATTTCTAACTAACTAACGATATCTGAAATTGTAAACCGCAGAGTCACGTTGATGTTATCTACACTGACGACTTTTGCAACTTAGCGAATAAATTACATTTACTTGATTTTCATCAATCTTTAATTAATCTGCTCTTATCATATTTAAATCATTGTGAGCAGTTTGTCAGATATGGTAATTCTTCATCTCTATCATATAAAACTTCGTCTGGTGTACCACAAGGATCCATTTTAGGCCCTCTACTGTTTCATTATTCATAAACGTCTTCCATCTTACATCAACTCTATGAAACTTCTATTTGCTAATGATTTTAAATTTTATCTTGAGATGTGTTTGCCACCTGTCTGTCAGCTTCTTTAAGATTGCCTTGATTGTTTATTGCAATGGTGTGCTTCAAATAAACTTTTTTAAGCATAGAAAAATGTTCAGTCATTTCATTCTCTTTGAAGCAAAATATTATCAATTACGGATACAACGTTGATGGAGTTTTATTATAACAAAATAACAACATTAAGGATCTTGGAGTTACTTTCATACTGCAATATGGTTTTAGTCAGCACATTATTGACATTACAAGTGAAGCTTTTAGAAACTACGAATTTACAGTCAGGAATTGTTATGGTTTTCATAAAGACTGTTCAATTACTTTATATAACTCTTTGTTAGATCTATATTAGAGTACGGGTCTTTAATATGGTATCCACGTTACGAATCTCAGAAGATTTCTCTAGAGGCTGTACAACGAAAATTTTTGAAGTTTTATCATTTCTGGAAGATGGAATTTGAACACTCGACGCTATTAAGGAAACACAACTTTACGTCGCTACAAAATCGCAGAACTATAACAGCTATCAAGTTTCTAGAGTAGATTGCCCATGATTGCTGTCAAGAATTATTATTACAACTATTAATTTTTATTTATTTATGTTTTTTCTCCTTTTTAATTTGTTTAGTCGCACTAGAATTATTTTGTGTTTATATTTTTTTCGTTTTTGGGGTAAACCCGTTGGAAAATTAACATTATTATTATTATTATTATCATTATTATTAACTTTGAAATTTGATCATAAAAGCACTAAATTAATTAATTTGAAAAAAATTATCCAGGTACAGATTATGTGCGCTTACTGTATTTAGACCATAGTCCAACTCAACCCTTCCGGATGATTATGGAATCTTTGAAAAACTCTAAAATTTTGTCTTACTTAATTTTGTGAAGCATTTGATCAGCTGGAGACTATTTGGCGTATCAAGACTGGTCTGTTGTAAGTTTAATTTACATAAAAATTGTACATAATGAGATTTGACGTAATACGGGTCTTTATTAGTAAAATTGACAAAAACTGAAAAAATTCGAAAATTTTTCAATGATCAGGACGGTTTTCAAAATGGGAAACTTGGATTTGTCACCACCACGATACCCCATACAACAATTAAAAAACTCAGAATTACCTAATTTGATGCAGGGGCAAAGTACTACTTTCACGGGCTAATTACTGTGGAAATTAAGTAATTACGGAATTTCTACCCACTGTCATAATTCATCCTGTAGGAATCTTCAAAAATAAATCATTTTTTTTAAACAAAGCTCAAGAGTGTAAATAATGGAACGACTCTGTTCTTTTCTCATTATTGTGTTCAAAGAAGTATACACTGAGTCCAAGATAAGAATAAACAGCATGGGGATCTTGAAAACGGTAAAAGATACAAGATACATTATTAAATATGTAATAAAAAACACTACCAAATACAAGGTGTTTTTTGTATGCATCATATAAAAATAAAGTTGTTGATGGTTTCTCCGAGCTAAAATATTGGATTAAAAATTTGAAATCACCATTTTCTAAAGCTCTAAAGGTGCTAATGAAAAAATGTTTTTAGATTTATAATATTTTAAAAGTAAGCGCATAAACTACGAGAAATAAAAATCTAAAAAGTTATTTTTTGTAAAATCTCGAAAACGAAAAATATTATTAAACTTTTTCAAACACCCTGTTAATATACTCTAAATTGCAACCTTGTATATTCTACCGTATTCAAAAGATCCCATGCTATTTATTCTTATCTTGGACTCAGGTATAGGGTGTTGATTATGTGACTAAACTGATTTTAATTTTAAGACCAAATTATTATTTAAATATAGATCTAAAACGGTTTTGTCACCAAGTTAAAACTTCATACTAATTTGCATATTCAGTTATTTACGAAAGAGGTTTTTTTTTTAATTATTTTGACACCCCGTATCATAAAAATAAAAACCGTTTAGGACTTATGTTTATGTATAGTTTTGTCTTATAATTGAGTACGAAACAACTTCCTGAAGTTTTGCCACCCCCTGTATTATTAGAAAATCCTTCGACCTTTGGTATCCGGTTTCTTATAATCTTTCTTGTTACACCCATCTTCTCTGCATCTTTTCATGTCATTCATTTTCTTCTAGTATTCTTTAAATATGGAGAAAACTTAAAGTCTTAAGCCCATCGGATGATTTATTGTGAAATGCTTAATTACTAGATGTTACATGTTGTTGACTACTTTCGGCCGAAACTAGGCCATTTTCAAAACTAAAACTAAAAATACATGATGGGAAATGTTGAATTGATTAGATGTAGGTAATTAAAAACTTATAAACTGGTTGAATATTTGTTTAAATACTAATGTTTAAATTTGGAATGTATAGAATTAAAATTAAAGGATGGTCTAAGACCAATTCTGGGGTGAAACCCATTGAATAAAACCTGACACTCTTCCGAGTTTTCTAGTATTCTACCATCTTCTCATCATTTTTTTAAATTATTCTTATTTTCCATACTTGCTGTACTGCAGCTTTTTCTGTTTATTTTGTCTAGATGACCCCACCACAATAGTTGCTTCTTTTCTTCTTATAGATCTTTACTTTATCTCTATAGAAAGTAACACTGTACTGCGTAAATAAAAATTTTAAGTTACGACCAGGATGACACCAAACTGAACATTTTCTTAAAACAATTATCTATTTTACTTGCAACAAATGCTGTGTTAGTTTCACCATAAGGCTCAGTTTAATCAAACAAAATTGTTTTAATTATAAATTTCATGTAGATTGAAAGATTGAGGAACATCAGATAGTTAGCCGGCTCCGTCTTTAGAACTGAGAAAAATTTATTATTTGCTATGAAGTTACGTAAAAATGGAACATTTATAAAAACACCAGCAGCTACCGCTGAAGACACGAAGAACCAAATACAGCAAAACCGGGAGGTGACCATTTTGAATATCCGCTACATAGATTATAAATTTTGTTTTGTTTTTGGTTTTGGTTTTCCACAATCTTTTGTTTACGTTGTAATTAGATGGCAGATTGTGTTATGAATTTAATTTTTAACTGCTTGTTACGGTTTGTGTTTGAACTGGTAATATCTGTTTATTTAGAAATGAAGTTGATAACTGTTATAGAATAATATTAGAAAAATCCAGATGTAAATTTTTGAATCACTTAATAATATTAGGTGAAAATATTATTTATTTCTTTTTAGAATAAGGAAGAAAGATTTAACAAAATGTATAGAAATTCTTAAATATGTCTTGCCTAATTCCTTTATTAGAAATTGTGCATATGCCAAAGCACTCATATCTTCCTCGTAACCTATCGCCGTTCTTCTTTGACACAGTAAGATATTATTAAAATTTACTATTTGGGCGATATAAAAACGAATGTATGGCTGTATGAACTTGACAAATTGTTATTATAGTTTTATATAATTTTTTTAGAGGCATACAATCTGTTGACGATTGTTTTTATCTTACTGAGTTTGAGTTTCTAGTAAAGAATTGATCGAGGCAAATTACAACTACCAGTTCAAGAGCCACTAAAAGGAAGAACGTTGATAAGTTACGAGAAAGATATGGATTCTGACATACGTAAAAACAGTAGAAAAGGAATGAAAAAAAGTAAAAAAGGAACGAAGAATTTAATTTACAATAATTACATTTTAATATTTACAAATAGTTGTTGAAACTTTATATTTGGTTCAATTTTTGAATTGAACTAAGATTTTTGGTTTATTATCTGATAACTTTAGTTGACCAAGAACTCTTAGGTTTTTTACTTACATCTTGATTTATGCACTACATTTGCAAAAATGCCGGAAAACTAATATTTTTGAAAAATTTTCTTTTATAAATTTACACATAGACGTATAATCTAATTCTGAACAACTTTTCTCTTAGGCATTTTTAATATCTTGTCATCTAACCTCACTTTTACATATTTAAGGAATATTTTTTTAATTTGCTGCCATGACAGTGGTCACATGACATTTGTCAAACTGTTTTGTCATTCGATATGATAAATTCATTTGCCAAAAGAAATTTTCGGATATCTCAATTACAAAATTTTTACCATTTGATGCAAACTCTTTGCGCGGTCACTGTATAAGGTATAAGAAAAAAATGTTAAACTTTGTAGTCAATAGTGATTAATAACTTGATAAAAACAAATAGGACACCCTGTATATTTTCTCCCCGATCGATATAGAATTAAATTCTCTACTTTTTGCTATACATTCATAATAATTTAATAATCTACAAATAATTAATGGTTCCGCAAACACAAACAATTACAACAACTTTTAGTATTCTGTGCCGATACGACCAGCTAACGCGACTTGTTCGGACCGTAGTCGCGAGTAGAGCGTCTGTTTCGACGACACGACTTTGCACGGTTTGTCATCTGTGGCTCGTCTCTAAAACGGCCAGACTAACAAGCAGCACGTTCTCGAGCTGCTTCTTCAAGAAATTGGAGTTCTCTGGATGTTCAGATTGCAGTGCATTTCCTCGCTCCTATCGTATAAAGCGCTTTTTCTTGTGATTCTTGTCTACCAAAACTATTGTAAAACACACTTAAATTAGTAAATATTATTTAACACTACTATCAAATTCTCTCTAGCATTTGCTCTGAATTTTCCAGCATGAAATCATTCTACATTCTCTAAACGTGGCATGTTCTACAAGTGAAGACTAAGATGTCTTTCACAACACATGTACAAAATAACATAGGCAACGGCCTGGACAATACACGTCCAAAATATCATTGGCAACACATCCCTGGAAGGAGTAGGTCCACCCTGGCGGAGGGCGACCAGAAAAAAATTAAATGTTATTCTTTGTCTTGGTTTGGTGTTTGCTAATATAACTGATTCTCTAACACAGTCATCCACTACAGTAAAATGGTACTTACCATTTTCTAATGATGTATCAACTTCAGTCCATCAATCCACTGCAACAACTTGCTTTCTTTTCTTAGCCTTAATTTTATACCTGTCATTATATAACACGCATTTTATAAAAAAAAGACGTTATTTATGTCACTTTTATCATTCGTGAAATGAATTGACTTGCAAAACATTTTTTTTTCTGTTGTTATACCGTGTGTTCAGTTTAAAATGAACTACACGGGGATATCGGAAACCATTGGATATATAATGTCGGTTAAATGGAACAAAATTTGCGTACTTGTATGCTTATAAATAATCTGGGTTTATTTTATTAAAGAGCCGCTTGAGTATTTAAATACAGGGTGAAAACCAAAAATCGGTGTTTTTTAAAAACTTTAATATTTTACTTATTATAAGAGGCAATAATCTGGGTTTACTTTATTGAAAAGCCGCTTGAGTATTTAAATACAGGGTGAAAACCAACGGTGTATTAGAAAACCTTAATATTTCACTTATTATAAGAGGCACGTTGATCAAATTTTCAGAATAAGTGTAAGAGATCATAGTCAAATTTAATTTTTCTTATGGGCGCGCCGAAAAGACTAGGCCTAGACATTTTTTATTACATTTTTTGGAATAGCCACGATCTCTTACACCTTTTCTAAAATTTGATCAAAGTGCCTCTTATAATAAGTGAAATATTAAGGTTTTCTAATACACCGTTGGTTTTCACCCTGTATTTAAATACTCAAGCGGCTTTTCAATAAAGTAAACCCAGATTATTTATAGGCATACAAGTACGCAACTTTTGTTCTATTTAACCAACATTGTATATCCAACGGTTTCCGATATTCCCATGTAGTTCATTTTAAACTGGACACACTGTATAGTCAACAGTCACCAGTAGTATGCAATCGCCAGAGTGATCAACGGTCAATAATTTCTTGAGTTATTATTAAAAAATGAAATATTTATTTTTAATCCAAAAATTAAGGTATTCATTAACACATTTCTTTTAAACTTTTGAGGTGTATACAAATTAAAATAAAATTAGTTACAAAAATTTTAGATCGTTTTCGTATAGTTTTTGACAATTAAGGTGCTACTTAAATTAAAGAATAATTTGTCGGTTTTGGCATTTAAACTAAAAGAAAGTACGTAAAGTAGAACGTAGTCTATGAAACCCAAAATGCAAGTAAATATCATTTTCTACAACTTTTACTTGAATTGCCTTTTTCTACAACAGATTGGCATTGATTCAAAATAAGAAAAATTTTATAAAAATTTGAGTAAAGCCGATCAAACCAAAATAGTTATTATGCCCATACCCATAGTAATGATTTGAGGCGAACTTGAGTTAAAGTACGGTTTTGAGACGAGAATATATACTATAAACTTCAGTTTATTGTTAACATGAGCTCGAGCTCAAGTCAACAAGCAACGAACACCAAGCATTGCTTGAGTGGTTAATTAGTCATTTGTCTTAGTTTTTAGGTTATGTTAAACTGGGTGCGTGAGGATAGTTTAGTATCAGTGTACGATTTTCGATGTAGATAGCACCACTACAAATAAGTTTGACATTTTATTACCCACAGCGTTTGAATTTAATGCGCTGTTTTGTAATAATCATTTTTTGTTGTTAAAGAAATGTGTTGGATGTAGGATCATATTTACCACCTTCTTCTTCTTCTTTTATTATAAGCATCAGCCTGTTTTTCTTTACGTCTTTTTGCTTCTTTACATTTCTTCTGATGTGGACACCCAGCTCTTTACCTATCTCTTAAGTGGTCTACCAGGGTTTCGCTTTGCCAATGGTTTCAGGTCTCTTGCAATTTTGATCAGTCGATCATTGTTGGCTCTGTTTACATGTTCGTTCAACTCTTTTTTTTTGACGTCTTACAAACTTAATGACGTCATTTATGCCACATACCTGTCTCACTTCGGTGTTGCGTACTCTGTCTAATCTGGTTTTACCTCTTAGGGTATTAATTTCTGTTGTTTGTGGTATTTGTTTTGTTTTACTGGTTTCTGCACGTGTTTCAGCTCCATATGTCATTATCGGTCTTATTATTGCCTTATATATTTTTGTCTTACTCTCCATTGACATATTTGTTTTCCATGTGATGTCTTTGAGGTAACCAGATATTCTCGATACAAATACTTTATGGTCATGACCTGTTCGATAATTTTTCTTTCAATTTCCAATTTGCATCTAATGGGCTCTTTAAATATTGTTAAAGTCTTTGTCTTTTCTACAGACACTTCCATATTATAGGCCTTTGCTGTTGTGACTAGTTTATGAAGCATGTATTGAGTTTATCTTCCGTATCTGCGATAAGAACCGCATCGTCCGCATAACAAACTATGTTGATGTCTTTTCTTCCCAATTTATACCCTGGTAATTTTTTAACATTTTGAACTATTTTGTCCATAATCAAGCTAAATAATACCGGACTTAAGGAGTCGCCTTGTCTAATTCCTGACTGTGTGTCTATATCTTTTGAAAGTCTGCCATCCACCTTTATTTTCGTTTTTGTTTCTGTATTTATTTCTTCAATTAACTGTATTAGCCGCGGTGGTATATTCTTTTTATTTAAAATTTCTACTATGTCTTGTAGTTGTTCCCGATCGAATGCTTTTGTTAGGTCTACGAAACACATAAAAGCAGGCTTGAAGAATTAAATCGCTTTTTCAACTACTTGGCGAACTATGAAGATAGCGTCTGTTGTGGATCGGTTCTGGCGAAATCCTTGTTGTTCTTCGGTTATTTCTATAAAGGGTTGAATTTTGTTAAGAATGATCTTGGTTAATAGTTTCAAAGTGCAGTTAAGTAGAGTGATTCCTCTATAATTTTAGGGATTTCTTCCGTCTCTCTTTTTAAATAAAGGGATCGTTGTACTGCACTTCCATTCTTCCGGTATTTTTCCTCGATTTATTATAATTTGGTATAGTGTTGTCATTTGTTTAATAAGACAGTCACCCTCATATTTTAGGAGTTCGTTGCTTATGCCGTCCGGACCGGGTGCTTTCCGGTTTTTCAACGACTCAATTCCTTTTTCTATGTCTTCTTTGTTATTTCGACATTAATGTTACCCTGTTCCGCTTCTAAATTTTCATTTTGTTCTGGTTACCTCTCTGTGTAGCGTTCTGTCTATATAGTTGTGCAAATTATTTTTTCCATTGGCTCACGCTTATCTTATTTATTTTTATCATATTGCTTACTTCACACTTCCTATTTCTAAGCATTTTCCATACTTTCCTTTGCGAACCATACATGTCTCTTTCCATACCTTTCGTTTCCCAATATTCTTCCTTAATTTGCCTTATTTTTATGTTTGCTAAATTTTTTTTGTGAACATATATGTCTCTGCCTTCACTAGATTGTGTTCTTCTATATTTCATGTATGCTTCCTTCTTTCTTGCGGCAATATCTTTAACTTCTTCTTTGTACCAGGATTTTTTGTTTTGTGATGATGTTCCGCTCACTTTTCTCTTGTCAAGCGCTTTTTCTGCAGCCTGAACAATGCCAGTTTTTATTTTGTGCCATGCATCTTCCACTTCATCTTTCTCCACTATTGGGTCATGCTCTATTGCTTGTTTTAGTCTGCGCGCATACAGATCTTTAATTGCTTCATCTTCCATTAGTTCTATGTTTAACCTTTCTGTATATTGTACTGCCTTTCTTCTCATTGGTTAGTGTTGTATTTTATTTTACATAGGAGCAGGTCATGATTGCTTCGAATATAGGCTGAATTCAGTGTACGTACATCTAGGACTTGACTAGGTGTGATATGTCTATTGGTTATGGCATAGTCTATGACGGACTGTTGACCCCTCGTGTTTCCCCAAGTATATTTATACTGCCATTTATGGTCAAAGAATGTGTTGTTAATTCTAAACCTATTTTGGCTGCAGAAGTCGATTAGCATTTCTCCATTTTCGTTTTGTATGCTTTCGTTGAAGCGTTGTTTGAGGCCCGGTATGGGGTCGTTCCCTATTCTTGCGGGTAAATCGCCCATTACGATTATGTTGCTATTCGTTTGGAGTTTTTCAACCTGGAACTGCAGGTCTTCATAAAAGTTTCTCCTTTCTTCTCTTGGCTTTCCGAGGTTAGGAGCATAGACACTTAGTATGTGGAAGTGCTTATCGTCGACTTTCAGCGTCACTCTTAGGATATTTTCGTTAACGTAGTCAATATCGTCAATATATTCTTCGAATTTGTTATGCAGGAGCACATCCACACCAGCAGTTGCTCGTTCGTTTTTATTCCTTCCACTATATATCAGGAAATAATCCCCTATTGCTTGTGTGCCTTTTCCTTTCTTTTTTGTTTCAGAGATGCAACATATATCAATTTTCTTCTGTGAGATTTCCATAATTATCTCTTGATCTCTTTGGTTCCAAGACACGACATTTCATGCACCCATTCTCCATACGTTTGTCTTTCTCAGTCTCTTATTCCTATTGCGTGTCCTGTTCGCTTGCCGGGTCGTTATCGTAACATCCTGTCCATATCCGAGGCTAATTTGCGTGGTTCTGTGAGCAATATAATATATACCAATGCCCGTAGGTTGCTAACCTGGCGGGATCGGGTGAAACTGTGAATCTACCTTCTACCACCTAAATAAGAAACCCTAGAAATTGACGTGTTAAAATTCCCAACAACTCATTCTTGAGTATTATCTCCACCGAGATTTGCCGAAGATGTGAATATAATAAAAGACTCAATTTTACAACCAAGACGATCTCGACTAAGTACGCCTCAAGCTTGAGATTTGACTATAAGTATGGCCATTAGATCATTCTTGTTTTTTGTTTCTTGTTTTAATAAAAGTGAAAGTTTTAATTTAATTTTACAATTACATTTAATATTTACAAATAGTTGTTGAATCCCTTATATTTGGTTCAATTTTTAAATTAAACTAAGATTTTCGGTTTATTATCTGATAACTTTAGTTGACCAAGAAATCTTCAGTTTTACTTACATCTTGATTTATGCACTACGTTAATTTGTTTGCGGTTTGTAAAATAAACTGGTTGTGTTTGTACGTACGTCTTTTTTATTTTTAACATTCGTGACATGATTTAAATTTTAATTTGGTTGGGTTTAACAAAACATCGATTGATTTGCAAAAGATTTTTTTCTGTTGTTATATAGTCAACAGTTATGCAATCACCAGATTGATTAACGGTCAATAATTTCTTGAGTTATTAGTAAAAATGAAATATTTATTTTTTATTCTAAAAGTTAATGTGTAGGTACATTAACACATTTTTTTTAATTTTTGAGGTGTGTGCAAATTGAAATAAAATTAGTTCCAAGAATCGTAGATCAAAACCAAATTGTTTTACTTAAATTGAAGAATAATTTGTCGGTTTCGGCATTTATTTAAACTTTTAAATTAAACGAAAGAACGAAAAGTAGAACGGAGTTTATGAAAATGCAATGATTTGATGAGTTAAATTGATCAGCAGGACATCTAAATTCGTTCTCCTACTTATACTATTTTAGGGGCACTATTGAAAGACATACTCTCGATAATTAAAAGAAACTTATTTTTTCGACATTAAATTTATTTTGGGCAATCGTAATATAACATTAACGTTTTCTTTATCGAGATGCGCTTACTGATGATTAAATAATGTTTCAGATAAAATTTATGGCTAAGTTTTATGACGTGTTTATAAATATGTACAGCAATATAATGTTACGCAATTGTAAAGTAATTTTTCAATGAGACTGAAACGACTTTCCTTAATATAGGAAACGAAAGTGAAATGTTTCCTAGGAGGGTCACAGCTTGTCTTCAGGCCGTTTATAAACATGTTGCTTGTCGACATGTAAATCTGACAACTTCGCCGGATTTTTGATTGATCTATCTGTAAGATGGATTGTGGTGGGACCGCATCTATTGTCAAGTAGTTCTCTATGGTACATCTGAAGCGCATACCAACTATTAAGGATAATAGAATCTGTTGTGAATGTACTATCTAAACGATAATAACAAAATTAATCTATTTTATAATTTTTTTTCTTGCATGCCTATGACGAAAGTTACGTCAAATTACTTTATATTTCATTTGATTACTTGTACAAAAACGCGCTAGTTTAATTAACGTAATGCTTCAAGTATTTATAATGACGGTCATTAAACATCTACGTTAACAAATTAGAAATTTTAGTTTAATAATAACTTACGCATTTCTAGAAAAAATAATAAGTCATACAGAGTATTTTACGAAAGTTTCAACCGAAGATGTTGTAATCTAATTGCGGAGAAATGGATTTTGGCGTCGTTAACCTAGAAATCGACAAGAAAAATTACTTTGTTGGTGATTGTGGCCGCTTCTTTGAAATGAGTTCCATAAACTTCTGTCTACTTATTATTTGCCAATATGTATTTTAAATTACACTTAATTAATCTAGAAACTGACCGTTGTTAACACGATTCTAATGATCGCCGAAATGCGTCGCTCAAATAATTAAGCGTGAAGGAAATTACGAAAAAACAATTACGACGAAATTGCAGTTATAGTAGTAGGTTATTGATATTAGTAAATATGATTAATTCAATGTTTTGACTTTTTATTTTGCAAGTCTGGCCAAGGAGAATATTAACATTGAGCTAAATATAAAGGTTTTGTTTTTATTAACTCTCGTAACATTATTCGAAAATTCTTGGAAGTTGCTTATACACAATAACATTCTAATCTTGCCAAAGGTTGGTGTTAATGCGTAAATGCTTTATTTATAATCATTTTGAAAAGGATTAAAAATTATGAAAAAATTAAAAACACACAATAAAAAAGAAAACAAATTTTGTTTTGTATAAAAAATTAAATCAGGATAAATCGATCGACAAAAAGCTAACTTTGGTATAAAAAACATGGAGGGGTTAATATCAAGTAGTTTTTTACCCCTAACTTTTTTTGTGAATTATTATAAAATTCTAGAAAACACCCAAGCTTTTTTTTAATGAAAGTTTTTACTTTTCAGTTCACACTATTTAGTTCACGTTTCTTGTACTTTATTAATTTTTTGTTGTTAAAAATATTCGAATATAAAAGTAATTCTGAACGAAATTTAGCATTCTCGAAAATTTATCCAATTAGCCAGGTATTGTAGCGCTGATACCCCGGTACCTATGGTAGCTCAAATTCTTCAGTTTTATTGAAAAACAAGTCGTATCAGCGATTTCTCTATTTTCTATAATAACGATTTTTGGATTTAACATTCAAAAAGTTAAAACAGAATATTTCTCAAACTGCGTCCTTTTTACTTTTATGTGTAGGGATCTATTTCATAGTAGTCATCACAGTTTGCGACAAGAAAGGAGAGAAGAGGTAGAGCAAAAGGAGGAATAATTGTGGGAGTTAAAAAGCAATAGATGGATTCAGAAAAATGGAAGAGAAACAAGAAGAAGGTATAATGAAATCATATGTAAAAACTGAAAAAGGAGAGAAATATGAAATATTAATAGTCTACGGAAAGGAAATGGAAAGAATTAAGAAAAGCATAGAGCATGCAATTAGAGAAGGAGAGGAAGGAAAAAAAATAATAATAGGAGGGGATTTTAGTGCCAGAATAGGGGAGGAAGAAGGAATGATGATAAATGGAAAAAAAGAATAGGACATCAATGGATAAGAAAATAAATGGACAGGGCAGAAAATTACTAGAAATGAATGAAAATATGGAACAAGGAGGTAGAGGAGAATATACATACATAGAAAGTAGGGGTGAATCGACTATAGATTATGTGTTGGTGAATGAGAAGGTGTGGGAGGAAGTAGAAAAGTTTAGAGGGAGACGAGGAGGAGTCCGATCACCTACCACTAGAGTTAACATTAAAAGAGAGGGAGAAGAAGAAGAAGTAAAAGTAGGGAAAGAATGGATTGAAAAAAATTTGGACAGAAAGCAGCATAATAAATTACAGAAAACGGTTGGAGGAAGAAGAATGGGTGGAGGAAGGAGTAGAGGAGGGGTTAAGAGAGATGAGTGGAAAGATAGAAAAGGCGGTAGAGAAAAGAAAGTATTGTAAAAGACAGACATCAGGTAGAGGAGAAAGGAGGTGGTGAAATAGGAATGCACGGAAAAGATGGAAGAAGGGAGTAATTGTTATAAAAGAGGTGAAAGAGTGCAGAGGGTGGTATAGAAAGAGTTGTACGGACAGAAAGAAGGAGTACAAAGAAACGCTAGAGAAGAGGATAAAAGTTTAAAAATGAAGGAGAAGTATGGAGGTTCTTAAATAAAGAAAGGGAGACGAAGGTAGGAAGAGGGAAGGGAATAGAAATAAAAGAATGGAGGATCATTGTAAAGGTGTACTAAGGGGTGAAGAGGAGAGCACAAGAAATATGGAGAAAAGAGAAATGAGGAGAGAATAAGAGGGATGGAAATAACGGAAGAAGAATTGAAAGAGCCATACGAAAGATCAAAAAGCAAAGGCAGTTGGGACAGATGGGGACAGGGGAACAGTGAAAGTAACACCGGGGAGAAAGCGAGAAAGAACATACTAAGAATAATGAATAGGATAGGGATGGGAAAGAATTTCCTATTGATTGGAGGAAGGCAATAATATGCCCAATACACAAGGGAGGAGAAAAGAAGGATGTAAGGAATTATAGGGAGTTAGTGCAACTAACGCTGGTTATAAGGTGTATGCATCAATATTGAAGGAAAGGCTGGATAAAGAACTGGAGGACATAGAAGTAATAGGTTAGTGGCAGATTGGTTTTTGAAGGGGACGAGGGCAATAGACAATGTGTACGTACTAAAACAATTAATTAATAAAGAATTTGAAAAGCGATGTGGGAAAGTGTATGCGTTGTTCGTGGACATTAAAGCCGCGTTTGACAAAGTGGACAGAGATAAATTGTGGGAGTTATTAAGAAAAAGAACATACAGGAGGATATAGTGAAGGTTATAGAGAACATTTTAGGGAAACAAAGTGCAGAGTAAGGTTAGAGGGAAAATTCAGTGAGTGATTTTAGACAAGTAGAGGATTGAGGCAAAAGTGTCCGCTTAGCCCGATTTATTTTCGGTGTATATAGGGAGTTGGAAGATACACTAAAAGGACACAAAGGAGGAGGAATCGTGATAGGGAAGGTGAAAGAAGTGTTTGTCTTGGCGTACGCGGATGATGTGGTGGTGGTGGCAAAAACTAGGAAAAAATTATTGGAATGATAGAGACAGTGAAGAAGTTCATTGAAAGAAAAACAATGAAAGCGAATGTGGGAAAACAAAATTGTTATTTTCCAAAAGAGAAGGGGGAGAAGAAAAAGAGGAATGGAAATGGGGGATGAGGTGGTGGAAGAAGTAGATAAAGTAGTATATTTAGGGTTTAGGATGAGATATGACAATAAGGACGAGGCACATATAAAGAATTTAGAAATGAAAAGAAAGAGAATAACAGGGCAGGTGTGGGGTTTAGGAGAGAGGACATTTGTAAAGGATGTTGTGAAAAGATGGTGGTTATTTAAGAAATTAATAAGAAATGTAATGATGTATGGGGCGGAGGTATAGGGATGGAATGAATGGGAAAGACTAGAGAAAGTGCAAGATAGGTATTGGAAAGGGGTATTAGGGTTGGATAGGGAGACACCGGGGTATATAGTGGAAGAAGAAGTGGAAATGGAGAAAATAAAGATACACGCAGGGATGATAGCTATGAAGTATGAAGAAGGTATGAGAAGAGGAAATGGCGAGATAGTAAAAAAGTGTGGGAAGAGATAAAAGATGGAATAATTAAATATGGACAAGAAGCAAGGAGACTATACCATGAAAGAGGGGGTTATGTGAGAGAGGAAGTAGAAAGAAGAAGAAGAGAAGGGAGAGGAGTAAGAATAAGGAAAAGATTAACCGAAAGGGTAGAGATACGCAAAACAAGAAAGGAAGGAAATAATCAGGACGGGTAAATATAATGAGAAGTATGATGGACTGGTGAGGGAAGGATTACCTAAATACTTGAAAGGAGACATGAATTTGAAAAAAAAGAATTGTGGCGAGGTTTAGATGTGAAACGAGAAGAGGAAAAATCGGTACTGGTTGGACGACGAGAAGAAGAAGTGTAGAATGTGTGGAAAGGGGTGGGAGAATTTGGAACACTTGAGTAGAGAATGAGGAACTAAGGGAAGAGGAAAACAAAGGGAAGAGTTATTAAGAAAAGGGGAAGAGGGGTTGCGATGGATGGAGGAGGTGATAAGAAGGAGGGAAATAGTAATAGGACTAGATAGGGTAGGGGAAGGAGAGGGTTTGGGATTTATATTGTTTTATATATATGAAATTGAAACAGAATTACTTTTGTAAATTTTTTATAGAATTAAACAAAATAAACGTACATACATACATACATAGTAGTTTTTGGTCTCTCTTTCTTCTCTTACCTGTTGAAATCCATTTCATTATTATTTTTGTCGTTTCTGTTTTTTTTTATTCTCAGCCACATTTCCCAACCATTTTGTTTTTGTTGTTTCATCTTTTCATAATATCTTCTTCTTCCTTCAATATTTCTTAATTTGTTCTTGCCCTATACATTTTTACTTTGACTTCATAAACTACCTTTCCATTATTCTTACATTTTCTTCACCTACTTTAGTCAGTGTATTGTTTATTCTTATTTCATTTGCTTTTTTAATATTTTTGTTTATACAGAATATTCTTATTGCTAGTTTTTTTTAAATTCTTCTGCTTTTAAATATTTCCATATTTACACAGAAGTGTCTGTTTTGCTGCAATTTTTTATCTTTTTACTTTGCATGCTCTCTGTTTCTATTGTTTTTTTTATTGTTACCTTTTTATATTCATACTTATTTACTTCTTCATATTCCTGATTAAATATTTTTATCTTCTTTCCTTTACGTTTCTTCCTATTGTCATAATTTTGTTTTTTTTTATCTTTAATCACATCTTTTGTCCTTCTGTTATTTCTTCTCAGATTGTGTTTAGAATATAGGATGCAACACGATGAGTTTTGATTCAGATATAGAAGACAGAATAATTGCTAATTTTAAATAAAACTAGTATTTTTCATTTCTTTTTAGAATTCAACGGTAAAATTCTAGATAAAATATCTGTACTAGATGCTATACGTAATATTAACCATTACTCAAATATTTTAAAGATTTTATCTAAATTCCCAGTTCTCAAGAAATAACGATATTTTCGTTTATATTAAAGTTACTGAGATAAAACTGTAACCAGTAAACAATCAGGTCTTGTAAATTAATTCTTGACGTTATATTTATTAATAAGGGTGTTCTAAACTCGAAAGCGAACATGCCTAACTAAGATCATTTATGAGTTGCTCTTTTAAATAGAACACCCATTATTTTATGATGACTTCTGAAGCATTTTTAATGAAAATTTATTTGGTGTTTACATTCCCTATAAGTACCGAAATCTAGCCATTTTAGAAATATTTAGTATTTGTGTAATTATTTTTTTACTGCAATAAATTACACTAAGTAAGCCAGTTTGTTTATTTACATACGTATTGTTTTGACAATGTTTTTTTGGCGATATTTATGTAAATAATAAGTTCAGTATAGGGAATGCCAACACTAAACAAATTTACCTGAAAAATACATCAGAAAACATCTTAAAATACAGAGTGTATTGCATTTAAAATAAGAAACTTATAAATTATTCTAGTTAGGCATATTGGTTTCTAAGTTTAGAACACCCTGTAGGAGTTATTAATTAAGTTATCGTCAAGGTCGTCTTTATGAATAATACAAATAGTGGTATTTCTTGAGAACTCGAATTTAGAAAATTTTTAAAAATATAAAAATATTTCGAAAATGGTTAATTTTAGGTATAGCATTTAGGACAAAAATTCCATCTTTACCAAAAATACTAGTTTCCATTTAAAATAAGCAAAATGGACTCAACTTCCGGTATAACCGGAAATACCTCATTCATGATAATAAGTAAAATGTTCTTTGCGACATCTCGTGAAAAACATTGACACGTGTGAATAGTATAAACTAAGAAAAATGCCAACAGTTAACTTTGTGTTAAACACACACATGTCGTTACAGTTAACTGTTGGCATTTTCCTTACTCATTCATGATATGTTATATATAAACTAACTTTCCCAAAAACCACTACTAGTGCAATTTCAAAACTCTAAAAAGATTCTGTTTTTCACAACTTTATGTGTAACACTCTGTATATCATCTGCATATGTTTTTACTTACCCTTCTCTTGTTCGTATTATTTTTTTAGAATTTCTTTTCTACAATTTTTTTTCAAATAAAATTGTTTGAAATTTAAGTTATTAATTAACTTTGCTTAAACGAATTTTTTAATGTTATTAATTACCCAGATACGGTAATGATGTGCCTGTTATTGTTTTAATTAATATAGATTAAAAATGAAAGTTTGTCGTAAATTACATTATCTACAACGTTTATTCAATTTTTTTCTACCGTTTTCATTTTCACATTTCCATGCTGCATTTTTTGTCTTTAGCAAAAATTTTTAGAATATAATCAAAATATTTATTGTTTTTTTAATAGAATGTATTTTCCAACTTAATTATACAGGATGTTCTACGACGAAAGGGACTTATTTAAGGGATATTTTTTGCAACATCGCTTCATATCTGTTAAAATTCCGACTCCAATGAATATCGAGGATACAATTTTGTATTAGAGAACCTAATTTAATTGTGTGAAGATTTGGAGTAAATAAATAATCTGTTTTAGAACACACGCCACTATTTGTTTATATATTTAAAGTTGCAATTGTAATTTAATACTCGGATAAAAATTTCTTTTTAGAAATTAACTGTGTAATCATCTCCTAAAGTATTTTGTTCTCGTCATAGAAACCCTGTACAGAACTTTTGCCAAAAAAATTTTTTTTGTTCAATAAGTAACTATCGCGACAGTATAACCTTTATTTTATTTAACAATACTTTCAGCGGTAATAACTATTCAAAAACGTTATGAAACTAAAGTTGTTGCATAATACCACAACTTCAACAACTTTTATTTAAATCTTTTTCACTTTTATGCAAAATATGAAATTATTTAGACATTTGGCGGATGAAAATTAATTTGAAAGAAAAGATTTCATTATTTATTTTTAATTTTAATTATTACCTTTACTTTAAAGGATTTTTTTTATATTACACCCTTTGTTGATTTACTTTTTTTTGTATAATAATGCTATAACACAACAAGTAGACAAAAATTCTTAAAAATAAAACTTATGTAAAATTAAATTAGAATCTTTAACCTGCACGAAATTTAAAATTAAATCTATTTGAGAAAAATCCAAAAATAGTATTTTTGAGATGTCGTGTTTACAAACGGAAGACCACATGCTTAATACCAACTCTAATAACTCAATAAAAGCAAAAAATTGTCGCTTTGATAACATCGGGTATTGTATAAACGCTACCTTAAAAAAATAATCTCTGTTGGATGGTAATGGTAACAATATAGTGCTTAGCAGATTAAACAGCAATACTAGTACGATACTTAAAGCACCAACCACGTATTTCACACTTTGGCGCTTTGACTATAAGACCAGAAAAAAATACATACACGATGAATCGCTGTTATAAAATTTATCTTTAAAACGTTAGCAAGGCAGTACAATCCCATTCTAATCAAAAACACAAAACCTGATTATCCCTTTCATTTAAGGATTAGTGCGGTATTAAATATGAAATTTGCAAATTTAGATTTCTATGTTATCAGAAGTTATCTGTCACTCTAAAATATTTTTCACTGACAGTAGTTCCAGTATACTGAAAGTTATTAAATTTTTTAATTTCTTGGTATAATCTAAATGAAAAATTATTATTTTTTATTGTAAGCAATTGTTTTGGAACCGAATGTTGTGTGTAATTTTTAGTATTCCTCCTGTTTTAGAAAGTGTTCAAAAGACCGGTCTAAAATCAAAAAATTAGAAGGTCAAATATTTAAATTTTTTTAAATAGGGACGACCTTTGTAGATTTTGATATCTTATGTGGTTTATTAATTGGTCCCGAATAAGATTGCGTTTACTCAGATGTGTATAGCGAGCAAGTTACGTTTATCAAAATTTATCTATAAACAAATATATTTTGAAAAGGAACAACCCGTATAACGATTGCTTATTGAATTTTAAAATTGATAATTTTAAAAGTAACAGTTGATACTTAAAAAATGTCAATTATTAACAAATTATTTGATAATAATAAATTCACGAAATCTGAGTATATTTCAAAAAAATTGATCACTTGATTTATGATACATTATATATATAGTGTCCCCCCAATTGTTTGGTCGTCTCTTGAAAAAGACAAAAAATAATCGAATTGAATTTTGAACTTGTGCTTAGTTGGAAACTAATTTGTGACATAATTTTAGTTTCGTAAAGTCAAGGGTGCCCTTGCGGAAAATCCTTGGGTTAATTCAGTTCAGAGCAAGTGTATTGAAATCCTCAATTTCCATAAATTAAATATTTTAAATAAAATACCGAAGTGTTTCTATCGACTTCAAATTTGCCACAGTCATTACATTCTATTTTGAACAGTATTTTTAAGTAACCTTATTTCGGATTTCTCAAAAATTCAATTAAAAATTAAAACATCAAACAAATCAAAGTAGGCCCAGGATTTCAAAATTTTGCAAGTTTACTCAGTATTTTATTCTAAACAACTTCTCTTAATAACATTTGTGCATGTCTCGTCCCCAAAGAGCACTTTACTGTTGTGCAAAAAACGTTTTTTAAAAATTTTAAAGGCACTTTTGATTTTCGAAACTAAAATTATGTTATAAATTAGTTTCTAACCAAGCAGGGCTGATCCCCAAAAGCTCAAAATGCAATTCCAATATTTTTGTCGATGACCAAAGAATCAAGGGGCACACTATATATTCAGCAAGGTGACCGTTTACCATATTTATTAAAAAATGCTTTTTTAATGTAGACTTGTCTCTATTTCTGTATTATAGTTCTGTAATTATAATGTGCGTTAACATAAATAAATTCTAATTTATTACTTTTCTTTTACGAATTTACAATTCCTTATTTTTTTGTGTTTTTGGGCTAAATCTTATCTTTTCGATTTTTCTAATTTTATGCTATTATGCTTTCCTTTCCTTTCCTAACAACTTTATGTCTCCATGAGACAGTTCTTCTTGAGCCCGGCTTACAATTTGTTTCTGTTTGTATTACATTGTACTCCACAAAAATACCATTAAAAAATAAACATGACAATACATAACAAATTTACAATTTATGACATTTAAAAATATCTAAAAAATTTTTACTCTACTCTACTCAGTAAAAGATATTTCGCTTTTAAAATTTTTTGAAAATATCGACTTTTTGTTGTTTTTATTATATTTTTAAAAATTTTAAAAATGAAACAACTTTTGATGCATTTTGAAATTGGCTTGCAATTCCCTTTCGATTGATAAATTACACGACTGTGTACATGAAATACTTTTGAGATACTTACAAATATATGTTTGATCTTTGACCTCAAACATGACATTACCTAATCAAATTTTTGCAATTTTTTCAAACAACATATAATTTTATTTTTAAAATTCGTGTAAAGTCAAAAATTAAAAAAAACGAGCGAAGTAGTAGGGTACCTATAATAAATATAGAAGTTTCTAAAAACAGATTTATTTTTCATCTTGGCGAATTAACTTTTACGTTGTCGACGTTTTGACCGAAAAAGTCCGGTCTTTGTCGAGGCATATTAAGATAATGGTAAACTGGATAACAGCTCTTATCAGAAATTCCAGTCAGCATCTTATTTATATTATATTATTATCTTATTACATGTTAGTTCGTCCGAATAGATCGTTTGTATTTTTATCATTCCGACGTTATTTTTGTTAATTGTATTTAGTCCACTTAGATTTATATTAATGTTAATGTAGATTGAATTACTTGAGTTTCTGATAAGAGCTGTCATCTAGTTTACCATTATCTTCACATACTTCGATAGAAAACGGACTATTCCAGTCGAAACATCGGCAAACTAAAAGACTATGCTTTTAGATTGATGACCCATCCTCCAACTCGAAACTGCTAAAAGAAAGCAATTGATGGGAAGCCACGATTTATAACATCGATATTTTTTACGCAATGTAAATCTTCAATAATAAAAATAAAACGGCGATAAGCTGCCCTGAATTATAAATTAACAAGACAAAGAGATAATTAGAAAACAAGGAAAAGATGGGAGTCGAAACATCCTAATAAATGAAGGGTACAAGACAAAATATCCAAAATTTGATTAGATTTTTTAGAAAGTTTTCAAAAACATTATTGGTTTCAAATTAAATTAAAAAAAATTAACTTCAACTATAATATTTATGCAAAAAAATAAAACAAAAGCTGTTACAAATTACAACTTCTACGACTTTCATTTGAATAGCTTAAAAAGTATGCATGATTTGATATTATTTATAAGTGTAACACTAAAAAAAAATGAGAACGTTAGTTACAGTTTTTGGGATGATTTCATTTAAATTGCTTAAACCTTAAAGGATATGCTCATTTAATTTACCAAACCCTACTGTCTAATTTTTTTATGTTGTGTACCATTGAAAAAACAAAATTTGAGACACTGTTGAAAATTAAATTAGCATAACTACGTTAAATAATTATTTTTTCAATTTAACAAAAATAGAGTAAAACATACTTATTTAACGTAGTTATGCTTATTTAACTTTCAACAGTGTCCCAAATTTTGTTTTCTCAATTGTGCGTTATTGACATTGCCTTACGGAAATTAAATTTTTTATTAGAGATGGATAAAGCTAATAGACATTTACTAGTTTCTTTTTTTTTGATAAGAATATTGAATATGAGGACGTTTACCATCTTTAGGTCTTCTCCACTACCCTTTGGTTTATTCTGGCGGAAAGTATAAGAAAATGGCAAATGTGACTTTGACGAAACGTTGTCATATTCAAAACAGTCCTTAAAGAACCAAAGCTTGATGTATTTTAGGAAGCTTTACATAAATACCTACGGAAACCTGCGTTTATGTTTTTCCATTACATTGGGTGCGTTGAAACAATTTGCAAACCCAGCAGTGGAAAGATCTTGTTTTAATGTGTACATGTCGTTATTCTTTGCAAATAAATAAAATAACGTGTGATTATTTGAGGAACTTTATAGCAGTACTTACGGATAATGAAAATAACTTGTTAGATGCTAATTGGCGGCAAATTCATACATTTAAAAGGTACTGTTCATAATATTATTTTTTAGATTTTAGCCGGTTGTAAATTAATCTTCACGTACGTAAAATTATTGCCGATTATGGTTTTTACCATAACAATACAATTTTTTTCAAAGTAATTTTCAATATGGGGGTTGTAATGATTAATTGTTGACATCACTATCAAGCTAGAACCACCACAGTACAAAATCAAAAAAAATATTTCACTTCTTTTGTAGTATCCTCACTCCTAAGGAATGCCTTCGTGTTGAAGAAACTCCTATTTAAAGGGTAATAATAAAAATCAGATGAGTCTTTCACTTCATAATAAAAAGCTAATTAGATGCTAATTATGTATTCAATTAAGTGCGTTGGTAAAATGTATGGCGGTTCCAGCTTGAGATCAAACTGCAACCGACTCACACCTGAAAACTAAGAAAAAAACATTATTTTGGAAAACAGATTGCGTTTGAATTAAGAACAATCAGATGCTAACTAAGTAGAATATTGCATACACAATTTTCTAAAATTGTACATTTTCAATAAGTGTTGCGACATATAGTGTCGTCTCGTGTTAACATAACACGTCCGAAAATACGTTCGCATATGTGTAAGCAATTACATAAGTCGATGCTTCGACTATTATAGCCAACTAACAATCTCAATTGCCTGCTGAAAGTTCGCAAGTTTGTATATTTTATTTGACAATAGGCTACTTAATTAGCATCCAATTAACCCTTAATTCAATCGTAATCAGTTTTCCTTCTTAGTTTTTAGGAGTTTTATCAAGAAAGCAGCGAGTGCTTAATTCCGCAATAGGGCATCTAATTAGCCCTTAATTCTTGGGTACACAATTTTCTTGGTTTTGGGGAGTGGTTGTTGCAGCTTGATCACAAACTAAAGCAACCACGCGTTTCACTAAAAAATATTGTGCATTTTATTTCACAATAAGCTACTTAATTAGCATCTAGTTAGCCCTTAATTTAAGTGCAATCGGTTTTCCAAAACGTTTCCTTCTTAGTTTTTAGGAGTTTACCAAGAAAGCATTGAGTGCTTAATTACATATTTAATTGGCATCTAATTAACCCTTAATTCGTACGTATACAATTTTTTTGGTTCTTGGACGTGGATGTTGCAGCTTGATCACAAGCTAGAACCGCCACACGTTTTACCAAAGAACATTGCTTATGTCACAATAAGTTACATAATTAGCATCTAATTAGCCCTTAATTCAAAGCGAAATCGGTTTTCCAAAATATTGTTGTTCCTTTCTTGGCGATTGCAGCTTGATCCCTTGTTACCAGAAGAAATCGAGCGGTTAATTTGACAATAAAGCTAATAATTAGCACTTAATTATTAATTGTAATAATATTTTATTTTGCAATGTGAGTATTACAGTTTAGAACGTCGTAACTACTTGATTTCAACTTCAAGTTGCTTAGCATTTATTTAAAACTTAATTATGCCAACAATAACTTTTGTTTCCAATGAATTAAACATTGGTATTTTTTATAAATAGTAGGTAATCATTTTTAGTTTGTGTTCTAATGAACTAATCTTTAATTAAAAATTGTTATTCAAAACGTTCCAAGCTTGATTTAAAAAAAATGTGATTAGTTTTATCGACACCGATACACGTCATCATGTAACACCGGTTATAGTGAATAATCTTTAACCTGGGACTTTTAAGTGTGCCGATTTTTGCATCAGTTCGTTTCTTCGTTCGTCAAAAACACTTCAACTAAGTACGTGTAAAGTGTCTTTAAAAATTAATTTTCAACTAACGTTAATTCATTATCATAACGTTTCCCAAAGCAAAAGTTCGAACTTGAGGTACGTAATTAAGAATCTTCTCAAAAAATAGTATACACAGTGTTTCCAAATTTACATTTAGAATATTAATTTGATTCAAATATGAATAACAAGAAATATCAAATTTATAAAGAATCTAATTATTAAATAATTTAAAACATAAGTTTCATTTAAAAAACCGAGTACTTTAGTTTTAAACATTCATTATTTTGAATTTACACATTTTACACCTTGTATGTTACACAGTAGTTTTCAAGACAAAAGACTCGATAACTCCACCATCGTTTTAATGCTCCCTTATTTTAAAGAATAGAACCGAAAACAATGAGTCGTATTTTTTAAAATCCCAGAAACAAGTGACGTTAGATATATAGTCCAGTCAAAAGAGATTGAAAAGGAACGAAAAGTGGAACTCGTGTATACTAGCGATTTTTTTTACGTAAATTAAGTTTAGGCCGTCAGGAATAACATATCAAAAAGTTGACATCGACACTGTATGGGAACATTTCGCAATTTGTTAATTAAGGTCAAAATCTTCAGTTTTTGGCTTCTATCTTTTAGGTTAGGTTAGGTCGGATACAAAAATGTTAAAAGGGAAAGTTGTTCGTTAGGATTTCAGCTATTTTATCTACCTAGCCAAAAAATTTAAAAAATTTTGTAACCTAAAATACGTAAAAAACCGTAAAAATTGTAAAAAATTAAAAAGTATAGTTCTCGTAGGTACAATAAGTGTGCAAAACCCGAGCGCACCAAGTGCGATAGTTTCGTTTATAAAGAATTGGAAAGTTTCAAATGTCACTGACTGGGATTTTTTTTTGTAAGGGACTTGGTGGGTTTTCAATTTTTTTACGTTTTTGTGGTGATAAAAAAAGTTAGTTGTGAAAATTACAGATTTTTAAACCTCATAGAACGGCCGTAGGATTTTTTAAAAGAAAAATCGTTAATTAACAAATGAAATTAATAGACTTTTTAAAACTTTTTCGATTCGCACTTTTTGACTAAAAGTACGTTAAAAGATGAGTGTTTTCCATTTTTTAAATTTCAAAATCTTTTGTAGATTCCGAGATATCAATTTTTAATTAAGGTGCTATAACTAATGCTTAATTCCACAAAAATGGTTGAAAAAAATTGAGTGTCTTTGTGAAATGTGTAGGAATAATTTTTAATTTTTTTTTTTGGTACTATAGTTAGCGAGATACGGCAAATATCGCCCGTGCGCGCGATTTCAAGACTGCGCGTCACGAACTCGGCCAGACGGCCGACTTGCTAGCGTGCCGGAGGCCGGATCGCGCGGGCTTAAACGTCGAGTTTTACATTTTTTAACAATTACAATGTCGTATGACCCAATGAAAAAATTAGACGCATTTCTACACATTTTACAAAGACACTCAATTTTTTCAGCCATTTTTGTTGAATTAAACATTAGTTATGGCACCTAAAAATTGATATTTCGGGATCTAATAAAGTTTGAAATTTAAAAAAATGGAAAATACTCGTCTTTAACGTACTTTTCAGTCCCAAAAAGTGGGCATCGAAAAAGTTTTAAAAATCCATTAAATTTATTGTTAATTGACGATTTTTTCTTTAAAAATCCTACAGCCAATTCTATAGGTTTGAAAATCTGTAACTTTCACAACTTACTTTGTATCACCACAAAGCGTAAAATTGGGAACCCACCAAGTGCCTTACAAATAAAATCCCATTTGAAACTTTCCAATTCTTTATAAACGAAACAATCGCACTTGGTGCGCCTCGGGTTTGCACACTTATTGTACCTACGAAACTATACTTTCACTCAATATCATCGCTCTACGACTTTTCATTATTCAATTATACTCATTTTAATTTTTTACGATTTTTTACGGTTTTTTATGTATTTTACGTTACAAAAATTTGTTTAATTTTTTTGGCTAGGTGGATAAAATAGCTGAGATCCTAACGAACAACTTTCCTTTTTAACATTTTTTTATCCGACCTAACCTAACCTTAAAGATAGAAGCCAAAAACTGAAGATTTTGACCTTAATTAACAAATTGCGAAATGTTCCCATACAGTGTCGATGTCAACTTTTGATATGTTATTCTGACGACCTAAACTTTATTTACGTGAAAAAAGTTGCCAGTATACACGAGTTCTACTCACTTTTCTTTTTGACTGGACTAATAGGGAAACCTAAAAGAATTTGTCATAAAATCACTTTCTGAGTTTCAGTTAATAAAAATATATAAAGTGTTCCGTTCATGTGTTTTTTTTTCCTCTGTGACCGAAATTGCTAGATTCTAAATTTGCATATAAAAGACGAAAATCTACGTTTATAATCACATCAAAAATTTCAAAACCCTTAAAACTTTTAATGCAATGTCTTACGTGGAAAACACTGTATAATACTTTGAGCTTTTAATTCTTATTTAAATCGGTTGAGTATAATAACGAAATTGTAAAAGTTTGCGTTTTATTTTGAATTAGAATGAAGATAGAATGCTGTGGTACATTATTCGATCTCGAAAAAACTCGCTTGTGTGTTGTATTTCTATACATTTTTGGCAAACACAAAAATTATGATTTTTTTTATGTCATTTTTCTTTAAAAATATAAGTTATCGTCATAAATCATCAAGAACAAAATTTAAAAATCTGCAATGACCAAAAAGTGTATGAAGAATGATTTTAGAGATTTGAAATATTTTTATAAATATTAAGTTGTTTTTGTTAGACATGTTTTTTATTTTAACTAGAAATAGAAATTGTTTTATTTTTGTCCTTTTTTACATAAATATTATGTAAAATTTTAAAATGAAATAGAACACAAAAGTTTTTCTTTATGCTACAGAAATAATAACTTAAAGGTGTAATAAATTAATTTTGTTGACGTACATTATTCTGTATCCTCTAAATGCTGCAGCAAAATTATAAGAATATTGACAAAAAGTAAATTAGGTATTTATTTATTTACAAATAATGTAATCTAAATTAAATATTTGAGGCATGAAAATGGTTTATTGCGATTTAAATTTAAAAGGATCGAGAAAAACTTGCTAATGTCATACTTACCATTAATCGAACTATTGAACAAAAAAGTGATTATTTTGCGTAATATTTAGTAAACACGTTTTTGTTTTCGCACGTATAAATGGTGATTAATTTATATTATCGTAGCGGTTGTGGTGTTTTGATGATGTGGCTCACCGATGATAGTGTTTCAGGACTGTGTTTCGCTGTTACAATTTAATACAAGTTGATGGTTATTTTAAGTTGAAGTTGACATATCTTTGGGCATGTTCACTGAAAAGTTGTGGTAAACCGCGACATCATAAAGTTTATAGGTTGACAACTCAACATCTTTATGAGGTAGTTACAAACTGCGTCAATGCATTTCATCAAAGTTCGCCGGTGTGCGGGTTATAACTACACGCCTCAAGTTCTTCTGCAACCACGGCATGGGGCAACCAACTTGCTTTATGTCGAGGTATTTTATAAAGACATCACCCTAAGTCGTATAGTTTTATAATCGCCTTGTATACTAAGTACAGAGTATAACATCCGAAGTGCGTTGTACTTTCTTTCAATTCTAGGATATTACATAGCGTCGCGATTCCATTAAACTTTGAAACAAGGGTTTTCATTATCGCTTTAAATCAGTGTTCCACCTGCTTAATAACACAGCTGCCTGAAAGGTAGAGATTCTATTGTACACTAATAATTCAGCGTTATGGTGGTACAATCTTTTTTATTAATCTCAATTCAACGTATGAGACTCTTAATTTTATGGGCGTCGTATAATTTCTATCCTTTACTAATTAGAAACCGATTGAGTACTTTCGACCCTGCAGAAATTAATTAACGACCCCGACTACAAGGGACGACATTTCAGCAGACGGTGCAGTCGTAACGGATTTAGATGTATCATCGAAAATTACCCAGATGACTTGCATAATATACTTGAAACGCGTAGGCACTCGAGATATTTCATAAAAAGAACATTCTTTATTTTCTTTCATTGAAGTATAATATTTTGAAACTGAATTTTTATCGAGCCGGAGTAGTCTGTATAACCGATATGTCATCGTATCCTTGGGAATATTAAATAGTAAAATAATTAAACGATTTTGAAATAGCCTTGAATGCATACAAATTTTAATAACCTAACACCAGGTGTCTAATGGAACTAAGTCGTATTTTAGTACCTGAAACAGTGTCGAACTGTATACAGATATATGATAGCCGAAAGCACCCTCTATCCTACGAATCTTCGAGATCGTTAAGCTGATGTGGTTTAATGGATTAATGCAGTATTGAACTGTCAACACATGAATTAACTATTATCCAATAGCGACAAGGTATTCAGTGCGCATAATTTTCATTGACCCTTGCAACCCGAACGTTGTAATAATTAATTGGATATTTCTCTGAATTTCTATTTTCTAAAAAAAAAAAAATTATACAGCTATACACATTAATATATGGTTGTATGTACATACATTAGACAGTATTTAAGTATTCTGTCTAGTCACGCTCACAAAGAGCACACTTTGTGAACAAAAGACAACCGGAATTAAAATCATGACATTAAGAGTAATGGAGTCGGTCTGTTTACTACTCTTCAAGATTGATTTTAATTTATTTGTCCGTTCTTGTACCTTCTTCTGTTACAAATTTCTTTCAGGGAGCAGTTTTCCAGTAGTACATTCTAATTTATCAATTTTAAGCGATAATATACACTCGTTTTTCTGCTTGTAACAAGATAATTCAAATTAGTACATAGTCTCCACATTGCTATATGGCTCAGAAGCATGGACAATATTAAAAACTTTGAAGCTTTTGAAATGTGGTGCTACAGAAGGATATGGAGAATAGCATCGAAGTAAAATGGATAAGGATTGTGAAATAATATACACAATTAAGAAAGGAAAATTAGAGTATTTAGGCCACATCCTGAGAGGCAAAATATACTACTGAGACTTATAATACAAGGAAAATAAAGGTGCAAGAAGTGTAGGTCGAAGAAGGACTTCCTGGTTACGTAATTTAAGAGAGTGATATGGCTATTTAAAGCTGCAGTCAACAAAATACAGATTACCTTGATGATTTCTAACCTCCGATAGGAGACAGCACTTAAAGAAGATAAAAATGCGTTTAAGGAATCGATCATAAATAATAATTATACGTTATTACATTGAGCGTACAGTCAACCACTGAAGATAACACTAGAACAGTATCGAAACGTTATTAATCGTAACTCTTTTCGACCCAACAATCTGAAAAACCTTTCAAATATTCACCTGTTACCAAGATGTCTAGTCTTACCAAGATACTAGTAGTTGTTAACATTTGAACAATCTATATTTTAAATCGCGACGGTCAAATGCGTATAAAATATCCACTTATCATGCTTAACACACTGTATCCAGTAATTTTTGCTCTGTAGCTTTCCAATTTGTGTAGCAGATTTCTTCTTCTACCTTTCTTAGTGCATAGTAGGAGTTTTGGTTTCCAGTGCGTCTAACAAACTCCTTAGAAGAGAAGATTGATGCTGATTGATCGATTCATACATTTGCCGGTGGAGCATCGATTCCTGGTGCAATCTTCTTGCCACTTCTACGTTTAAATTTTTGTGACGCTCGATGTTTTTGGAACATGCATTGAGGAATCTTCCAGTGATTTTCTTTTAGTGCAACGAAAGTGAGTTTGAGAACTTCATCTGAGTTTGCTAATTGCCCAAAACCCAGACTGCAGATTTTTCTTTGCCAAATCACTTTTGTGATAACATCTGTTGTTTTAGCATACTACACAAACAACGACGTTTTTTTCTCAATTGGGTTCAAATTACCCTCCGCTTTTATTTCATCTTCTCTAGGATTTGCATTAGATAAATGGCACTAAGCGGGGGAGAATGGGGATGACTTTCGGGGAAAAGTGGTTTACCAGATTGTTCGCTTCACAATCTAGTTTTCGCCACCTTACGATTCATATCGTACCATCCACTATGACTCTTAACATATTTTGTGCCTGGTGAACAATTACATTTTTTATAAACTACCATGGATGATAACAAATCCCAATTTGTCTTTCCACAGACTATTACACTAATTGAAGCGCGAGAATTTTTAACACTCTTGGTATTGCGAGGAGCCACAACTTATTGGAGTCGTCTGCTTTTTCCGTAATTATATACTCATAGATTTGTAAATTTAGTAATCACTATTAAAAGGAAAACAAACATATCTTCGTGTTTCAACCTTTTATACAACGTGTCCAAGATAAGGATGCCCACTATGGGGATCTCGAAACGGTAAGAGATGGAAGGTCGGTTAAATGGAACAAAAGTTGTGCATTTGAGGGGATGTATTTATAGTCTTTGAAGAACTCGGATATCTCTTTTAGTCTTTGAGATATTTGAAAAAATTAAATTTTCTGATTTTCGTTTTATTTTTTCTGACCTTATTTGAAGAGATATCAAGAAAAGAATAGCACATTTTCATTGCCACTTTTCTAGCTCTACCTAATGGTTTTATCCAATTTGTGATACGTTTCGTTTGTTAGCAACCATTATCAACTTTATTTTTTAAATACAAGAAAAATATTTTTGCCATATTTAATTCTCTCCTTGATACTGAATTCAACGATATGTCACACTTTATATTTTTGAGACGTTTCGGATGAGAAAATTCATATTCAATGTAAAATATCGAAAACGTACAGTACCGAAACATTAGAAAACCGTAAAATTATAATAAAATATGTTTTGTAATTTTAAATAATAGACAAATGAAAAACAAATTTATTTTAAAGGTTAATAAACTCACAAAAGATGTTCAAAAAGATTCCCGTTATTCTCCAAACATAAATAGCATCTTCTAACTGTAGAATTTAACACATTCCTCAACATTTGAGGAGTAATACTAGCACACGCTTCGAAAACTAATCTTTGTAACATTTCTTCGTTTTCAATATCGTTTCCATAAATGTAATTTTTAATGTATCCCCAAAGAAAAAAAATCCAAAGGTGTTATATCTGGAGAACGGGCTGGCCACAGTACATTTGCATAAGTGCCAATACATCTTTCTGGAAATCTAACTGACAAGTATTTCTGACAACTCTAGAATTATGTGCTGGTGCACCGTCCTGCATAAACCAACAACCTTCAACTTCTTGGATAGACAAATCATTCAAAGCTATCTCTAATTCATTTTGGAGTAAAATTTGGTATCGTTCAGAATTTAAGGATTCGTGGTAAATGAAAGGACCTATAATTCGAGTACCAAATATAGCAGCCCACATATTAAATCCGAAACGGTGTTGGTGTTTGGCCGTTTTGTACAACCGTGGATTTCTCTTGCCCAATAATAGCATTTCTACGATTAAAAATTCCATTATTATTAACTCTGCTTTCATCGGACCATATTATTTTATTCGGAAAATATTCATTGTCTTGACATTGACGTGTATACCAATCGCAGAATATTCTACGTCTTTCTGGGTCACCTGGTCGAAGTCCTTGGCAGATTCTAAATTTATATGGATGTACTTTTTCCTTCTTTAGAACGTAATGAGCTGTCGAATGGGCTATGCCAGTTGCCTCTTCAATGTTCCTAGTAGAAACCTCTGGATTTTCCGTTACAGCTAATAAAACAGTATTGGCTCTTTCTTCATTGCAAGATTTTTGCGAGATTTTATAGGTTTTGGAACGCACCATATTCTTTTAGATTAACTGCTTCCGAAAAGTTCTTTGTTAGGTTGACGCCTTTCTGGATATTTGTTTAAATACATTCTTTCGGCTTCAGAACAATTACGTTGACACAAAATGTAACACGTCAGTATGTCGAATTTTTCATTATTTGAAAAATGTTCTCCACCATATTGTTTTAGGTAAACACAAAAGGTAATTCACTCAAAGACCACCAAACAAACGTAATATGTACAACAATCAATTATGACAGTTATGAAAACAAAATGCAAAGCCAACTTATTTTTATCAAATGCAACAGTACGAGGGAAGATGTATTTTAACTGTTTAATTAACAGTATTTTCACTAAATACATACTTGTGAGTTATTTTATTCGCAACAGGAATTAGAAAATGAGAAAACATAATTTTATAATAATTTTAAGGTTTTTAATGTTTCTAGTATTAGTTTTAACTGTACTTTTTTATATTGAATATGAATTTTCTCATCCGAAACGTCTCAAAAATATAAAGTGTGACATATCGTTGAATTCAGTATCAAGGAGAGAATTAAATATGGCAAAAATATTTTTCGTGTATTTAAAAAATAAAGTTGATGATGGTTGCTAACAAACGAAACGTTGTATCAAAATTGATAAAACCATTAGGTAGAGCTAGAAAAGTGGCAATGAAAATGTGCTATTCTTTTCTTGATATCTCTTCAAATAAGGTCAGAAAAATAAAAACGAAAATCAGAAAATTTAATTTTTTCAAATATCTCAAAGACTAAAAGAGATATCCGAGTTCTTCAAAGACTATAAATACATCCCCTCAAATGCGCAACTTTTGTTCCATTTAACCGACCTTCCATCTCTTACTGTTTCCGAGATCCCCATAGTGGGCATCCTTATCTTGGACACGTTGTATTTGAAGCAAATCTGGTGCTCCATTTGTTTTTTTTTAAATTTTGGAAAATGGTATTCTAGGGTCTTATTTTTCAATATCTTGTTAGTGAAGACATTTTTGGACCACATCTCAAACCTCCAGCTTGTTTTAATGGGAAACCCCACTACGCAACAGTTCCAAGCGTTTCTGTAGTCGTGGCCTCTTTCTTAGGGTAGAGGACCGTATTCTTACCGTTTCTTTTTTTTATATGTTCTTACCATTTTTAGTTTATCTTCACTGTCCCCATAAGAAAAAAATAAAATTGTGGTAAAGTAGCCCCGTTTTACGGTACCCTATCTATAGCATAATGTGTAAGAATAAAAGTTTGTTGAAACAAAAAGTTTGAATGGAAGAAGAAAAGAAATTAAGGAAATACCTTAAGATACAGGGGTGTCAATCCACTATGGAAATTAATCACGTTATCTTAAATTAATATTTAATGTTAATAAGGTGTGGGCTGCCATTAAAATAAGTTATTAATGTCGAAAAAGTCGGCAAATGTAAAATTTTTTCAATAGTTGTAACATACAGCAGCGGATCGTCATAAAGGACAACGATACTATTGAACATCTTTAATCATTTCAATTCAATTTATTTGTTTATTTTACTTTCACAAGTTATTCGTTTTTTACAGGTTAATAATTCTTAAAATAACAAAACAAACAAACAAAACTTTTTCTAACTCTTTTCTTTGTTTTATTCTTATTATTTCCATTTTATTTTTTCCACCACTCAATCCCCCACCTTTCTCCCCAGCAACATTTTTCTCACCTTTCTCTCAGCTCTTATTTCACTGCACTTTCGTGTGAAATAATTTCTATATTTTCCCACCACTCTATACACATTCTATATCTCCTATCTTTGTCCCTCCACCAATACTTGTTTTCATTTTCTTCTGCTTCTTACTCTGAATCTTGCGATTAACCTTTTATCCCATTCTTCTTGTACTATTTCTCCTTCCATACACTTTTTTCTACATCTCTTTATCTTCTTTATTTCATGTCTTACATATCCTCCTCTTTCATAATATCTTCTTCTCCCATTTTTAATCTTAACTTCAAATATCCATCTCAAAAACCGGTATACTGAAAACATGTACTAATAATACATCTTCAGTTATGTACAGGTGGTCAAAGTTGATGTTTTAATAGTGCATATGCAACCATAAAAGTAGCCAAGTCTCAACAACTCTTTTCGAAATATGTTTATTGGTGAATATAGAAATTGTTTTTCAGTTATGACCCAAAATTAATTTTTTTGACTTTTTAAGAATGGTTTGTTTGTAACAATAGCAAATTATCGTTTTAACATTTAATTTTATGTTATTGCAGTTATATTTGTTATTTTGCTGACAAAACAGTAACTTTCTACTAAGGGCAATGAAATTTATTATCAACTACTCAATTTTTTTTTCCTTTATGATCGTTCTGTATTTCAGAAATTTAGTATTATTTTTTAAAACATTGAGAGTACCAATACTAATCATTTTTACATAGCATTCAACTTAAAAATCTAACTACATGTTTATATCCCTGAATTAAACGTCCCAACTAGTTTTTTTTACTTCACGAATTGACGGTCAAACAAAGTTAAAAAAACAACAATGAAAACGTTAATTAAAAAAACTTGCGGCAATTGGAATCGAACCCGGGTTTTGCGTGCAACAACGTTTTAATCAACTCGCCCGTCAAGGTTTTTTCATTAAGTACCATTGTTGTTAATAAATGAAAATTCCTAAATAATTATTAAAATACGTTTAAAAATACTCATTGTTATCACACTGTATGGTGCTCAAATTTTGCCAGAAAATAAAAGGGGTTTTAATTTCTTTTTCTTCGTATCGTTAGGAATGAACAATCTCTTTCACAGCATGCTAGCTAGAAAAAACTAAAATGTGACTGGTGTTAAACTGTTAAGGTGTTGAGTAATTAAATGCAATATGTATAATTACGTTTTAATTAGCATATATCTTGGTAAGTTTTGAATTGGAAAAATTTGCATGTAAATGTAACATAATCACAGTATAAACATCAAAGTTTTAACATACGTATAACTATGATTCCAAAACAGAAAGCAACATAGATTAGTCCGTTTACAACGATAAAAGTAGATGATTAAAATCCATTTAATTGAAACGATCTGAAAATGTACACGTTAAATAATTACATAAATATTACGTAAATGCGGATAATATATTTGAGTAAGATTAAATAAAGTCAATTTAATCCCACAAAGACGTAACTAAAAGTACCGTTAATGGTTTTAATATTACTTAAAGTTAATAAATTATTGCCAAACCTTAATAGTCTTAACGCTGATGAATTGGTAGTTGATGGTTGAGTTGCATAGGCAATGCCATTTATTATTGATTTATCCTAATAATTTGAATGCCGTGACAAAAGGCCAAGTATAACTTAAGGGTAGTGCGCCCCATTCTTTCTGATTAATGAATCGCCATCTTAAAAAATGTTTTCCCGGACCAAGTTCCGTATATGGCCTTATCATTTCCTCTTTCTTCGTGTCACACTGAATAATACGAGCTTTAATGTACGAGCTTTTAAAAAATTGCGATGTCAACGTGATTCATGAATAGGCGCGTCTCGAATTTTTGATTTTTCGAGTTTACTGCGTTTGTTGCGTGCTTTAAGGCGCTATGTTTTCCACCTTTGTTGTTTACGATTATTGTTACATGATTAAGGGTGGTTTAAAATGTATTGCTTGGAAAAACGGCAAAGAAGAATGCAAATAGGGGCTTGTTCGTAGTTTAAATTTAATAAACCTGATATGCAAGTTATTTTTTGTGAATTTACCCTTCGAATTACACCACAAAATCCCAGATATTTCTTTCTGTATCAGAGCAACTGGAAATGTGACTTTATAGTGCAATATCCTACCACCAGACATTGCTAGCGGCGTGTAATGGTGCGAGAATAACAAAAACAACTGTAATAATTTATGTGTTGTCTCCTTTAAGCTACGTATATTGTTTTAGTTCATATACTGATGCTTTTTGTGAATACTAATTTTATCACTATATTAATATCTGTTTTCCAAAATGCGCTCGCATAATGTACCTGAATCTGTTTATTACGTTCTATTATCTCGTAATATTACTGAAGTTTGTGGAAAATTATACGCATTTCAGTACCTGTAGGTACAGTAATGTGCTATCGTCGAATCGCCAATAAAGTTCAACGGCGTAGTTAGATAATCGCATGATAATTGTTTAGTCTTAAAATGTTTCATTTCCGATAACAATCAAAACGTGTAAATAATCCTAACAAGAAGGGTACGAAAAATTGCTATATATTATTAGGGCACACACATAATTCACGCTAATCTCTTTTGCAGCTGTTATTAATGTTTTCATAAACATGGCATACGTTCATCGGATTTTCAATGAACGAACTGTGGCTTACCACATAAATGTCCGACGTAATTTCCCTTTTCACATATATCCGTAAAATTGGGGGATTGTTTGACATCACTCGAAACGTGTAGTTTCTATATCCAAGTTATACAAAAATCAAATTTACTATAGCGTTTGTTTTGAAAAAGACAAAAGCTCATACCGACGCTGAATTGAAGACCTATTTTGAAATATTCGAATCCCAAAGGCTACAAGTTTTGTTGTACAGTGGTATGCCTGGGTTATATTTGTAACCCTGCTTCCGGTTGTTCCACAAATACAAATTTTTTGTTAGTTTAAAACTTTATAATTTTTTTTTTCTAATTTTTTTGCTTTATTTTTTTGTTTTGGATTTTGCCAAATATCTTTTTTTTAGAAATAATTTTTGTCAATAAAAATTTGTACAGCTCATCACACCCTGTGGTAATGGCAGCTCCTGACTAAAAAATTCTTCTGGATTTGAAATCTTGAACTTCAAATGTTCGTATTTGCAATTACCTTGCTGACTATTAAACTGCAACGAGCTTCCACCAAATTATGCACAGTAACAGGATTTTAACCCTTTTTTATACATGTCCTATAATCTGCCTTATTACTTGTTATGTAATATATGTATAGGGTATTATACAAACTGTAAGACCAACTTTGGCATATGACTGAGTTAGTTCTAAACATTTTGTCCTTCACTTAAATGATGATTTCCATAATATACGGATTATTATGAAATTTTTCTTCCAAGACGATTTAATAGTAAACGTCGAGTTTAATATTGTTCAAAGTATGTGATAATCAGCACCATGGTGTACCACTGTGTAAAAGAAAAGTCTTTAAGCTCAAAGTGGTTGAATAAAAATGAAAAAAAACAATATGGTAATAAATTCTAAATACAAACGAATTAGGGCTATATTTATTTTAATTTTACAATTATCACAACTGCCATCTACCAAAGCTTATTATGAAGCTTATAGAACAAACACCTAGTGGAATTGTCTCCGTACTTTCTTTTCTAGTAGTTATATTTAAATAACTTTTTCTCGTGAAAAATATCGGGGTCCGAACAAATCGCCGAATGAACAAAAGCGCTGAATGGACAAAACGCCGAATTTGTGAACAAATCGCCGAAAAACTTCTATGTGATCAAAACGTTTTAGCATTCGTAACCTGGCGTCGTCCCTGAACTCCAACTGAATTTACGGACCAAATGCCGAAAATGTTTCTGCGGACAAATCGCCAAAAATGCTTCTGTAGACAAAGCGCCGAAAACGCTTCTGTGGACAATCGTTTTTATGTGATCGGGGATGGACGGTGTTGGTTGCTAGGTTACAGTTATTACAATCTCTTTTTTTAAAAATTCATAATAACAATTTCAAAAACATAGTTTTTTTTACGTAAATTAATTTTATTTAATTTCAGTTGTTTTCATGTGATCGGGAGTAAACGGTGTTGGTTGGTAGGTTACAGTTATTACAATTTCTTTCATTAAAAAAGTTACACTCATAACTTTTTTCAAGTAACATTTGCTTTAATTAATTTACGTTGTTTTCATATAGAAGTGTTGAATACTACTGGAAATTTGACATCACTCAAAAATGTGTAATTTACTTTAGCGTTTGTTTTGAAAAAATGTGTGATCAATGTAATTAAAAATACCTCATATGATTTCTAAAATATGTCTTCCATTGTATTGTACGAGTACTCATAGTACAATACAATGGAAGTCACTTAAATATGATTAATTTGGCAATTAAACAAATAATCTCTATTTATAAGTTATAATATCGAAACCTTGTTGATGATTGGATATTAACGACGTTAGTTGCGAGGGTTACACTTATCGCAATTTTTTTTAGTGATTCCGTACTCTATACTAATATTGTACAGTGGCGTGTCGTGGGTATGTGACGTTCTTGGTCAATCATTGCAGTTGCGCTCTAATAATATTGAAAAAAATCTAATCTTTTTTAATCTATTTTTGGACGCTGTGTATCAAGATTTTTCTTTTTTTTGCAAAATGGCTGATGATGCTCATGAAGCTCATACCGACGCTGAATTGAAGGCTTATTTTGAAATATTCAAATCCCAAAGGCTACAATTTTTTTTTGTACCCTGGTATCCCTGGGTTATATTTCGAACCCTGCTTCCGGTTGTTTCACAAATACTAATTTTTTGTTAGTTTATTACTTTATGATTTTTTTCAAATTTGTTTTGCTTTATTTTTTGTTTTGATTTGCCAAATATCTTTTTAGAAATAATTTCACACTTATTTTATTTTTTGTTCATAAAAATTTGTACAGCTCACAACACTCCGTGTGTTTGCTTGGCTTCCGACTAAAAATTCTTCTGGATTTGAAATCTTGGAACTTAAAATGTTCGTATTTGCAATTACATCACTATTCATATAATCTACAAAAATTACATGCAATATAAATAATCACTTTTCTCAATTTTACAATCACGTATTCTATATTGTCTTTGTTTTGTGAATTTTATATAAACATCTTGCTGACTTGTATTTAACTGCCACAGTAACAGCATTTGAACCATTTCTTATACATGTTTATTAATCTGCCTTATTACTTGTTATGTAATATATATATAGGGTATTATACAAACTGTAAGACCAACTTTGGCATATGACTGAGTTAATTCTAAAATGTTGTCCTTCACTTAAATGATGATTTACATAAATTCGGATTATTATGAAATTTTTCTTCCAAGTCGATTTAATAGTAAACGTCGAGTTTAATATTGTTCAAAATATGTGATAATCAGCACCATGGTGTACCACTCTGTGTAAAAGAAAAGTGTTTGAGCTCAAAGTGGTTGAATAGAAATGAAAAAACAATATGGTAATAAATTCTAAATACAAACGAATTAGGGCTTATTCTCGTGAAGTAACTAAACCTCATTTGAGGGTGGGGGGGTTGATTCCGCTACAAATATCGGGGTCCGAACAAATCGCCGAATGGACAAAGCTCTTAATGGACAAAACGCGTCGTCCGAACTCCAACTGAATCCGCGGACAAAATGCCGAAAATATTTCTGTGGAGAATTTGCCGAAAATGTTACTGTAAACAAAACGCAAAAATGCTTCTGTGGACAAAGCGCCAAAAACGCTTCTATGGACAATCTATGTTTTTATGTGATCGGGGATGGACGGTGTTGGTTGCTAGGTTACAGTTATTACAATCTTTTTCTTTAAAAAAATTACATTGATAATAAAAATTTCAAAAACATAGTTTTTTTCA
Source organism: Abscondita cerata (assembly GCA_030710515.1). NCBI lineage: Eukaryota > Metazoa > Arthropoda > Insecta > Coleoptera > Lampyridae > Abscondita > Abscondita cerata. The sequence goes on along the minus strand of JALBCR010000359.1, from coordinate 10,184 downwards.
CGTAAATTTGTTTTAATTAATTTTAGTTGTTTTCGGTGTTAGTTGGTAGGTTGCAGTTATTACAATTTCTTTCATTAAAAAGTTACACTCATAACTTTTTCAAGTAACCATTGCTTGTAATCATTTAAGTTGTTTCCATATAGAAGTATAGAGCATACTTGTTTTAATACTACTAAAATACTACGAAAGCATTTTCGGCGTTTTGTCCGCGGATTCAGTTGGAATTCGGAGACGGCACCAATCGCCATGTTACGATCGATAAAGCATCGTTTTTTAATTTTCGGCGTTTTGATCACATTTGGCGATTTGTCCACAGAAGCATTTTTGGCGTTTTGTCATTTTTCGGCGATTTTTCCACAAATTCGGTGCTTTGTCAATTCAGCGATTTGTCATAGACCCGAAATATCATACAACTACTGAGTATCATTCTTCTTAATAGAATTTAATCAACATCAACTTTGACTGTATTGTGTTTGTTGTTTTATTAAATAGGTTGAAAATATTGTTGTATTTTATTCTTTACTATCTTGAAAAAAAATTAGATTTATTAATGTTATTCGTACAGAAGAAAACTGAGTTATTTTTGTCAATATCACTGGCTGGTTTAAAGCAATAATCGAACAAATTTAGCTTAACAAACTGGAAAAACTTTGAAGAAAAAAAGCGATCAAAACAAAAACAGTCATGGTGAAAAAAACTGACCAATACAACTTTTAAGCATTTAAAACTATTTCACATAAACGATAATTTACTATCGTTTGGAAATATACCGGGTGATTTAGTTTAGTGTTCGGGACCTTTTATTTTTTTTCTACTGTTGTTTGGAGAAAAATGTCCCCCAAGAATTCATCAAAAAATATACATGGTTTGATAAAAAAAGTTGGTTTTATCTAAATTTTAAAGCAAATTTAATGCCCTACTAATTACAAGTAATTCAGTTTTTTGGAATTTTTATCGTTTTATATAAACATATAAAATTATGTAATCTGAAAAAATGTAACAACGTTGAAAATTTAGTGAGAACGTTGCTGAAAGTACAGCATTGTTTGCGGAATTTTTCAAGTCTGTCTATAGGGATAGTGATTGTCCAATACCATCTTTTCAGTCGATTAATCAATTTTAGTTGATAATAATGAATTTCATGTTTCAAAAATGTTAGTTCTAAATGAAATAGAAGCCCTCAATAATTCAACTAATCCTGGTCCAGACGGTTTACCAAATATGTTTTTAAAACAGTGTAGATTCACTATAACTATACCTCTTTACCTGCTATTCAAATATTCTATTGACTCACAGTGTTTTCCTGATTATTGGAAAGTTTCTTACTTAAAACCTATATATAAATCTGGTAGTAGAAATGAAGTTAGTAATTATAGAGGAGTCGCAATTCAATCTACAATACCAAAACTATTGGATAAAATTATCTCAAAGCAACTGTCTTGGTTAAGTCGACATTTAATTATAGAAGAACAACATGGATTTAGAGAGCGCCGTTCGACAATAACAAATCTAGCAATTTATCATAATTTTTTAGTAACTGCATTAGAAAATGGTAATCAAGTAGATGCAATCTATACAGATTTTGCTAAAGCTTTCGACCGAGTCAATATAAATATTTTGATAGCTAAATTATTTTATATGGAATTCAATGTAAATGTTGTTAAATGGCTTTGCAGTTTTTGTCCAATAGAATGCAAAGAGTAAAAATTGGTAACATTAAGTCAGAACCATTTTCTGTATCGTCTGGGGTTCCTCAAGGTAGTCATAGTGGCCCAATTATATTTTTAATATTTATAAATGATATAAGCGATTGCTTTCAAACTTGCAATTATTTACTCTTTTGCAGACGATTTAAAATTATTTAGTCCTGTTAAATGTGTTATAGATTTAAATCTTATCCAGAACGATTTAAATAATTTATATGAATGGTGTGTACGGAACGATTTACATCTTAATATCAATAAGTGTCATAAAATTACATTTTCTCGTAGGATGACTTTACTGAATTTTGAATATTCTATAAATGGTATCGGTTTATCGACAGTTGCTAGTGTAGATGATTTGGGTGTTTTATTTGATAGACAGCTGACATTTAACAAACATATTTCTCAAATTGTTAATAATGCTCAAAAATTACTAGGCTACATATATAGGTCCACATTACACTTTTCAGTATCATGTTTTAAACTTCTTTATATATCGATTATAAGACCCAAACTAGAATATGGATCTGTAATTTGGAAACCATTTTATAATCATCATAAAACACAAATAGAAAGAGTCCAAAATAAATTTTTGAAACTGTATGGATATAAATTAAGGATACCTCATAACGATACAAATTATTCTAATATACGTAAACAGATTAAGTTACCAAAACTAAACAATAGATTAGATTATCATGACTTGATATTTTTGTACAGAATTATAAACAATGTTATTATTTGTCCGAGTTTACTTAGTTTAATTGATTTTAATGTTCCTGGTAGTTCAGTAGTACTTCGTATTCAAAACCTATTTAGAATTCCAATTCATAAGACAAATTTCGGATATAACAAATTAATGTCAAGAATACTAAGATTGGGTAATAATATCAACAATAAGAATAAAGACAAAGATGTTTTTAGTAAACCACTTAATACATTTAAGAAAATTTGCAATGACCATATTTTAGAATTCATATAATAATTTTGTAATATATTAATCGAATGTAACCGTCATAAGTACAAAATAAGTATTGTAAAAGGTGTTATACCGTAAATTAATAAATAAATAAATAAATAAATAAATAAAATGTTAGTTTCACAAAATCAATATTTGTGCAAAAACAACAAAAGATACCAAAAAATTAAACTCTAGATAATTAATTGAGCATTAAATTTAGTATATAATGAGACCAATACCAACTCAAACTATATAGCTTTAACCGTTTTCAAATTCGAACCGTTGTTGGAAATTGCCGCGATTCTCAGATTAATTTTGTGTTAGTGCAAAAATCGCAAAATTACCACTTTGGGGGTACATTTTAACCCCCTCACCATTTAAGCCCAACTCCGCCGAAGAAAAAAAATCTAGGACATTCATGTTGGGCCACTTTTCCTTTCCGTTCAGAAAGTACTAAGTAAAATTTATTTATAAAAATCGAATCCGCCTTTTTGTCAATACAGTTGCACTTGCATTGTTATTGTAGAGAAAATAAGAAAAAATATTTTTTTTATTTGGTGGATGTAATTTTATATTTAAACCTATTTTTCAGTTCTGATCAATTTTGATATGATCTAATATAAAAGGTACTTTACTCTTCAGTATGAAAAAGATAATATCTGATGATTGTATTTTAGATTTTAAAATATGCCGAAGTTTTAATAAAGAATAACTTTTTCCGTAAAATTAATAATAAAATGGTTTCTAATATGTTGCCCACTTAAGTAGACTGTATATAGTTTATACTTTCCTTAAAATCTGAATTGGCCTGCATATTTATTTTAGAAATTTTATATATACATAGTTCTATTATGTATTAAATGTTTGTCAATTATTACTTTTCTTTGTGATCATTTTTATTTGAATAACTTTTGTATATAAAATAATAAATAACATATTATGTGAGTCTTTTTGGTAAAATACACAATATTTTCCAAATCCGCCTTATTTATTTAAAAATTTGAAAAAATCCATACATAATAGATTGGTTTTTACCTTTTATGCAAAAGTTTATAGCAAATATTTTTAGTCCCATGATATTTTGTCGTCTGACCAACTATTTAGAAGTGAAATGAGGAAAACTCCTAACGGGGCCATACCAAGGTTAGTTTTTCGTTCAAAGGAAATGTTCCACCCATGATTAGGGTGGAATTTTTTTTGCCTTATTTCTAACCCTTTCGAGAATTCACTGTCCAAAAATGAAAACTTTATGAATTATTTCCATCTAATTTTGTCTAAAGTGACTGGACTAATAATATATCAACTACCAAAAAACTTCAATTTGTCTAGTAATACAAAACAGATGGAGTGGAACAAGGAAAAGAAATGAAGTTGTAAAGTTAAATAAGTTCACATTTGAGACATGTCAGGTATCGTTTTAATAAAAATTGCGTAACATTAAATTCATACTTGCCACAGAATTTGTGAAAAAACTAAAACAATATCTACACAAATTTGTAACTATTATTAATTTTTTAACTTTATTAATTTAATCAAACAGTAAATCTAATTTTGATAGCTTTTATTAAACACGTTTCTCATGTATTTTTCTTTAAAAATTATATTATTGTCGTTATATCGAAACTCTAAGCAGTAGTTTTGAGATATCGTGTTTACATACAAACAGTTGACTTCAAGATAATGTGTTTACATACTGACAGACATTTTATAAAACATACATAAGTAATTTGTCAAGAAATTATAATACACATAGTGTTAAAAAGTTTAATTTTGAAGTCGTTTTCTAAATGATAAAGTGATATTATTGCTGTAAAGGGGGATTACATTACGCAGCTCTGTTTGTAGATTAATAAAAATTTAATATTAAACAAAACATTGTTTCATGTCAGTTTAAATACTATAAAATGTAGGTTTCAAGCTTTTTTGCCGTTTAGGCGAATATGAACTGTAGAAAGGCAAAAAGTTTCTAGTAAAACAAAATAATGATTTCTAAATAAACCATCAAATTTTCTTACTTACTCGAATTGAGAAAAATCATTCATCAAAAGAAAGTCAGCAAAAGCTAATAATAATAATAGTAATAATAACTTTTAGTTTCTCAGGAAAAGTCTAAACAATATAGTATCGAAATTATTATACTTTGCCATCTGATATTGAATTTTGTTTTATTAAAAAAATTCCGTTGTGACATTGTGTTTTTACAAATGATCAATCTTTGTCAAAATCTTTGATTTTTATGGTTTATTTATCGCAAACCGGTATTAAATTGATACGTTATCATAGCAGCAGTAAAGTAGCACTTTATAGCATTGCAAAATCAAACATTTTATCTGTCAGTTGACATCGTCGTGTGGAAAAAAATTTGTCGAAATAAAGTATCTAAAAATATATAAGCAATAACATTTACGTTAAGGATGATTACAATTTAAAGTTAATTACATCAACTTACACAGGTAAACTAATTAGTTTGTAAAATGATAATATTCATAATTTATTTTTAAAATAAAGAAGACTGTTAAAGCACACACACACACAATGCATTAAACACCTACATGATTATGAAAGAAGTTAAACGATATATATGGTGATCGTTAATGGTTTCTTGAACATTGTATGGGTTTTATATATTATTGTTTTTGGGAATATTTTGCGGCAGCTAACCGAATTGCTTGTCATGATTTACAATATCACATAGACTAACTACAGTTTCTTCCGCAGCGGTGTTTGTTAATTAACTGCTTATATGTTTATTGTATGGTAATTGATTATTATTCCAGTTAATAAGGTAATGAATATATTCTGCACCAGGTCGTGAGAAATTTCTTTGACGTTGTTTGCAATACTGAAAATATTACGTTATTTGTTTATTTTAAGACGTAGAACTAAAACAACGACAAATATTCTAATTAAGTACATTTGTATTGTTGAATAATTTTCCTTTTTCATATATTTTCGAATGTATTTTACCACATTGTAACAATTATAAAGATGTTGTGCATTACGATAGTTATCTTTGGGTATGTTTTTACATCCTTTAATTTGAATATAAAACCTATTTGAGACATTAATTTACTTTCTGTGGTATTATTAAAGTACAACTACACTTAAACCATTGTAACTACTAACAATTGATAAATGATTAATTTGATTTTTGTAATAAACAATTTTTTTGAAAAAATTGCTACCTTTATGTATTTAGGCATAAATCCACTTTTTAAAAAAATATTTTCATTTGTACAGAGGATTCAAAAAAGATGCATAGCAAAGAATTTTTTTAATGTAGAGTACCGTATACACGTGTACCTACTGTTGTGAAACTCTCTCAAGATTTTTGAAATTGTACAATAAATTTGAAAAATTATTATTGCTGCCCAGAACAACATTTCATTTACGCATTCCTGACCGATTGTTTGGAAAAAGCTTGATGTAATAAAAATTACAATGTTACAAAAATGTATACATGATGGCTACATGAAATTTTGATCAAAGGAATGGAACACTAAACTGCAGCGTCTATTAACAAACAAAAAACACCAAGGACTGTATCCAAAATCTTTACCGGACACGTATTTCAATAGCGCTATTGAAACACGTGTCCGAGTAAAGTTTTTGATGCAGTTGAGGTTTTATTTTGTTTGATGAAATTTGAACCTTAAACAATTTGGAATCACGTTTCTTTTTAATGGAACACCCTGTATTTTGTGTTTATCTCAAGCAAATTTTACCTTTCCTACTGTAATAGAGTTTTCTATGTCTAACTGCAACCTTTTTAGTTCTACAAATGGTCAAACTGACGTCCATCATTCTGTTGACATTAATCAACAATTGCGGCGCGACATTTCATGTCATCTTGTGTGATGGGAAGCATGTTAAGTACCCCAACTTAGCTGGTCAGTTTTGGGGACCTCCTCGTCCTATCTATTTAACGTCAGTTAAGTCCTCTCGAACTCTGGTTTGAAATGTGCCCAAAGTCATTCAGTTGTAGCCACATTTGCCTTCTGATATACAATTGTGCATACATCTTCCAAAGCTTCAAGAAAGCTTTAACGAAAAATTTTATGAAAACATCACGTAATCAAAAATTGTTTGTTTTCACTCAACACATCGAATTCCCATAAACAGAAATCAAAGTGTCGATTAAAATCAGGACCTGAAAGTTCTTGATGTAATTAAACATGAAAGGGATGAAATTCTTGTGTTCTAATTATTCTGTAAACGCTTTGCCTACTCAACGCTGTTTCTTGATTTATTTGGCGCTGGCCTGTGTGGAGATTTTCTATGAGGGATTGAATAACCGCAAATCATTTCCTTCATTTCCAATACCGGACTCGGTTTGTTTGGTTTTTCGTATGCTACGTTTCCAGTTCTTGAAAAGCTTTAAGAAACCTTTCAAAACTTCTATTGGACGGATGATTTCGTGCTGTTTTTCGTACCGGCTTTGTTTGTGCTTCAATTGTGGTACAAAGATGCCATAAACCTCTATTTCTTTTATTCCTCCAAATAAAAAACACGTAAAAATTTTTATTAACGTTGCATTTTTTTAAAATCACTCCGTATGAAAGTTATGAATTTTTTCAAACTCTATCATCACACTGTATTTCGAGTGAAAAGTTCAGATCGACTGTAATTAATGTTCGTTCTTTTCTTTTCTTATTTTTCAGTTAAAAAAGAAAACCAAGGTCGTAGTAGTTTCGAATTACTAAAAGTAAAAAGAAATAACTATTTCAATTAAGTGAAAAAATATTAGTAGTTTTATCGTAAAACATTATTTTTATTGTGGTTACGATAATCAAAAAATTATTCCTTTTCACTTAACATATTTAATTCCCATAAATAAAAATCAAATCAAATCAGGGCCTAAAAGTTTTGATGATTTTGCAAACACCTTGCCTACTCAACGCTATTTCTTGACTGATTTGGCGCTGGTTTGAGTGGGGATTTTCTATGAAGGGCTGAATATACGCAAATCATTTTCTTCATTTCCGATAACCAAACTCGGTCTCTTGGGTTTTTCAGTTCTTAGAAAAAAGTTTAAAAACCTTTTACAGGACTAATGCTGGATATTTCTTGAGCGTAAATTTGTGACGCCAATGAACAATTTTCATGACATTTGTCGAGAGTTAAAATCATATCGATACGTTCCTGAATAAGATACATTTCAATTTAAAAATTTTATTTTAAAACTGTTGAAATCAAAACAAAAACATCAAGTACAACCAATAAATGTGAAAATATCAAACTTAACTAAAGCGATACGATTTCATTTGACAAATAACACAAATGTGAAATTAGTCAAATATTTATGGCAACTCATATAGTTAGCCATAGCGATCCCTATTATAGTTTAAAACGTAATTAAAATTTGTTAGAATGAACTTATGAAATACAAGATGTTTTATTAAAAAAACGGTTTGATTCCAAAGTTTCAAAAATTTTATGTTGGCCATTCTGTATAAATTTTTGTCAACATTATAATTTTTCTACATGAACTTGTTTACTAAGAATCAACTGTAAATGCGTAGATGAGATGTAGTTGTGGGCAGTAAAATAAATTATGAAATTTGTCTTGGAATTTCAGAAATTGTGAGATTTTCTAAACAGTGCACGATAGATATAGAGTATGCTACATAAAATCACATTTAATTGCGCCATAGTTTCGAAAATGAAATAAAATACAGGATGTGTCATTACAAAATATACAATTTTAATATCACCTATTTTGGATTACCCTGTACTAACAAAAATATTTTATAATGTGGATTTAAAGATCCTATATATGATTAAAAGGAAAAACTTAAAACCTCATCAGCTTTCCGTACAATGTCCATAACATATGTGGTCAGCCACCCTGTATATCAATCACCATAAATATTGCACTTTATGTTTTATTAAATTATTACTTGACAATAGAGCCTATATATATAAAATTTATTATTTTATTCATTATTAGTTTTTAACCACTTTATACTTTTATTTTTATTTTTAATTTCCAAAACAACGGTGTGTCACATTTTTTATTTTTTGTTTTTGTATATCAATAAAAATAATTTTTTTATTAATAACAAAAATGCTCTCTAGTACACTTTAGTGTTACAAATCAATAATTTTGAAGCACTAACGTAATTAGAAGTGATTTTTAAATTTAAGCAATTTTTAAAATTAATAAGTTTACTATTATGAAGGATGTTGATTAATATGTACAGGGTGTTAATTAAGTATGTGGCCAAACTTCAAAATGTTGTTCCTTGCTCAATTTTAAGAAAAAGTGTGTGAATACAGAGGCTCTGTTTTTATTATACAAGGTGTTAAAACAATTTAAAAAAAATTTTTTGTAAATAAACAGTAGACGCAAATTATTATGAAATAGTAAAAGTTTTTAACATATAGGTACAAAGAAATTGGTTTGTACCATTTTATCAGTACTGATTTTTTTTCAATTTAATGAGAATTTATAGCTTAGTCTCTACAGTTTTTCACTCAGATTTCATAAAAATGATGAAAAAATATAACTATGCATAACATTATTTATTGTTGTATTGGTTAGAAAAATAACAAAAAAAATGTAGGAGGGGTGTCCATGCTATGTTTTGAAAGTAACAACATCCAAAACCAGAAAATTAGAACTAAATTTCAAATAGCTGCTGAAAAAATTTTTTTTTTTAATTAAACCTCGACCACGTCTCTGTTAAAATTATACAAGTCACTTTTAGTTTAAACTGGCTTAAAGCAGGAAATACGTTAAAACTGTCAGTAAGTTTCATCGTCATACTGATTTGCGTCATCTACGTATTTACGAAAAAAATTTTTTTAAATTATTATGTGGCATTGTGAATTTTACACTGACAGTATTTTGCTAACATTGAAGTATTAAACCGAATAAGAGTTGACCATGGTTCCATATTTTTTGATAAACAAAAGTTATAATCAATCGGACATTTTTCGACTTAGTAGTCGACTGCGAAGCTTGCGTTTTTTTCTCCGCTTGAGGTTTTACTATTCACCTTTCCGCCTGCGTTAAATTAATATCACATAAGCATCAATATTCACAGCGTTTACTTGACAACAACGCTACTGTAGAAACATCTGATACTTATACACTGTTCTAAGACGCAAGCCCCACGGGAACAGAAAATCAATTTTTGATCATGTTATTATCTATTCAATAAAACACCAAGTCTTTTTTTTCTTATAAATTCTAATATTCACTTTGTCTTTTGGTAACAATAATATTCTACTATTGTCGTTCTACCACTTTGTAAGGAGTCAACCAACAATATTTCTTCTCATCCCAAGAAATTAAAACCATTATTTTTTGATGATTTTGACTGTTGGAAACAGCAAAAGTAGTTGTTGTGAAAATTTTGGATGGTATGATAAACCTACTCTCATCCATGTTTAAAACGAGGCGCAAATAAGTTTATTCTTTTGAAAATAATTCAATGTTGAATTGAATTTCTCAAACGCAATAGAAACATGGGTTACTGAGATATAGCAATACGTAACTGAACGAAGCATACTGA